>CM032456.1:107128413-107280913 GCA_019049505.1 Pachyrhynchus sulphureomaculatus | reverse complement strand
TACGCAGTCTTGCCTGTCTCCTTGCTGAATCGGTATTTCATCTGTTACTATTTCATTTACTTGCACTACAGCAGTCTGCCAATTGTTATGATCGAGTTGGCCCTCGATAAAAAAATAAAATATTCAAATAATTTTAATTAGGGCATAAATTATAATATCTAGCCGTGTGACTGGTGGTGTGGTGGACTTGGTGAAATTTTGACTAACTGCCTTAGCGACTGACCAAAAGGGCCTAGAATTGTTGGGACAAGCGAGAAGTTTGTTTCTAATTCGTTGATTGTGTGTCTCCTTCGTTTCGTCGATAATTTCTTTGCATCTGTTCCGGGCACGAACAAAGGCGTTACGATTTATGATATTAGGATTTTCACGCCATTGTTTAGAAGCAATAGCTTCTTTGCATTTTCGGTCAAACCACGGCTTACCGTTGGAAGACATTTCTTCGAAAAAGGAATGTAAGCTTCCATACCTGCCAAAATAACCTCGGAAACCTCCCTGGCACAGTCAGATGGGTCGTCGGATTGAAAACAAACGTCTAACCAAGGGAAAGTTCGAAAATATTCCATGAGATCTTCTCATTTAGCAGATTTGTAGTGCCAAATCCTGCGCGGTTTAGGCGCCTCTCAGTCACTGATTGGTAGAATACTCGATGTCGAAAGCAGTTTATGGTCGGAAGAACCTAACGGCAGATTTACGGTGACAGTGTAAATCTCCGAATTGGTAGTTAAAAACAGATCAAGAAGACTTTCGAACTCCCCGTCTCCGTGTTGGTTCGTCAATAAGCTGACTTAGGCCACAACTGATTGAGAATGATTCAGCTTCACGACCTTGTTCGTCGGTAGTATTTGAATATTTAAGCCAGTTAATTCTGTGGGCATTAAAGTCGCCCAGGATGGCAATTTCGGCATTTGGATAGTGAATTTGTAAATGATCGATGGTGTCTGTAAGAGAAGCGAAAAGTGTTCTAAAGTTAGTATCATTTGGTGGTCGATACAGAAAAACCTTGTGGTTTGTTGAGTCGTTATTTTTAACCACATAACATCCAAGTTTGGGGGTTCCAGAGCCTCTTCTCGTTGGCAAGAGAGGTTGCTTCTGACAAACAGACGAATTCCAAAATTACGCCTAAATCGGGAATAAAAGTCGTACCCAGGATAAAGATAGTTGACTGTGCTGGTCGATGAACTGACCTTGGTTTCACAGAGAACGAGTACATGAGGTTTATTTCATTGCAGGTGTTGGTGCACTGGATTTATGTTCGAATTTAAACCTCGTATGTTGCAAAAATCTATTTTAAAATTATGATCTCTGCATGTCGACGCCCCTGAACCAGCCCCCACCCGGAGATCCGAACGGGGGGTTCATCATGCTATTTGGTCACACAGTCCGGGACATCGACACAGCCACGAAACGTTAAGCAACTTCACTCAGCCTAAGCCGATTCGATGGTATCACACCGGGCGATGCTGGTGGGATCTCGGCATCTACCATCTAGTCTGTTCTTTAACTTGCCTTCTACGAAAGGCAGAACGTACCGGGGGAGATATTCTATCCCGCTCCCCCACGGGATGTATAACGACTAGTACTTTTCGAGAAAATGCAACTGTGTGGAGAGAGAGAATAGGTACGTGAGATCATTCTTCGTTCTATCATTACTTTTCTCAACTTCCACCTACCATAATAGCGATACGAATAACGAACTTCAAATAACCTTTTCCAAATTTTTCATTTGGGCTATTCATTTTTTAATTTTTTTTACTATTTTTATAAGCATTTTTTTGCTTGCAGTTTAAATCATAACCATTATCAAATAGAAATTCTAAAAAATGCCTATAAAGCAGAATCCACGAAAAATAGCTTATCATCAAATATCAGTGTCAAAATTACTTGCCAGACGAGACTTTATAATATATAATTCTAAATAAGAAAATAATTAGAAAGAAATATAAGAAAATTTAAAGTGGTTTAGCGATTATGTAACGCACAACATAGGATATTTTATATGGAGAGTAATTCCCCATTTAAGGTACATCCAAATAAAACGGCTAACTTCACTTAAAGGTCAGAGCCACTTGTTAAGAGGCAATGACTTCAAGAATCAACGAACTTGCTTTCAATTCTGATAGTAGAAAAGTTTTTTATTCAGATTTCACTAGCAAAAATCTTGTTATTACATTAGTGAAAAGTACATGACATATTTCGTCTTTTCTATCAGAATTGAATAAGATGGATTTTCATCAAGTAATAATCAATTCTATTATGAGCTTGCTTTCGCCTGTAATCTATACATATAATAGATAAGAAATTATGTTTAAATATTATTTTTACTACGTGTACGGCGTGTTATCTATTATTATTTTGATTTGTTATATTAATTGTACCCAAAATTTGAAAATCCCTAATTATTGGAGAAAATCGTAGATTTGGCAACATAGACCTGCGCATACAATAACAGCCATTCAGGGGCGGGTCAATTTTGTAAATAATTTGGTAAAATGCAGTTTTTTTAATTTTTCAAAAATTTTCGAATTGGAAAAAAAAATATATTGAATATGCTTTAACATGGCTCCACGAGTCACCCATTTTAATATATGCAGTGGGGGCATATGGGACGTTTAACGTCAACGGGGATACCCGTGTGATCAGAACTGAGAGAGACGCACACATACGAGGCTGGTTTGAAAAGTCCGTGCAAAGTCCGAGAGGGCACCACCGGCGCGTATCGAGGTCATGTTTAGTTAGTAGCATCTCTTGAATTAACGCACACCAAGTTTGAGTCATATTGGTCTATTTCTTTCTGTTTGGCATTCGTGTGAATCAAGGAAGTCGAGTGATTTTCAAGAAATGGACGAAAAAGAATTTCGTGTGGTGATTAAACATTACTTTATGAAAGGCAAAACGCTTCAGGAGACTAAAGAGAAGCTTGATAAACATTATGGTGACTCTGCACCTTCGATTAGAATAGTTTATAAGTGGTTTCAAAATTTTCGAACTGGCCATATGGGCACAAGTGACGCTGAACGTTCTGGACGGCCTGTGGAGGTTACGACTCCAGAAATCATAGATCAAATCCATGATAGAGTTAAGGTGCGTGAGATTGCTAGTGCTGTGGGCATCTCGACTGAACGGGTACATAATATTTTGCATAAACATTTGGACATGAGAAAGCTATCCGCAAGATGGGTGCCGCGATTGCTCACGCTTGACCAAAAACGGAATCGTGTGAAGTGTTGCAAGGATGGTTTGCAGCTGTTCCAGAAGAATCCGGAGGACTTTAAGCGTCGTTTCGTCACTGTGGATGAAACATGGATACATTACTATACTCCTGAGATCAAACAACAATCTAAACAATGGGTTACCAAGGGGGAATCTGCACCAAAAAAGGCGAAGACCGTTCCTTCGGCCGGAAAGGTTATGGCGACTGTATATATATATATATATATATATATATATATATATATATATATATATATTATATACATATATATATATATATATATATATATATATATATATTATATATATATATATATATATATATATATATATATATATATATATATATATATATATATATATATATATATATGTACATATATATTTAATATATATATATATATATATATATATATATATATATATATATATATATATATATATATATATATATATATATATATATATATATATATATATATATATATATATATATATATATATATAGATATATATATATATATATATATATATATATATATATATATATATATATATATATATATATATATATATATATATATTAGGGTGACCGCAAAAAATCGATGTCGGAATTCTGTTCGTCTGGACCCCACAAAACGATTCCCCTTTCCAGATATTGAGATAGCCGACATTTGAGCTCGATTAAACGACGTTAACCCGTGCCGCTCGTCGCTCAAAGTTTGAAAAAATCCAAATTTTTGGCCAAAAAGCTGACATATGGAGCCATAACTCCAGAACGGTAAATAATAGAAACACGCTTAATATCTCAAAAGAAAGCTAATGTTGTTCTTCAAAATTTATATTCTATACATAATTGTTATTTTAAGTCAAACCGAGTTACAACAGCCTTTAGCCCCAAAAACGTGACCTGGTACCAGTAGGAGCCAGTTTGGGAGTATTCTAAGAATTTTACGGGTTTTTACATAATGTGTCTCGGAATTAACATTTTTTTGTTAAAAAGTATTTTGGAACTCAATTTTCAAACATAAAGAGCCTTTTGTTCAAATTTAATCTTTTATTATATGGGGATTACCTGACTAGTTTACCAAAGAAAGACCCGTTTGACAGGTAAAAAGGAGGGTGAATCTAATTTCTATGTTAGGGATGGTGATTTTACTTCAGCGTACAACCGACCTTTTATTTATTCAGTTTAGTTTCTAAAGTGCCTTTGAGCTGGTTAGATCGAACAATTATCTAGTAAAGATATTTTAACGTTTTTTTTTAAATTTTCCAAGTGTGTGTGTTATTGTTTTTATAACTATTATAGTATTATTTTAAAAGACATTTGAAAACATGTTATTGAAATTAAAGTTTGCGATATATTTTGTTTCATTTTCCAAGTTAACTGTTATTTACCTATTGGCCTCTGAAATGGCATCCACATCAGGTGTACAAAGCCGGACCAAGGATAAAATATTTCTTGTGGGCTATCCCATTCACCAGATCACCGGTTCTAAACTACCCTCAAATCGTCAAGTTTTGTGTGCTTTATTTTATAATTTATGTACTGTGAAATTAACTGTAAGAGAATCAGCAAAACTTACAATATGAGAAGTGTTCATTTTTTGGGAGAAAGCTCGAATCCCGACTAAACATGAGCAAGATGCAATTACTAAGCTGGAAAAACTTCACGCCGAGTGGAGAACTCTTCAAAAAGACCGGAAGAAAACATCGAAAACGGCCAAGAGCAAATTTAAACAGTTTGTTGAAAAGTTGGATGATCTCTTTGATATTGCTCAACAAGATGCCTTGGCTCTGATGAAATCGGAAGAAGATAAGGCGTTTCTCGTGAAACAGAGGCAGAAGGGCCGCCCAGGTTCCATGACTGGAGTGGATCTCAAGTTGTCTCGAGCTGAAGAAATCAAGGTGCAAAAGGAACTTGCAAAAATGAACCGACAAATCCAAGAAGCAACTTTTGATATTGGTGAGTTTTTTTTTTATTATTAGTATTCTAAAAAATAGATAAACAAATAAGTAAATAGTTTCATTATAATTGAAAGAAAATTGTACATGAGAGCATGATTTGGCATCTTTATGATTGAGTTTATATTTTTTAAATAATACCTTTTGATAATTAAAAGTAGGTAATTTAGTACCTATGTATTATTACTATTCTGCTAAAACGATAAGTTTTTATAGTCTTTTTTTTTTCTCTTTCTTTTGTTGCTTCTTAGAGACGGATGATGAAGACAAGTTCGAAGAAGGAGAAGAAGACACTGAAGAGGACAGCATCTACTAGGAACTTGAGAGCTTGGAGGAAATGGACATCCCTGAAGAAGCTGCAGAAGATCCAGGACCATCTGAGAGCAAGAGGATGAAAGTTTCATTTGCAAGGGGCGTTAAAGAGATTTTAAACATGAAATTGTCCATTTTATTAGATCGATGTAAGGTATCCGACAGAAATGCCACGAGAATTTTAATAGCTACTCTAGAAGCACTAAACCTTGACCCTCTTGAGTACAAAGTCTCGAAAACTTTATTACATGATAGAAGGCAAATGTTCAGAGAACAATATAATAAAAAAATTTTTGATAAAATAAGCATTCCTGAAAAAGAGCCCGTGGTTGTCCATTGGGACGGTAAACTTTTACCGGGTGTTTTAAAAAATGAACAATGTGAGCGAATAGCTATAGCTATTTCATATGGCGAAAAGGAACAGCTGCTGGGAGTTCCTGTAACAGCAAACAGCTCTGGAGAGGAGCAAGCCGTAGCCGTATATGAATGCCTACATGAATGGGGTCTTCTCAACACCGTCAAGGCGATGTGCTTCGACACTATAGCATCCAACACGGGAAGACTCAAAGGAGCATGCGTCATATTGGAGCAAATGTTAGGAAGAGAATTGTTATACCTAGCTTGCCGTCACCATATCTTGGAAATTCTGTTAAGAGGCGTATTCGACACAAAAATGGGATCAACCACTGGACCTCATCCAGACATTTTCAAGGGATTCCTCACTGCGTGGCCCAAGATAGACAAAGGAAAATACGACACAGGTATCAGTGACAATCTAATACAAAAGCAGCTAACTCCAGAAGTAATTGCAAATGTTACTGCTGAATTCGAGATCAAATTAACTGAGAGCCACCCCAGAGATGACTACAAGGAGCTATTGCAGTTGGTTCTCGTATTTGTTGGATCACTAGACGGCAATGTTGTGGGTTTTAGAACTCCAGTAGCCATTCATCACGCTAGGTGGATGGCAAAGGCTATTTACTGCTTAAAAATGTTCATTTTTCGTCGTCAATTTAAGATGTCTAAAGAAGAAGAAAGTACTGTGCGTGCCATTTCTGTTTTTCTAGTTAAAATTTATTGTAAAGCTTGATTCAATGCTCCAAAAGCTCATCTTGCACCAAAGCAAGATTTAGGTATTTTGCATAGTCTGTTAGACTATAAAGAATGTGACAACGACATTGCAGAAATAGCCCTGACCAAATTTTCGAACCATTTGTGGTATTTGAATGCAAAGTTGGTGGGATTATCGTTTTTTGATCCTACCATTACAGACGATGAAAAGTTGTTAATGGCTAATAAATTGCTCAGTAGCACAGATGAACCATCACAGCACGCTAGGGTTGTAAATCCAAAAGTTAGGAAAGAAAACTTAAAAGAGGTAGTTGATGGAGGATTGGTAAATTTACTTACCAAAGAAACGTTTACATTCTTTGACCAATTTAATATAAAAACAGATTTCCTAAGACAACATCCAAACACCTGGCCTCAAAATAATGACTGCCAAGAAGGATTGAAAATTGTCAAAACATTAAAAGTAGTTAATGATATGGCTGAGCGTGGTGTTAAATTAATAACCGACTTTAACGACCCTCTGACAAAAGATGAAGACCAAAAGCAATATGTCCTGCAAGTTGTAAGTAAATGCCGAGCATTATATCCTGACGTTTCAAAAACTACTTTAACAAAAGCTCTAGAATAGATTAGATAACTATGTAAAATTATCAACTCATGTAGGTACTACGTCTGTATCTTTTCTGTGTCTGTTTTGTATGTATTATATACCTAATTTTTATATTTTAAAATAAAAAATGTCATTAGACTTATCAGTATTACTTGTTTTTTTATTATATTTCTACTTTAAACTCAAAAATATACCAAAAAAAGCAAAATTTATCACTTAGTAACAAAAATATACCTGCTCCTAGTGGTACCAGGTCACGTTTTTGGGGCTAAAGGTTGTTGTAACTCGGTTTGACTTAAAATAGCAACAATTATGTATAGAATATAAATTTTGAAGAACAACATTAGCTTTCTTTTGAGATATTAAGCGTGTTTCTATTATTTACCGTTCTGGAGTTATGGCTCCATATGTCAGCTTTTTGGCCAAAAATTTGGATTTTTTCAAACTTTGAGCGACGAGCACGGGTTAACGTCGTTTAATCGAGCTCAAATTTCGGCTATCTCAATATCTGGAAAGGGGAATCGTTTTGTGGGGTCCAGACGAACAAAATGCCGACATCGATTTTTTGTGGTCACCCTAATTTATATATATATATATATATATATATATATATATATATATATATATATATATATATAAATATATATATATATATATATATATATATATATATATATATATATATATATATATAAATATATGTATATATATATATATATATATATATATATATATATAAATATATATATATATATATATATATATATATATATATATATATATATATATATATATATATATATATATATATATATATATATATATATACATTATAGAAACCATTATCTTTGCACGACCTATGTAAGTTTTGTAATAAAGACCTTTCATTGGTGACATTTAGAATAATACGAGTATATATAAAAGTACATATAAGTTTTATAGTTGTAACATGTCGTAAACATTTTATTATATAGTTTATAATACATATATTTATTATTATTTATATTTTAATTTTATGACTAAGATAACGACGTCGTTAGATTATAGCCATACTTTATATATTTTAAATAAAAAGCCTTTTAACTGTAGCAAAAACAAGCACTTTTTAAAGCTCAAATATTACAGGTACTTACTTGTAAATTACAGACTCAATATTGTTTTTAATGAGGGTTTAATACCCTTAATAATTTCTAACAGAGTTCTGGAAGATATTTTGCTAAGTATATGTATACTGATATGTTAATATATGTTGAGCGTTATATAACATATGTTTTATCAACAAATCACAATAAAAAAAAAATGATGTACATTACAAGAAATGTTATTTTTTAAAATCGTTTTAATCCTACTCATGGGGTGAAAATTCCTGAGATTTTCCGAGAGATGGCAGCACAAACAAAAAATCCATATGGTTTTCAGTTAATGTTAACTCCAGAAGATTCGTGTAAAATTTCCATGACATTTTATTTATTAGTTTGCGAGTTACAGCTGTTTAGGTGACGCTACTTTTGATTTTTGGAAAATGATGGAACAAAAAGAATTTCTTTTGTTGATTAAACACTGCATTTTGATGGGAAAAAAATACCGCCAGAACACAAGAATGGCTTGAGAAGTGTTATGACATATCTGCTCAGTCGATAGCAACTATATGTCGATGGTTTAGTGAATTTAAATGCAAGCACCGATAATGCATCACGTTCTAGACGTCCAAATGAGGCAGTCCCTCCAAAAAACAAAAAAATTTACCGTATTGTTGTGAATAACCGCAAAGTGAAAACGAGAGAGATAGCTGACATCGTGAAGATATCAACAGAATGTGTGAGGCACATTTTGCATGGATATTTGCATGTGAAAAAAGCTGGCTGCTGAGCATTTTCACGATTGATCAAAAACTGCGAACATTCAGAACGCTGTTTCACCCTGTTTCGGCGTAATCCAAAGGAATTTGTGCATCGATTAGTAACAACAGATGAAACATAGATCAACCACTACACGCCCGAGTCCAACAGGCAGTCTGCAGAGTGGCTGGAACCGTATGAAAGCCCCAAAAAAACATCGGTCGGAAAGGTTTTCGAAAGTATTTTTTGGGATACGCATGCAATAATACTGAATAATCATTTTAAGAAGGGGCTAACAATCACCGGAGACTATGACGTTGGTTTATCGTTTGAATGGTAAAATCAAGAAAAAAAGTCGCATTTTGCAAAGAAAAAGGTCTGGTTTCACCAAGATAATGCACCACCTCACAACTCTATAAAATCAATGGTGAAATTGTACCAATTGGGATATAACTGGCTTCCTCATTCACCGTTTTCATTGTATCCGACCTCCAGCGATTATTACCTCTTTCCAAACTTATAAGGGTGGCTCCACGGAAAGAGATTTGGCTCAAATGAAAAAGTCGAACGGATAACTGACGCCTATTTTAGAGAGCTCTATAAATCGCATTATATGAAAGGTAACTAAATGTTGGAAGATCGCTGAAATCAGTGTATCGCTCTTCAAAGCAACTAGGTTGAAGAATAAAATCGATTTTTGGCAAAACATTGTTTTTCCTTGAAAATTCTCAGGACTTGTACTCTTTATTACAATGGTTTTACCGGCAATTTATAGTTATTCTATAGAATAAATGTCATGTGTTTGCATGTAATCCAGTGTACTTTTTTTACTTTACTTAATTGAGGTCATGTAACACGACACTTTAATGTGCTTATATGTTGTGGAATTTAAACGAAGGCTGTAAATATAGGAAATTCATGAAGTAAAAAAAATATCAGAAATAAAAACTGAGACCTCATAGCAAAGATAAAGTATTTCCATTGCACACACGTAGTTCTAACATAAATACGCAACTTGATGGCATTATTTAAGGAATTATATACATATACAGCCTTACTTCTTCCAGTGTTATCTCCGGTAATTCTTCTGAACCTTGGTTGATTAATTTATGTATTTGTGATTTCGAAGCTTCATGTGTTGACTTGTGTATAGTATTCTATAGAATTCTTCTGGAATTTCTATAAGTCTTTTCCTATATATATATATATATATATATATATATATATATATATATATATATAAATATGTATATAAATATATATATATATATATAAATATATATATATATATATATATATATATATATATATATATATATATATATACATATATATATATATATATATATATATATATATATATATATATATATATATATATATATATATATATATATATATATATGTCCCTGGCCAAATTATTAGACGCACTGTATTTTTTTTTAGTAATTTTATGTTTCTTAAGAGTTTTTATGCAATAATGGTATATTTAAACTACAATATTATTGATTTTTTATTTAAAAGAATTGTTGTAGACTACATATTTGTATTTATTTTTAACATATGGCAACACTGTGTTGACAAAGTGATACATGAACGTAAATAAGTACAAACCTGTATCAGTCGCGATCGGAATCGAGTCAGGTACGGACTGTGATTGTTTAACAGTTTTATACTACTCAGTTATTAGTTTATTTTGTATGCAGTGTTTTAAAAAAGTAATTGGACTATTTTCATTATGGGTAGAAAAGGCGATCTTTCACCACGTAAAAAAGCTGAAGTGAAGGCCCTTGTGATTGCGAAAACATTTACAAACCGAGAAATATCACGAAGATTGGAGGTTTCTGAAGCTAGTGTACGACGCATAAAAAAGAAAATTGAGCCAGGGAAGGAATTAAGCCCGAAAAGAAAGAAAAGATGCGGTAGAAAACCAATTTTCACTCCACGGTCAGAGAGATTTTTGAAGAAAATTTGTGTAGAAAACAGATTTGTTACCACAAAGGTAATAAAATCACAACTCCAGGATGCTAGCGTAAATACTTCTGAGCGCACTGTTCGAAGAAAATTGAAAGAATTAGATTTTAAGGCCTGTCGCCCCGCCAGGAAGCCCAAGTTAACAGCTGCAATGAAAGCAAAGCGCCTGAAGTGGGCCAAACAATGGCAAGACAAAGATGTGGACTTCTGGAGATCGGTAAGATACAGCAATTTAATCAATAATTGATACATTATTATCATTTTCAGTTAAATAAAGCAAATAAACATGGAAGTTTTATATATTTTTCCTATTTTTGACAGGTCTGCTTCAGTGACGAAAGCACATTCGAAATTTTGCAGAATAAAGCTCAGTATGTGCGTCGTCGTCATGGAGAAAAGTTTCATCCTGATTGTGTCGTCCCGACGGTTAAACATCCCACCAAAGTGATGATTTGGTCAGTCATCAGCGGCAAGGGCACTGGACGTCTGTACGTCGTCAAAGGAATAATGAGGCAAGATCAGTACAAAGAAGTATTACAAAATCGGTTGATTCCGCAGCTCAGAGAATGGTTTCCAAATGGGGAACCATTCACTTTCATGCAAGATGGAGCTCCCTGCCACACTGCTCGGTCTGTTAAAGCTTTTTTGGCAGAAAAAAATATCCCTCTGTTGGATTGGCCCTGATATGAACCCCATTGAAAATGTGTGGGAGCTGATGAAAAGAGAAGTGGCTAAAGATGTGATTACCAACAAAACCCAGCTCCTAGAAAAGATTATTCATGTGTGGAATCATCATCCTCAAATGCAGGAGACAGTACAATCTTGCATTGATAGCATGCCGCGCAGAATTAAAGCTTCGATAGCGGCTAAAGGTGGCTCAACTAAATATTGACTTTTACTAGCATTAATTTCACTTTTCTTTAAAACTTAATAAACCTATGCTTTTCTAAATTAATGCTGTTTTATTTATGTCAAATAAATAGGTAATTGATTGGATAATATAAAAATAAAAAACAAATCAATTTAAAATAATAAAACGGTACAATATCACTCGGTAATTAATATTTTACATGAAATCTTGCAGTGCGTCTAATAATTTGGCCAGGGACTGTATATATATATATATATATATATATATATATATATATATATATATATAAATATATATATATATATATATATATATATATATATATATATATATATATATATATATATATATATATATATATATATATATATATATATATATATATATATATATATATATACACATGTATATACGTATATGGTATTATTTTAGACCATAATTTTAAATTAGAATATACATATATACCGGCATATTCTGCAGCCAAATGATTAGCTGCATGCAGCTACATAAAATTATAATATAAATGAAATGAGGTTTATTCAAACAAGTCCGCGGGAAATTAAGAAGGTCTATTCAATTAATACAGACCTGTTTAATTATATTTTTTATTCAAATTAAAAAGATTTTTAGCGAAAATTACTAAAGCATAAAGAATTCCATATAAATTCAACATGATGGCGAGACGAAATGTTTTATCAAATATACTTACCGAATAATAAAGCTGGGATATTCTCTGGGGGAAAAACTTTCGAGGTGGGCCACCTGTGGCGCCATACGAGGGCTGGCATTAAAATCTCTTATTAAGTGTTTCAGAGGAGCAATAGAATCGAACGAGGATCGCATGAAGTGCTCCCCTTCGCGTCGAATTTTTATCACTCTTGTTTCTTGAATTTTGACATCTATTACGTTAAGCTGCCATTCTGCAATATTTTTTCGTAGGGATCCACCACAGACAGATAGATAGGAAAGAGGTTGTTAATTAAGTTATCTACATAGCTATGAAGGAAAACTACCAGAGTTTAATAACTTTTAATTTTTCACATAATTACCGTATACATTAACATACTTGGTCCAGCATTTCTTATGTGGTTTCATTTCATTCAAGAAAATCTTGTTTGCATTTAAGAAAAATTTTCGGCCTCTGAGCACTCTCTTCGGAAATTTAAACACAAAGGAGTCGAAAGGTGTTACTATAGTGTTCCCTACATAACACTTATAAGATCACTTCGGTGTCTGTCCGTCTGTCCGTCCGTCAGTCTGTCTGTCATACCGGATTTTCTCCGAAACTATTTGACATAGAAAGTTGAAATTTGCTGCTAATATAGGAATTGATGGTCTCATCAGAGCCGCGTAGTTTTGAAAGTTAAATTTTGACTTAAGGGGTTAGTTTTGGGGGGTGAAATCGGAAGTGAAAAAAAATTTTTTTTACTAGGTCATCAAGTGGATGTCAAATGAAAGCTTGTAAAAACACGAGTTCAAAAGTATATATAACGTAATACTTGCGCACACTTTATTTGTATTATTTTTAAAAGATCGCGAAAAATCGCTGGCTCCCTTTACCTCGAAAAATACTGATCAAAAAATTTTCACGGGTGTATTACCTTTCATAATTTATCTAGTATATCAAAAAAAAACAAAAATTTCAAGGTCATCAGTTTTTTAGTAAAGATCGAAAACAAACTTTAGTGAAAAGTCATTTATACTTTCGTAACAAAAATTTTTATTTTAAAAGCAATCAACGTACCGAACACTAATTGAGCAAATTCAACTTGCTCTTGACCGGTTATTTTATTTTTATTAATTGTAAACTCTTTCTCTATATAATAAATAAACAAAATTCCTTCGTACTCCCCCCGCCTCCAGAAAAAAAAACGAACGCCATTAACTTTTTGGAAGGCACTGAGTTCTTCCTTCTTACGGGAGAACCCGTAAGAACACATTGCATCGACTTCTGCTTTGCAGAAGATTTCCAGTTGAACACCGGTTTCGTCGCTTGTAACAACTCGTAAAGAATAACGCTCATTGTTCTCTAAACCAGCCAATCCTGAGACATGTTTTTGCTCGCCAGTTTCTGCTCTGGTATAAGGAATCTGAGGATTTATCGTGCAAAAACATTCTTTATCCACAATCATGAAAACCGTAGCTTCGTTCACTTGAGATACATTAAATGACGTACTGATAAAGAATGACGATGATTGATATTGTTTTAGTTTCTTCGAGGTAAATTTGTGACAAAACTAATGTAAAATTATGAAAAAAAATCTGTAAAGCCATTTACCCAGTACTTTCCTTGCAAACATATAGTTCTAAAATAGCTACTGAATTTGACTCTCTCAGGTAAAAAGTAAATTTTCATAATATGAATAAAATAATTCAACATATCGGCACCCACCCCTTTCACTTTCTTTCCTTGAAACAATATCGCTCAAAAACTATGAGTTTCATCTGTATTTTAAATATTTTTAATATCATTTCGCCCGATTATTATAATTCCAACAGACCGACAGCTTGACAGTCGTCACACATACCGATGGAAATGGGAATATTTGTTTCTCGCGATCTAAGAACACTTAAAAGTAAAGAAAAGCAAAAATTGGGAATATTATTTCGAACCAGAAAGCTTTACAGTCCACAACAACTGTTAACTCTTTACAAAGCTCAAAATTCGACCAACTATGGAATACTGCTCCCATGTTTGGAGCTCCGCTCCCAAACATACAATGCATTTGTCGGATTCTATTCAGAGAAGAGCCGTTCGTCTGATTGGAGACCCGGAATTGACCGGCGGTCTTGATTCGCTGGAACATCGAAGAACGGTTGGCGACTTGAGCCTATTCTACAAGTATTTTCATGGAAAGTGTTCGAAAGATGTGGCCCGCTTAATTCCTCCCAGAGCGGTGCATGTTAGAAGTACACGTCGCGCTAATACTTCACATCCGTATGAGGTTCAGCTTGTTACTCCTCGTACAATGCTTTTCAAGCAGTCTTTTATATGGAGAACATCAATAATTTGCCCAGGACTGTGTTTCCCACCGAGTACAATTTTCAGCGATTCAAGAACAACGGGAATCGCTTTCTCCGCACACGTGTTGCTCCTGTAGCGCTTTAGGGAGTAATTCTTTCCCTTTAGCAAGGGATGTAAAAACAATAATTTACCTACTGTTTCGGACAACTTAACTGTTTATATTTCTAAAACTTTTTTCTATAACCAACTTAACATTTTTTTAAATTTCTCTGTAACCAAATCTTAATCCCTTCTACATGTTATATCCGTTAAAAATGAAAAAGAAAGAACACTAAAATAGAAGTATATTATGACCCTCTATCCTATTCCTTTCATCTTATATATATGTCTTTTACTATCAATGATTAGCTAATTTTTTTTTTAAATATCCCAACAAATCTTCTTTTTCTTCTTCTTTATAAGTCACTGCTTCTCCACTGCAGGATATAGGCCTCTTCAAGTTTCTTCCAATTATCCCTATCCTGTGCAAGATGGAGCCATTTACTGCTTGCTATTAACCTGATACATCAGTCGGTCTTTTCATTGGTCCTCCGACACTTCGTCTGCTCCTCTCCCAAGGTCTCCATTTAAATAATTTTGTTGTCCATCTACCACCTTTCGGTCTAGCCACATGCCCCGCCCATTGCCACTTCAATTTTGCCACTCTTTCACTGATATCTGTAATTCTTGTTGTTCGTCGGATATCTGCGCTTTTAATGTGTTCTTGTAAACTAACACCTAACATTTGCTTTTCTATAGCCCGTTGAGTACGTTGGAATCGACAAGGACTATTTTTTATAAGGGTCATGGTTTCTAGCCCATACGTACTGTACTTACTTGAAATATGCAGCTCTCGTATACTTTTCTTTTTAGGGTGTGGCTTGTTAATTTCGCCCGCACATTGAGGCGCTACTTGTGGCGTTCCCTTTTCATAATTTCTGAGAATGGATTGAGTGGATATTAATATTAAAAGAACTAAAGAAATTAAACATACACTAGCTCAGTTTTTCTTGGTAGAGTAATATGGGTAAGAGATAATTTTTGTACGTCTTTTGGAAATATTCTCTATAGTTGTTTAAAATTTTTGGTTGTACAAATTTTGGGCACCATTCATTTTAAAATAAAAAGGATCTAACTTTAGCTAAAAAAATGAAAAAACACTGAAGGGTTATGTAGTTGTTAAGGAAAATTTTGATATGGTACAACCCTTTCGTCCTGAAAAGTAAAATAGGTGGTACAGTGAAACACTAGCCTTAAACAAGAAAAAAAGGTTTATTAATGACTAAACTAAAAGTTCTAACTTTGCGGTTCTGTTATTACCCTGTATTACAAAAAACCTTAGCCTAATAGGTGGTATTGCTAAATAAAGTCCTTAAATCAGGATTAAAACTTTGCTTCACACGATGTTGAAGGTTCGTGAGGTCCACTTCACGAGTTATCAGTTCAATACGATGTGAAACACACTTATCTGCGGGAAAATAGGTCTACGGATGGATATTCTGGTGACTTACGGTTTTCCTATAAGCTTCTAGGCCTGTCCCGGTGGGATGTTCAAAACACAAATGTCTCCCCCGTGGTTACTTCAGTTCCCTTTAGGCTACTAAACTTTTCTTTGGCCCCTAAAGGTCTGGGAATAAACCGGATTCAAAGAAAATGGCCTTAAATTGAGCACTAAAACCGTTTTCGCACTACTCCATCACTAATATCAGTACGGCTATTTGATAGTGAAAGCCTACTGGCGGCTTTCTAAAAACAGAAGCCCTTACTTTGGCTGAGAAAAAAGAACCAGATCCATGCCATCCGGACCCTTAAATATCCTTCTCCCGTCCGTATAAATCACGTCTTCAAGATGGCTACTTCCCGTATACAAACATCTAGCCAAACGACGCGTTAGAAACAAATTTAATATACCCAGCAGACAACGCGCACTGCACACTGTAATATAAACGATTCAAAAATTCGAGTGAACTACACTGCTAAAAGTTAGTAAACACTGCCTGATATAAAAATGGAAAAAAAATGTAAATTATAAGGAGAAAACAGTAACATAACATGATCTTAAAATCTAGGAAAAAATGAAGGGTCATGGGAATATATTTGTTTTTTAGAATGAATCCCAGTTTTTGAAATGCGGTTCAGCTCAAACCAATTCACCATGGTATTATCCTTATCCAATCTAATCTTATGTCACAAGTATATATACTCTTCCAACCTCTCGATCTTTTCTGTGCCGGTCTTAATTTTTGTGTTTTGTGGAAGTTTTGTTTTTAAATGTTCATCTCGAGTCCAATTTTCTGTGAGGATTGATTTAGTTCATCAGGATTTTGAGTTGATCATCGATTTAAATTCTGTTCTTACTCAAGACTTTTAAATATATCCTCCAAGGCCAGGGTAAACAATTTTGATGAAATTGTGTCGCCCTGCCTAACACCTTTCTTGATCTTTATGGGTTCTGTTTTTCGATCTTCATCTAATTTAACCGTTAATGTCGCATTTTCGTATATGAATTTTAGAAGTTCGGTATATCTTCAGTCTATTCTGGCATGAGAGTCGAAAGTTTTTTTATAATCAATGAGAGCTTCATTGGTTATCTTAATATTATATTCGGTCGATTTTTCTATAAAAAGGCGGAGCGTCTGGATATGATCTGTTGTTCCAAATTCTTTGCGAAAGCCCGCCTATTCGACTGGTTGGTAGTCATCGAACTTATTTGTTAGATGGTTTTTGACAATTTTATTAAGAAGCTTATGCAAATGCGATAGCAAGCTGATGGGGCGATAGTTCTCAAGGTTTTTGTGATCGCCTTTCTTGAATAAAAGTTTTGACAATCTACAGGTATTCTTTTCTCTTCAATACATTTGTTGAGTAATATCCGTATCGCTTCAAAAAGTTCATTTCCTCTCATTTTCCATATTTTAGATGTGATGTGGAGATTTCTTATTCTTCATTTGTTTTAAAGCAGTTTTCGCTTTGGCTTACCACAGGAATTTCTTCAGAGCCTACGTTAAGAATATGTTTTTACTGCTGATTTGGATTTGCTTTAGTCGAGAAATAGGGTTTTGTGTAGAATTCCTTTATTTCTTCCATTATTTCCTTCCTGTCAGTTATTATTTTACATGTTTTATCTCGTAATTTTATTGTTTTAGTTCTATCTTGTGACATCTTGGATTTCGATACTTTCATATTTTTGTTTTCTTCAGTTGTGTTAATTTTCTTCCGTGAGTTTAATTATTTCGGGAGAGGATTTGTTTACTTTCTGCTTTTGGTAGGACATTTTCTTAATTGTTACTTCAATCCTAAATGTAATTTTTTTCCCAACATGCATGTCGATTATCCAGTGGAGATTCTCAGTAAACCAGTACCAGCAGTTATGCCGGTTAACTGTTCCGTTAAGACAAAATGGCCTAGTCAGAAAAAAACAATATTATGAATTATGTTAGGATCATTATTGATTTGGTCCATCATGACCTTGCAACATTCAACACGTCTATCGCAGTCGTCTTCAGATAATTTTTGCAATAGAATGGGTTTGTATGGATGCAATTTTTCCTCATTCAGACTTAAGGTACCTTTACTTATGTTATGGCCTAGGCAAAGCTGACAATGGCTGTATGGGGATTTTCTGTAATTTCCAATAAAACATCTAACTTTTTATCATACTTGTTTTAATTTTTGGAGATCCAGATTTAGAACGATCCTTAACATGACCCGATTGTCTAAATCGTTTTAATGTTTTGTTAGCTACTGATTGGGTAATAGGTTCTCGTTTCGGATATTCTGCTTTAAAAAGATCACACACTCCTGTTGTGTTCTACGGTCTCCGTAACCAACCATCATTAACAATGTGATTCTTTCAATTTCTATTAAATGTACCATTATGATATTACGCTCAAATTGCAGTTTTACAAAATGCAGCAATAAACGTTTTCGTCAATAAATCATTTTTTGATGCGTTAAGTCGTTACCTGACAGTAAATGTTTGACACAAGCTTAAAAAAAATTTAAATTGATCTCCTTAATTTCAAATGTCAATATTTCCAAAACGGTTCAATTTAGACATATGGTATGTTAGACAAATAATATCTAGACTTTTTAGTAGGACTCAAAAATAAAATAATATACAGGGCTTTCTACTAAAAAAAAATTAAGATAGCGTAATTTCATCGAAATGACAGTTCAAAACATTTTATTGTCAACGTCGGCATGTGCGCCGCATAACACCCTATAACTTTTATTTAAATATTTTTTTGATACACAGATTAATAAATGCTGTGCCCATACATATGGGGCACCCTGTATATATAGGAAGCTACCGACTATTAAAATCCTTTAAAATTTATCTACTCCCACCTCTTTTATCCTCTTGGCCTAAATTGATAAACTATAGGCCTCATGTGCTTGTTATCTATGCGCCAATTTTGAAATTAGTTTCTCATTTCGTTCGGGAGTTATCATACCAACAGACATACGGACAGACTGACGGAAATGCGCGAATATGGTTTTCGTGATCTAGGAACTCGAAAATGTGAAGAATAGCAAAACTCTCGAAGTATGAGTGTTTCACGAATATAATACTCTCCTTTAGCAACGAAAGTAACGAAACTTTGGTAATTTTCGTCAAAAGAAGAATGCTGAATTTGCAGGTGAAGTTGAAAAGTAAGGTAAAATTGTATCAGTGTAAGTGGAAAAGCCCAAAATAAATAAATGACAGGCCGAGATCAAAGAATGAAGCAAGTTTTAGAGACATCTCGAAAAAGTAAGTCTTGTCGTCAAATTTCGTTCTCATATTCCTAATTTACCCCCAAAAAACGTATATCCTGGAAAAATTAAAAAAAAAGGGCGAGGCAAGATAACTATAAAATTACAATAATATAAGTGATAATAAGTGATGTAAAGATATGCCATCGATTTTAATTCCCATATTTTCCCATTCAAGAGTTTGAAATACATCCTCCAGGACCAGGGTAAACACCTGTCTAATACCTTTCTTGATCTTTATGGGTTTTGTTTTTCGATCTACATCTAATTTAACCGTTAATGTCGCATGTGACATCAATATGTTTATTCCATTTTAATTGAGAGTCCATTCCATTAAAACGTACGTATGAATATACTATAATTCAGTATAGTTAGAAAATAAACCACAAGTTTCGTCTTGCCAGCATTTAAAGTCAAACTATTTTATTGACAATAATTCTAATTAATTAATTCATGAAATTTCCGTGGTATTATTTACCATATATACACAATTCATTTGTCCACAACAAGAGTCAGCTGTATTGTGAAAGTACAAATTTTTTAAGACTAGATAGGGCCGAAGTCTTAAAAAATGCCCTTCTAGTGTTCTATAGTTAAGACATACATAAAATTAAATAAAATTTTTAATGTTAGAAACACGGTACCACAGTAAACATAAAACATAGTAGCGACAGTCCGACTCGGCACCTTTGATCTCAAGGGGTTCCAGTTTGTAATGATCACCTATCTTGTCGTCATAGTGCTGGTATGATGCCCGTAAGTTTTTGAAATACTCAAATTCCTTCTTTCAAGAAAAATCCTATTCTGTAGAATAAAAATGAATTTTGCTGATTGAAAGGGAAAAAAATGAGAAAGTTTTTTTAGAAACATTTTTATTTTTACTTATCAAGTTTTTATTAAAACAGATATACAAAAAACAGAGAAAAAGGTAAAAAATACAAGGAAAAAATACGCTTGGTTTCAAGGCACGTTGTTCATTTAAATATCTGAATTTATATTTCTCAACTATTAGAGATATTGCCCGAGGGAAAAAAAAAGTGGAATAACATAAACCAATACTTAACAATAATAAAAAAATCAACTGTTTTACAAATAAAATCTATCTCTAATATGAAAACACAATTATCATAATCTATAAATATATATAAGATGCAACGTCTCTCTGTCTGTTTGTCTGTCCGTTAGTGGGCTTATCACTCGAGAATCACTTATCCGATTTACGTGCTTTTTTTTTAAAACATACTTATGTTCTCTGGTCAGGTTTTTAGGATATATTTTATTACGTTAGGTAACATAAGGAATAAGCAATGACGATAATAGAGAACCAAGTTGGGAAAAAGTTTGCCGCTAGCACGTTCTCTTGCAATACACTGTATAAACCATTAAATATGGAATAATATCATGTGGCAAAGAAAATAATGTATATAAAATGCAACGTCTCTCTGTCTATCTGTTTGTCCGTTAGTGCGCTTATGACTTGAGAACCGCTTATGCGATTTATATATATATTTTTATTCATACATTTGTTCTCTAGCCAGGTTATCTATAATCTTTTATAATATATAAAATGCAACGTCTGTCTGTCTGTCAGTTAGTGCGCTTATCACTCGAAAACGACTTATCCGATTTACGTGTTTCTTTTTATTCATTCATATGTTCTCTTTCCAGGTTATATAATAATAATAACAATCTGTAATCTATGATATATATAAAATGCAACTTCTCTCTGTCTGTCTGTCCGTTAGTGCGCTTATCATGCGATAACCACTTATCCGATTTACGTGTTTTTTTTTAGAGTTATACATATGTTCTCTGGCAAGGTTATAGGATATATTTTATTACGTTAGGTAATATAAGAAATAAGCAGTGACAATAATAGTGAATTAAGTAGGAAAAAAGTTTGCCGCTAGTGCACTTTTTTGCAATACGCTGCCTAAACCGCTAAATATGAAACAATATCATGTAACAAAGAATACAATATATATAAAATGCAACCACTTATCCGATTTATCTGTTTTTTTTTTATAAAATTCATATGTTCTCTGGCCAGATTATAGGATATATTTTATTACGTTAGGTAACATAAGGAATAAGCAGTGACGATAATAGTGAACAAGTCGCCGCGGGCACGGCTAGTCTTTATATATTATAGTGCATAGTAGAAATAAAGAATTATGAATAAATTACCTTTTAGGTATCTTTGAGAAATATAAAAAAAACTGACTCCTTTGAAGATACCACATATATTTTTACAAGCACTAACAGCACGACAAAAACTTCCTCTTGACATATTTTTAGTGTTCCATACGAAAAGTACTGATCAAAACATTTTGAAAAAATTCTGAAATATTCTCCACAGAGTGCAGATTGAATGAAAATTATCACGAGTGCTTTACTTTTAATAATTTATCCGGTATATAAAAAAAATAAAAATCACACAGTTTTCAATAAAAATTGGAAAACTTTGTTGAAAACTTATTTAGGATGTGTTTTGTGAAGTCACTGATTATTTTATATCTCCGGAACAAAAATTTTTATTTTAATAGCAATCAACGTACGGAACACTAATTGCGCAAGTCCGACTTGCGCTTGGCCGGTTATTTATAATTATTTTCAATTATAACGTTAAAAGAGTCATTTATTTATTGAAAAATTACTAATAATGAATTTCGGAGCACGTTATAAAAAGATTCTCCTTGAAATCCAGATGTAAACATAACCCGTTACCGCGCTTTCAGCCATGTTGTTAGTATGGTAAAGGACGCATGCGTAATAAAAAACAGGACCTAAAAGTTTTCTTGAGCGTTGCTACTATGTTTTATGTTTACTCCGAGGTACTTTGTACGACTAAATTCGATCGATTCCATACTAAAAGTCTCGTCCAGGAATCGAATAATGGAATTATTTTATGACAGTAAACGTCTAGATTTTATTCGCCTACGACATACAGAAAAAGCTACTTCATCACGATTCTGCAAGTACGTTGAGTAAAATAGATTTTCCTACATTTAAAAGAACTTTTATTCGGTACACGTTCATGTTCATTTCTTATTTTAATCACGTCATTTTTCGTTCTCTCTTATTTTAGCTGATTAAGCTTTCCTCAAGACTAAAAATAACAAAAAAAATTAACTAGTTTTCTCTTTTAATCAAGGTTAACTTCACGAGATATTGTGCGAATAAAATTAGTTATTTTTAAGATGAATAGTTTGACGAATTCAGCCGATACTTGGAGGAAATCTATAACTTTAGTTAAACGAAAACTATTTTTACTCGAAGTGTATTTAGTTAAAATGCTCATGATATGGTTCATTACCCTGTAGTTTCTTCGGATGGTAAATACGAAAAAAGAAGAGAAACTATCTCGTTCTAAATTAGACGAATAATTGTTTTAGAATTTATTATAACTTAGTTTAATTTACTTTTTAGTTGTATTTACATACATCATTTTTTCACTCTATTGTTTCAAGAGTTAGACACAATATATCGGTACAAGAATTGTATCTCATATGTATATAGTTCTATAGAAAAAAAGGACACACACAAGCTGTCGCTCCTTCTACAGAAAATATATTAAAATTACCGTTTTTACTTTCCATATTAAAGGGGCATAAAGAAGTCCTTAAGTCCTCTTCAGCTTCTGTAGACAATGAGAAAATCTTGATTTGTCACTCCGAGTGTATTTGCATGTTTTTGTTGATTTTTAAATGAATCTTAGTCCAAAATTTGTTTCAACTCTTCGTCTTTTTCGGTTCATCATCTTAACGGTAAAAAATTTTCCACTTGAAACCAATAGAACCCCTTTTTACACGTATTCTGTGATACAAAGTTTACCGGAGGCCAAATAAATCATTTATTTTGCCTCAGCCATGCTTTTTAGTGTTCTGTACGGAGGACTTATAAGATCACTTCGGTGTCTGTTCTTCTGTCATACCCGATTTTCTCCGAAACTATTGGACATAGAAAGATGAAATTTAGCATAAAAGGAATTGATAGCCCCATTAGAGAGTTAAATTTTGACTCAAAGAGTTAGTTTTGGTGGTAAAATCGGAAGCGAAAAAAAAATATCAGGTCATCGGGTGGGGTGTCAAATGAAAGCTTGTAAAAAACAGGAATACAAAAATATATGTGATGTAAGACTTCCGCACACTTTTCTTAGTATTATTTTTAAAAAATTGCCAAAAATCGCTGCTCCCCTTATCTCGAAAAGTACTGATTAATAAATTTGGAAAAAATTCTGAAATATTCTCCACAAGGTGTAGATTAAACGAAAATTATCACGAGCGCATTGAATTTGATAATTCACCTGGTATATATAAAAAAACACAAATTTCAAGGTCATAAGTTTCCAACAAAAATCGGAAAAAAACTTTGTTCACAACCCATTTAGGGTAACAAAATGAACAGAACATAATTACGCAAGTCCGACTTGCACTTGGCCGGTTTTTTTAAAGTTCAAATGCGAAAATAACTGATCTTATGTTTATTTCACAACTTAGTTTCTGAAGCGCGTATTTCCACATTGAAAGATGAACAGAATTTGTCATCCATTTAAATTAACCTGCTCTTTGTTATTGAAAATATTTATATTGGGTTATTTTGCCACTTTTAAGCTTGCGCGGTATTTTTTTTTTTGATGTAAATAGCTTATAAAAAAATTTAACTATTTATTAAAATAACACTGTAATAATGGAAGGTAAAAGACAAACAACAAACATGTTCGTAATTCTCTGTGCTTTGTGACTTTGTAGTGTAATTGTGGTAAATAAATATTTAGTGGTGGTGTTAATCTAGTCTGCAAATTTGTGCGTATTAAATTTAAGGTAGAGTAGGAAATGTTATGATCAAAGCATATCTTGTTTTCAAAATAAATGGCATTAATACAAGAAGTTATTAAAATAGTTAATTATATTGAAATTGATAAACTCTGGTGAAGAAAGGAATTGAACAAAACAGGGACAAGCGGCTCTACTGACAAACCAGTCGAACAGCTTAACCCAAAGAACTTGTTAACTTTTAAACTTAAAACTAACACCGTCATGCGAACTTCAAACTTTTATTTACCCATTTGTTCAACCGGTTTACATAATATTGTACAAATGACGTCAATAGAAATAAAAAAGAGATAGTAAAATAAAATAATATATCCATGAGAATCAAGTAATACAAAGATTTTGTAGCTCTCTCAAATCGGCCGAAGAGTGAGCTTGACCTGGGTTTCAGGAAACTAAGTCATATTCTGAAGAACACCAGAATGCTCATCAACCTGAGGAGAAGAGTATTTGATACTTCCATACTTCCAACGATGACTGTGTCATTGAGACAGTAACTTTGTGTCAGTGAAATGCTGACAAGTTGAGAACAACGCAAAGGTCTAAGGAATCGAGCAAGGAATGAGGACGTCAGAGCCAGGACTACATTCAGGAGTGGACAGCGACGGGCTAAAGAAAAAGAAGAAGGAGTAGCCTTCAATTGATCCAGTAGTAAAGCATATTATACCCCAGTAATGATTCTATCTTTCCCCAGATAGTCTACAAGCACAATACCATGGTTATCATACTATAAAAAATTGTGAGAATTGTAAAAATGGCCATATTTGGCTATATTGGTAAACCATAATTTAAGAGGAAGAGGGGGAGAGAGTGTGCGTGAAGGGGAAGCAAGCAAGAGAGAGGAAGAGAGAAATATATACAGCGAGTGAGATAGAGTGTATGAGAGGGGATCATTAAGCCGCAACAAAATTACATGCTTCATTAGTTGTGATCCTGGTATTTAATGGCACCTTTTCGATCAATAAAAACATTCTTCTTCTTCTCAACCTAAGTCTGTCCACTCCTGGACGTAGGTCTCTTCTAATCTCTTCCATGCTTTCCTGTCTTTTGCCACCTTTAACTACTGCTTGCTCGTTCTTACTCTTATATCGGCGACCCATTGTTCCTGTGGATGTCTAACGCTTCTTTTTGTTTCTCTGAGTCTCCATTCCGTGATTCTATATATCTATCTGTCTCCGGATGATCTTGCCACATGACCTGTCCATTACCACTTCATCTTTGCCGCCTCGAGACTTATGTCAGTGACTTTGGTTCGTCTCCTTATCTGCTCGTTATGAATTCTAGCCCTAAGGGAGATACCAAGCATTCTTCTCTCCAAAGTTCTCTGTGAAGTCATGAGGTTTTTAACAAATGCTTTAGTGAGACACATCGTTTCCAGTCCATATGTGCTGACCAGTAGAACACAGGAATTATAGACTTTAGTTTTTAGGTTTATGGGTATTATAGTAATTAGAAATATGCCCTTGTTTCTCAAAAGCTGTCCCTGCCAGCTTTATTCGCTTGGTAATTTCCGCATGCTGGTTCTCCTTTCCGATCTTAGTGTGGCCTAAGTAGATATACTCGTCGACGCGTTCTATGGAGTTATTTCCTATCTACATCCCTTTTTCGAAGAAATGCCCTTCTAAGAACAAGCCTTGGTTTGACCGAAAATGCAAAGAAGCTGTTGCTTCTAAACATCTTGCATACCGACAATGGCATGAAAATCCTAACACCATAGATCGTAACACCTTTGTTCGTGCCAGGAACAGATGCAAAGAAATTATCGACGAAACCAAGGAGGCACACAATCAATGGATTAGAAACAAACTTTTCGCTTGTTCCAACAATTCCAGGTCCTTTTGGTCAGTCGCTATGGCAGTTAGTCAAAATTTCACCAAATCCACCATACCACCACTCACACGGCCAGATTGCAACGACACCTGTTGAGAAAGCGAACTTGTTGGCTGAACTCTTTGCTTCACATTTTACTGTCGATTTCCAAGGAAAAACATCACCTACTATTCCCATAGTGCAGTCAAGGATGCCCGATATTGTCTTCAGATAGCTTATCATAAAGCGTATTTTGATGAAGCTAGACATCAAAAAGGCTTCTGGCGCTGACAGAATATCTGCCATAGTTCTCAAAAACTGTGCAAGGGAACTAACACCAGTTTTCTGTAGACTCTTCAACCTATCCTATAGGAAGGGAATATTTCCTTCCTGCTGGAAATGTGCCACAGTTCAGCCGATACCTAAAAAGGTAATAAGACCTTGCCAAATAACTACCGACCAATCGCACTGTTTTCAATAATATCGAAAGTCATGGAAAAGGCTATCAATCAGCATCTTCTAAAATATCTTGAAGGATTCAACATTATTAGCGATCACCAATATGGCTTTCGTAAAAATATATCAACGGGAGATCTTCTGACTTATGTAACACATGTTTGGAACAACGCAATGGAACACTTTGGAGAATCTCGAGCGGTTGCTCTTGACATATCCAAGGCATTCGACCGTGTTTGGCACGATGGGCTGTTGGCTAAGCTGCGTTCTTATGGTATGTCTGAAAAGTTCTGTATGTTGCTCTCATGTTTCCTCAGAGAGCGTTCTTTACGAGTGGCAGTCGACGGATTTGTTTCTAACACCTTCACTATCAACGCCGGTGTACTCCAAGGCTCCATATTGTCTCCTACTCTCTTTCTCATTTATATTAACGATTTGCTGGAAAAGACAGAGAATCCAATCTACAGCTTTGCAGATGACAGTACACTTATCGCTTCATTAACTTTGAACGCTCGGACATCGGCTACTCAAACGAATATCCGCAGACAGCAGGAAGTCATCCAACTTAACAAAGACCTGGAAGAAATTCTATCTTGAGGTGAGAGTAACGAAGTGGAATTTAACGCTATAAAAACCCTGGCGGCAGTTTTTTCTAAAAAAGTTAACGTTGCTGAACCTGACATAGTTACGTCGGGGCACTCCATTCCTCTAACATCGTCACTCAATTTGTTGGGCGTTAATTTGGGAGCAAATATGTCCTGGCATGAACATGTTGCAGGCATAGCAAGGAGAGCTTCTCAAAAGTTGGGAATATTATTTCGAACCAGAAAGCTTTACACTCCACAACAACTGTTAATTCTTTACAAAGCTCAAATTCGACCAACTATGGAATACTGCTCCCATGTTTGGGGCTCCGCTCCCATGTTTGGGGCTCCGCTCCCAAACATACACTGCATTTGTTGGATTCTATTCAGAGAAAAGCTGTTCGTCTGATTGGAGACCCGGACTGACAGGCGGCCTTGATTCGCTGGAACATCGAAGAACGGTTGACGACTTGAGCCTATTCTACAAGTATTTTCATGGAAAATTTTCGAAGGATGTGGCCCGCTTAATTCCTTCCAGAGCGGTGCATGTTAGAAGTACAGGTCGCACTAATACTTCACATCCATATGAGGTTCAGCTTCTTACTCCTCGTACAACGCTTTTCAAGCAGTCATTTATATGGAGAACATCATCCCTTTGGAATAATTTGCCCAGGACTGTGTTTCCCACCGAGTACAATTTGCAGCGATTTAAGAATAATGTGAATCGTTTTCTCCGCATACGTGTCGCTCCTGTAGCGCTTTAGGGACTTCCCTGTAGCACGTCTGCTGAACCCATAAAAAAAATGTTGGTATCTTCAGGGCTCATAAATTTAGTTTTTTTAAAATTCATTTTAAGGCCTACCCTCGCAGACAACACATTCAACTGGTTCAACAGTTCCTGTAGCTCATTGTTGTTATTAGCTATAACTGCTATGTCGTCTGCAAACCTAAGGTGACTCAGTCGAGTGCCGTCGATATTGATGCCCTTATCATCCCAATTTAACTCCTTAAAGACGTCTTTAAGGGTCATCGCAATAATTTCCCCCCCATCGTAAATATCTCCTTGTCGCACTCCTATTTTTAATGGTATGTTGTTAGTGACAGTTTCGTCAATTTTAATATGCATAGATGGATCTTTATAGATGATAAAAAACATTAGTAAATACAATACATCAAAATTTCTTCGTTGCAGAGAGCACCTGATTAACGGTGTTCGAGAATTTAGGGTCTAAAATTTTATAACTTCAAACTCCAGTAACCCAACACCCTCGTTATAAGTTATTACGTTGGAAATCAGATATTTCATATCAAATTATTAAAATCCCATCCGAGATATGCTTTCTAAGCTCATTATACTTAGGCTTACTAAATTATCCCTTATAAAGCTAATATGAAATATGGGTATTTTGTTTAACCATGTCAAAACTTATACGGATCAGTAATTTTCATAATAAATAAAAAAAAAACCTTTAAAACTCTTAACTTCTTTTTAACTAATTATTTTTTTTCGGGAATCTCATAAATGCATGTCATTTTCGCCCTATATCTGTTTCGACTACGTTATGGTATCGTCAGTACCCAAATTTAATACTGGAATTACAACGGTAACAACCAGGTGAACAAAAATTGGAAAAGTACTTTCGTTCGAAAGTCTTCTCATGGAATTAAAGGCCTACAAATCAAGTACCAACTACTGGATATTAAAAACAGATGAAAAATTATGGATATGAATTTTGACTAGAATTCTTTAATGGCAAGTGTAAACATTATTAAAGATAAGAGCACGCCAAATAGTTACTGTTGAAGATTAATTTACCAACTACGCTGTCTTGAAACTGTAATACAAAAGAAGAAATAAACCGTAAAATTCATAAATTTCTTCTAGCAGACTTTAGGTCCTTTAATCATAATCCGAGTGTTTTGCAGCATAGCAGAACACGACTCAAAGTGAAAACAAAAATACGAAACTGCCCCAATTTAACCTAACCCAACATATTTGATACCGAGAAGGACAGAATCATATATTTTACATTGAAAATAAAAGATTACTCAAGAACAAAAGGAAAGAATCCAAAACCAGCCCGTCAGCCAAATATCAACTATGAGTTTCAACTAAACTATATATATATATATATATATATATATATATATATATATATATATATATATATATATATATATATATATAAATATAAACAAAATCTAATCATTTTTTACTACTTTTTATTTAGATTAGGCGTTAATGCTTAGAAAAATGAATAACAATAATTATTAAATTAAAAGAAAACGTTTAAAGGAAAATAAAACAAGTCACACTAAAGTTATTATTATGTACATATATGAGTATAAACGAAAACGTACGTAGTTTATACAATAGAGTCAGTCATTTTCGTTTGTATAATTTTACTTGACAAAGACATGGTGTTTATATAATTGTCAAGGTCACAAAAACTACTCCATATATGTTCAGGAACTTCACGAGATTCCAAAAAATTGCGAGTTTCAGTCGTTTTCCTAGTCATTTCTGAAATGGATGGAACATAAATATTATCTCCTTCTCCAAGCTCGTCTTCGTCGTTTAAAATCTTTTCAGAAGTCACAATTTGATCATCAGTTAATATTTCTCTTGTCATTAATTCATTATCAGCACATACATATTCTTCAAAATTAAAGTAATTAAATATCTTTTTAATCTCGATTTCCACTGTACTTTGTTGAATGTCAGCATCGTAAACAAATTCTAGACAAGCAGTAGGATCTTCTCGATGTTTTTCAATCCACTTTTTCTTACTTTCTTACAACTAAAGTTTCTTTTATCATAGATTGATAAGATTTCTTGCCTCTCCTTCCATATGATAGAAACCGTAGATTTAGTTAAATTCAACTCTTTGCAAACATTACTTTGTTTAACTTCATTTTCTATTTTCCTTATAATATCGAGTTTGTCTTTTAAAGTAAACGCTTTACGTTTTTGTGTGCTCATTTTAAAATAAAAACTTAAACATTTTAGTTTGCTACTTTGATGAAATATGCATTAGAACCGCATAACACAACAAGCGAATTGAAAATAATACTGCTCGAACTAACGACGCGGCGGAAACAAGTAGAATAGGGGCTCCCAGCGAGTTTCGGTAAATTACCTAGGTTAAGTCCCGCGACATCGAGCACAAGGAGTGGCAAGTTCGTTATAAACGGACATAAAACATCCAAATTTGGTTCGCTTTATCCGGAAGTTCGTTATCACCGGGGGGGTTCGTTATAACCGATAAAAATTTGCATTGGTCTTATGGAAGTTTTTTCGTGCATTATAAAATAGTTCGTTTTAATCGGAAATTCGCTATAAGAGGGTTGGTTATAAGCAGAGTTCACTCTATAATGCAACAGATGGTTGTATGTTATCAAAATTTGAACTGGGCTCTTTACTAAATGGCAAATAAAAATACTGAATATTAAATTATTCAACCAATGCATATTGTAAAAAATAAACGCTCCAATACATGCTGGTTAGTAATAAATCAGACTTTATCTAGAAGGTTATAACCATCCTGGATGATAAAAAATATCCTCTGGCACCAGTTACCTAAGTCGTAGCAATATAGCGTCGAAATAATAAAATTAAATCAGAGGCGCTTGGGATAAGCATTAACCTAATTACTAGTATGGTTATTGAATTATCCCACATCTACGAGATACAAAATATATAGAGCTTGTTTAGCTGGCCTGGTTAATTATGTTACATATACGTAGATTAACTGAAGGATTATTTTTTAACATACCCGCCCGGAGGATATCAAAGAAATCTGGTTCACACACATATATACGTATAAATACAGCGTTCTTCAAAAAGTTCGTATCACATAGGATTTTTTTTTGTTCAAGAAAACGAACAATCCTAATTTAGCCTGGGTTGTCCGTTATCTTGGACCTACCGTACTTTTAATGTACGGGCGAAACTTAGTGACGGTTTTCGTCTGTTAAGCCAGTATAGCAGCTAGTACGGAAGGACCACGTCGCAGCCACCACCATAACGGCCAACTAATTCCTAGGCAAGCACTACCCCCTCCTCAACAAGCCAAGTAAGTTATCAATACGCAACAAGTTGACAATTTACTACTTTACATCTACTCTAGTTCGACATGGTGCCAAATGTCACGTTCCTACAGATCCACCCTCCCGATTGTTCAAAATAAGGGCCGCATCATCGTCAACGTCCCATGGTTCATTAGCAACATCCAAATTCACCGTGACCGCCAGATGCCAACAATCCGAGAATTCATAAGCAACGCTGAGCTTAGATTCCTGGATAAAACCAGCCACCTTCCTAACCCCACAGTCAGATATGCTTACATGCCTCTGCCGAATGACAGGATTTGCTACGCCCAAGATCATCAGACCCCCTTCCCCAGGATTAATATTAAATTCATACCAATTCAGTAAATATCTTAAGTTGTGCAAACAGGAGGAAACTCGCCTGAAATGGGAAATCAACTTCGGGGAACTTTATGTTACCGAAGAAACCAACGATATGGATTAATATGAAACCGAATATAAAAAAACGAGCTTTGAGAAAACAGAAGTAATAACAAAAATAAAAAAAAATAAAGAACAAAGGGGTACTAGAGACGGATGGAATACCGAAGGTACTGCTGAACTATGGTGGCCAGGAACTTTTTAAAACCTTGCAATAAAATACTAAATACAACGGAGATACCGTATGACTGACATACCAGTACCACAATTCCGATCTTCAAGAAGGGACAGAAAACGTGCCCAGAAAACGTCAGAGGAATAACTCTTCTAAATACAAGAAACTGTTCACAGGCCTGTCGAAGAAGACAGTAGCATCGCAAATAAATAAATAGAGAACAATAGGGGTTCTGGAAAGATAGATCTACCACAAATGCAATATTCATTATGAAGCAAATTAAAGAAAAAGCAATACGCCCGCCTATGCCTGCCTCATAGATTTAACTAAAACCTTTGACAAAGTCACACGCAATGACGTACTATAGATGTTGATGCAGAAAAGGACAAAGGCAAACGTTGTGAAAGTCATAAAGAACTTGAATATGAACGTTAAGACAAAAATTAAAACAAGCGAGAACACTGCAGGAAATTTATCAACCTCAGTCCGTTTTTATTCAATATTTTAATACACAAAATACTAGAAGACGTAGAGTCACTAGGAATGGGATACAAAATGAGTAACAACATAATGACCTGCGGTATAGAATCACGAGAAGATACCAATAAAACCAAAAGTATGCTACGTACCGCCGAAATGAAAACCCTAACAGCAACAGTTGGTAAAATAAGGAGGTATAGGATACGAAACACTGACATCAGAGAACAATGTGGCGTGGAAGACGTGGTACAATAGAGTAGAGAAAGAAGCAGACAGTGGCATAACCACATAAAAATAATGGAGGAGCACATACTACCAAGTATCGCTTTGGAAGGAAAACCAGCAGGCAAACGTTCACCGGGGAACTACCTAAAAAATGGAGAGATAGCTGGTAATCTATCTTTCAAGAAATCTCACAACTTCGGAATTAACAGATCATCAGATCTAAAAAAAGTATAGCAAGAAGAAGGAGATCGTAAGTCTTAGGTATCTTAAGGTTTTATCTCATTTAACCTTACCTGAGCTTAGTTAATTAGGTTCATTATCATTATTAGCTTATTCCATCCATGGTCGGATGTAAGGCTCCCGAAGTTGTCTCCAATGAACTTGCATGCTTTTTGCATCCAGTCGTGTCCTGGTAATCTTTTTATGTCGTCCGCCCATCTTGTCTGTGGTCTACCTCTACATTTTTTGTGTTCTCTAGGCCTCCATTCAACTATATGGCGTGTCCATCTGTTATCATTTACCCTTGCAATATGCCCCTCCCAATTCCACCTTAATGTACATATTCGTTGTATTACAACTGTCACTTTTGATCTTTTTTAAATCTGGATGTCAGAAATATTATCTTGGAGTCTAATATTGAGCATTCTCCTCTCCATTGCTCTTTGGGTTACCTGGAGTTTATTTATTATACTTTTATTTAAAGCTCGCATTTCAGTGCCATATGTTAATACCGGCAGTATATATTGATCGAATACTCTGGCTTTTATTGTATTTGGAATGTCCAATTTAAATATAGATTGTAACCTTCCGTACGCAGACCAGCCTAACGAGATCGGCTTTTAAATTATTTTTTGATATTTCGATTTTTGTCCTAAATATATGAAAGTTTGTACCTTTCCTATTCATTCACCTTCTATTAATAGTTCCTGGCTGTTATCTTCACTTTCGTTGTTCAGATATGTGTATTTCTTGAGGCTTATTGAATTCTACCAGCATTTCTTGTAATTCTTCTTTTGTGTTGGTGATCAGAGTGATATGATCTGCGACCCTTAAGTGATTTAACCGTTCACCGTCCATTGGTATTCTTTTATTTTCCCACTTTAATGATTTGAACATGTCTTCTAGATTCAACGTGAACAGCTTTGGGGATATCGAGTCGCCTTGTCTAACTCATCTTTTAATTTTGATCTTATTTGTTTTTTCTTCAAGCATTATTCGTGAAGTGACATGTTTGTATATGTATCCAAGAAGAGTTGTATATCTTTCATCGACTCTGTTGTTACTTAAGGTGTTAAGGACTGCCCATATCTTTACCGAATCAAATGCTTTTTCGTAGTCAACCATTGTTATCCACAAGGTGATCTCATATTCATTTGCTTTTTCCACTAGTAATCTAATTGTTTGAAGATGGTCCAAAGTGCTGTATCCCCGTCCAAATCGTGCTTGTTCACGTGGTAGATAACTGTCTAATTTGTTCGTTAATCTATCTAGTTAGTATTTTGTATAGTACCGATAACGGACTGATGGGTCTGTAATTCTCCAATTTAAATTTGTTCCCCTTTTTAAAAATAAGCACAATCAAGGCAGCCAAGATGTTGGTATTTTACTTTCTATAAAGCATCTGTCAAATAGAGCTTGAACATATTGTATTATCGATGCCCCCCCATACCTTATCATTTCTATAAATATTAACTAGGTTACTGAGAACTAAATATCTACTCTAATTTATACTATTGTTAGATCAGCTCATGTAATAATAGTTATAGAGCATAACCCTACTTAGTATCAATAAATGATATTAGAATTAGCCATTATATATTCTGCGTGTATTATCGACGATAAACAGAGGTTTTAATTCAAAAACTATAGTAAATTTCCAATGATTATAAAGTAATTTAATTGATCGCAATCTGTGAATAGATAATCTAAGACCCGTAACTAGATTTAATTCTCTTGCATTAATTAAATGAGAAACTTAATAGCTTTTAAATAATTAATTAATAGCTTAAATTTTGTGGGTAATTAAGGTTGTCTTGCAACATCGTTGGCTTCAAACGAAATGGTTGGTTTTACGCTCTATAAGGATGCTAACGAATATTTCATATCATTTGATAACAAGGCAGGCAACTAAGCAAATAGGGAGTACTTTGGAGATGCATACAAGGGTTATTAAGCGTCTGAATCACTATTTTTTTTAAGGGTGGAAGATGGACATAGAGGAAGTTTATTAAGGGAAAAAGAGAATATTAAAGACGGGGGGTAAGCATAAGCCTCTTAAATCAATATTCTCTGTAGCTAAACCATTTAAGGAAAATAGAACATTAAAATATTATCTACCTTGCAAATATCGTTAATTATATATAGCGGAGACCTATACAGTATTAAATTATAGGATAAAATAGCAAAAATAATATTAAAGTCTAAGAATTAGGATAATTAAATATCTGCTATTACGCACGTCATGATGCCCATATAAACCATTGGAAGGTATGTATAAGTTTCCACAGAGAGTGTTCTTTACGAGTGGTAGTTGATGGTTTTCTCTAATACCTTCGGATAATTTCTAAAGAGCTACAGGAGCGACGTGTGTGCGGAAAAAGCGATTCATGTTGGTCTTGAATCGCTGTAAATTGTACTTGGTGGGAAACACAGTCCTGGGCAATCATTCCAAAAGGATGAGGTTCTCCATATGAAAGAGTGTTTGAAAAAGGTTGTACGAAAAGTGACAAGCTGAACCTCATACAGATCCTAGCATGCACCGGTGTGGGAGGACTTAAGCGGGCTACATCCATCAAATACTTTTTATGAAAATACTTGTAGAATAGATTCAAGTCGCCAACCGTTTTTCGATATTCTAAGGAATTAAGGTTGCTGGCGAGTTCTGAATCTCCAGTCATATCAATAGCGCTCTTCTCAATAGAATCCAACAAATGCAATGTATGTTTACTTCCTTTACTCCAGTCCGATATGGTGTCAAATGTCACGACACCACAGATCCACCCTCCAAACCGTTCAAAACAAGGCCCTCTGCATCATCGTCAACTCATGGTTCGTTATCGATCTCCATATTCACCGTGACCTTCAGATGCCAGCAATTTGGAAATTCATGAGCAATGATCAGCTTAGATTCCTGGATAAAACGATCTGAAACTCCAACCTCACAGTGAGAAATGCTTACGTGCCTCTGCCCAACGATAGGACTCGCTGCCCAAGCTCAAGATCCTCTTCCCCAGGATTAGTATTAAGTTTGTACCAATTCAAGAAATATCTTAAGTCGTGCAAACAAGAGGAATCTCGGCTGAGACATGGGAAACCAACTTCAGAGAACGTTACCGAAGAAATCAACGACCTGGAGGAATATAAAACAGAATATAAAACGAGTTTTGAGGAAGCAGAAGCAAGAACAAGAATGAAGGAATTCAAAAAAGGGGGCACTAGGGACAGATGGAATACCAAAGGAACTGCTGAAATATAGTGTATAGGAATTTGCCAAGAACCTTACAACTTTGTTCAATAAAATACTAGATACAACATGTCTAGAACACTACAGAGAAATAACTCTTCTAAATACAATGGATGTGTTCACAGGCCTGTTGAAGGCGACACTAGAATCATAGATAAAAAATAGAGAACAATAGGGGTTCCGGAAAGATAGATCTGCCACAGATGCAATATTCATTATGAAGCAAATTAAAGAAAAAGCAATAGAGTATAGTACGTCCGCTTACGTCTGCTTCATTAGACTTAACTAAAGCCTTCGACAAAGTCAGACTCAATGACGTAATACAGATATTGATGCAGAAAGACGTGGTAAAACGGGGTAGACAAAGATGAAGACAGTGGTATAACTACGGAAAAAGGATAGAGGAGCACAGACTACCAAGGATCGCCCTCGAAGGAAAACCAGCAAGCAAACGTCCACTTGAGGAACACCTAAAAGATGAAGAGATAGCTGGTAATTTACCCTTCAAGTAATCCCACATCTGGGAAGTAACAGATCAACAGATCTAAAAAAAGTATAACAAGAAGAAGAAGATCTTTAATCTCAGATATCTCAACTTTTATCTTATTTAGCCTTACCTATTGAACAGAATTGGAATAAACAAGAGGGACGTGAGAATAATTAAAAATTTGTACTGGAACCAAACTTCATCTATACGAGTTCAAGGAGAAGAGTCAGAAAACATCATTATTAAATGAAGGGTTAGACAGGGATGTATATTGTCACCTCTACTGTTTAACATATACTCGGAAAGAATTTTTCGAGAAGCCTTGAAGGACATCAGTAAAGGAATAAAAAGAAATGGGGAATACATAAACAACATACGATACGCGGACGATACGGTCCTATTTGCAGACAGCAGACCTTCAAGACATAATGAATAGAGTGAGTCAAATCAGTAAGAGATAAAGCTTATTACTTATCATTAAGAAAACTAAACACATGATAATATCGAAGAACAACAATCAAAACGGAAGACTGGTAGTAGCTGAAACTTGGTTATCTCCACTTGATGATTACGACTCGTATTCGATTCCCGGGTACACCTTTCTTCGAAAGGATAGGAATGGTAGAGGTGGTGGGGTTGGCTTCTATATTAAAAACTATATTAAATTTAAACAAATAACATTAGACATTAGTTACCCTGATCTCGAATATATTAGTATTACAATATTACTCAATCATAAAAAAATATTGCTTACGAATATATATAGGTCTCCATCATATGATATAGAAAATTTCTTTGAGAATTTAGATGATATGCTTGCGGTTGCAGTTCCGTCATATGATATTGTTGTTTTCAAGGGAGACTGGAATATCGATCTTCTAAGCGTCTCACCTGCTCAAAGAAGATTAGAAGCACTCTTTAACATTTATGATTTGGCACAACTAATAACAGAGCCAACTAGAATAAATTTAACAACAGGAAATTCAAGTCTTATTGATGTAATCGTTACAAATAAGAATACTCCTTACTTGGTTACTAAATCAATGCCAATTTCACCGACCCTTTCTGATCATAACTTAAATATATTTTACTTTGAACCTTCCTAAAAAACAAAACAACAAAAGAATTACCGCGATTATAAAAATATTGATTTTAACGAATTTCATAATGATGCACTTCGGCTGGATTGGGATTCAATTTTTTATATTGGTAATATTGAAACCAAATTGGAAGTGCTTAACTCTTTCATTTTATACCTAATAAATAGGCATGTGCCCTATAGGCAAACAAAGGTCAAAGAAAGGAATAGTGCCCCTTGGATTACTGATAATATAAAGCTTTTAATGCGGTTAAGAGATAAAGCTCATTCCAAATATCTAAAGAATAGATCACCAGAGCGTCTCCAATATTACCGGGAGCTTAGAAATTTTGCCAAGCACGCTGTTATACGGGAAAAAATTTCATATTTTAATCATTTTTCTCGAAAAAATGGTCAAGCCTTCTGGAAAGAAGCTGCTCAGCTAAACTTGACACGTAACAAGTTGAGTCATATTCCGGATGATTTGTGCGATCCTGTCTTATTAAATAATTATTTTTCTTCATGTAGGATTGAATAACGTATCAGCAAATAAAATGATTTATTATAAATCTAATACTCATCCAAAGGTAACAAATGAAAGGAAATTCAGTTTTAATCTAATTACGGAGGAAGAGTTGTTAGCCATCATAAATAAAATCTCTACTAATGCCATAGGAGAGGATGGTATTTCTGTTAAAGATCTTAGACTCTGTCTTCAATACTGCACGCGTCCGCTAATAAATATAATTAATTGCTGTATACTGGAAGGGTACTTTCCGAATATCTGGAAAAAGGCTATTATTAAACCATGTGCCAAAGTGACAAACCCCATGGAACCAAAAGACCTACGACCAATTAGTATACTCCCTGCTTTATCAAAAATTCTGGAGCGACATGTATATCAGCAAATGTTTTTATATGTAAATAGTAAACAAATAATACCCAATTGTCAGTCGGGATTTCGATCTTATTTTAGTACTACTACCAGCTTGGTTAATTTACTGAACGATATTCGTTTCAATGAAGATAAGAATGAAACCACCTGCTTAGCTCTTTTGGATTTTAGTAAGGCGTTCGACACCCTAAATCATGATCTGCTCTTGGCAAAGCTTTACTATTTTGGCTTCTCAGACCAGTCAGTTATTTTTATGGAACATTTTCTAAAAAAATCGATCACACTGTGTAGAAATTAGAAAAGATTTTAAATCCATTAAATCTAATTACATACCGCTTACTAAAGGAGTGCCTCAGGGCTCCATCTTGGGTCCACTATTGTTTTCTGTTTCTGTGGCAGATATTGATAAGGCGATAGAATATTCCAAAATGCAACAGTATGCCGATGATTCTCAAGTATATATGCCATTTCCTTTAAATAAGTTACGCACTTCTTTAGTATATTTTAATAGGGGCCTAAATAACATATATAATTTTTTGTAATGATCATAGCCTTAAGCTTAATGCACAGAAGTCTTGTTTTATGCTGTTTAACGGTAATAAAAATGCAGAGGGTATACTTTTTGATATCTTCAGACCTTCAATTGACAATACTTTTTTGTCTTTAATTCATGAGGCCAAAGTATTAGAAGTAATTTTTGACAAATCTCTTTCATTCCAATCACATATTAATATTAAATTAAAGGCAGCTTATATTCGTTTAAAAAAACTGTATAATCTAAGGAATCTTCTGCCATCAAAAACCAAATATTATTTATGCAACAGCTTGATCTTATCTTTATTTGATTATGCTGATGTTGTGTATGGCGACTCTTTGTCAGCCCAGTATGTTAGATTAATCCAGAAAATACAAAACTCTTGTATGCGCTTTTCTTTTAAGATTCCATTCAGAAATCGAATCACACCCTATTTAAATAACAGCTATATTTTAAATATGGAAAATCGTAGAAAGTGTCATTTGTATAATTTCGTCTATCGGATTTTTAAATTTGGACAACCCTAATACCTCAGAGAACAATTTAGTGTTTTTCTGCATCCGCACGATACGAGAAACATTAATTCTTTTAGAGTTCCTCAACACAGGAAGGCAGCCTTTCAAAAGTCCTTTATTTTTGTTGCTGTGCATTTGTGGAATTCTTTGTCACAAGAGGTTAAACAATTATCACCAGGCAAGTTTTCTTCCTATGTAAAACACCAACTTATTAACCAGCATAAGAATTCGAATTTAACGTAATATTTACCTATTTTGTATATAATTTTTTGGGATCCTTTCAGTGGTGGTACCACTTGCCCACCATATCATATTATGTAAAATTTACTCTGTTTATGCATATAACATACATCTCCCCGCGTCTCCGCCACCCGTTTCGCTGCGTGCTCGCCGATCCCTCTTTACGCTCTGCTATTTTTTAGAATTTTTATTTTTAGAATTTTTTCATTTAGTTTTTTATTTATTTTTAAGGTATAGGTTCGCCACTGGGTGGCACTACACATGCCCAAATAGTGAAGGGCTTGTGGTATCGGCTATTTATAGTCGCTGTGCCATCCTTTTTGTCGTATTTCGAGCAAATTTAATTTCTGTCACATTATGAATTTGTAGATATTGGCAAATAAATTGATTTTGAATTGATTTGATTTGATAAATAACCAGCAGATAGAAAAAACACAAGCATATACGTATCTGCGGACAAGAGTCAACAATGCATGAGATCACTCAGTAGAGATCAAAAATTGAATAGAAAAGTCAAGAGTCGTATTTCTAAAAACTGCTAAACTAATTAGATGCCATGGTTTTTCATTACCGGTAAACAATAGGTTTCTAAAATGCTATGTTTTTCGCGTGTTGTTGTATGAGATGGAGTTGTGGACCTTGACGGAGGCGTCATGTAAGAAAATCCAGGCTTTTCAGATGTAGTTATACCGGAAAATTTTGAAAATAACTTGGACTGATCACGTTACCAATGAGGATGTTCTAAGAAGAATGGAAAAAAACAAGGAGATAATGATGAGAATAAAGACAACGAAGTTGAAATATCTCAGACGCATCATGAGGAAGGTACGGCTTGCTGTAACAAATACTGTAAGGGAAAGTGGAAGGAAGGAGGGGAACAGGAATGAGAAGAATATCCTAGTTAAAGAACCTAAGATCCACAACAAGGCTGTTCCGAACAGCTGTAAACAAAGTATAGATTGCCAGATTGATCGTCAACATTCGGAACGGACAGGCATCACGAGAAGAAGAAGCTCCCTAGGCTTAGTTAATTAGGTTACTGAGATCTAAATATCTTACGACTCAAAATTATACTCATGTTAGATCAGCTCATGTAATATTAGTTATAGAGCCCTACCTAGTTTATTCCATAAATTATATTATGTGTATTATTCATGGACAATAAACAGAAGTTTCAAATCGGATACTAATAGTTATATATTAAACAAGACAACCTTTCTGCTACTATATATTAGAAAAACTATAGTAAAGTTCTAATAATTATAAAATAGTTTGATCACAATTTGTGAATACATAATCTAAGATCCGTAACAAGGTTTAATTTTCTCGCATTAATTAAATGGGAAACTTAATAGCTTTTAATTAATTAATTAATAGCTTAAATTTCGTCAGTAATTAAGGTTGTCTTGTAACATTGTTGGCTTCAAACGAGGTTGTGCGTTTTAAACTCTATAAGGATACTGAGGAATATCTCATATCACTTGATAATAAGGTAGGAAACTAAGCAAGTAGGAAGCACTTTGGAAATGAACCGAAGGGTTATCAAGCTACCGAATCAAAATTTCTTTCAAAGGTTTTCCGACTTAGGTTGTTGGCAGTGGTGTGGCTAAGATCTAAAGCCGCGGGAGGGCAGAGGGGAATAAAGAAAGTTTAATAAGAAAGAAAGGGAATATTAAAGGCAGAGATGCTTGTAGGGGGAGCTTTTCTAATCCTGTAGGAGCAGGGGGTAGGCATAAGCTCTCTCTTAAATTAATACTCTCTGTAGCTAAACTATTTAACGAAAATAGAACATTAAAAAAATTATCTATAAAATACTTTGCGTAAGCCGTTCATTTTAGAGAGAGGATACCTATAGACTCTTAAATTATAGAAAAAAAATAAAGTAATACTAAAAACTAAGAATTTGAAAAATTAAATATCTGCTATCATGCACGGGATAATGCCTAAATAATCCGTTGGAATGTATGTGTAAGTTTCCACAGAGAGCGTTCTTTACGAAGGTAGTTGACAGATTTCCTCTAATAACTTCGTTGTCAGCGCAGTTGTGCTCCAAGTCTCTATTTTTTTTTATAAACATAGTACATGTGCTACAAGAAAATTCCTAAATCGCTACAGAAGCGATGCGTGTGCGGAAAAAGCGATTCACGTTGGTGTTCAATCGCCGTAAATTGTACTCGTTGGGAAACACAGTCCTGAGCAAATCATTCCAAAGGGATGAGGTTCTACATAAAAAAAGACTGTTTAAAAAGGGTTGTATGAGGAGTGACAAGCTGAACTTGACGTGTATTTCTAGCATGTACCGTTCTGGGAAGAATTATACTTTCCATGAAAATAGATAGAATAGATTCAAGTCGCCCACAGTTCAACGATATTCTAAGGAATCAAGGTTGGTGGTGAGTTCTCAATAGAATCCAACAAATGCAGTATATATACTGCACTGACTTAGCCGTTACTTGATGGAGATCCATAATAACTAGGAGCGAAAATTTAAACAACTGTGTAAGATCATCACTTATTTTTATTGTGTTAGAGCTCACAATTGTTTCGACACACTGTGTCTTTTTATGGAGCAAGATGTAAATTAACTAGAAAGTATGTTACAGAATATATGAGTTAACTGGTCACAAGGGCTAAATTATTTAACAATATTCACCTTAATAAAGTAAATTCCAAGATATAAGATCCCGCCTTTTTGCTTTTTCCATGGGGCAATAAACGACCCTATTAAGGTTTTGTGCATAGTTGCTAGGTATTACGATAAACGTATTGGTATGCTATGGAATTTGGTATTATTAGGAAGAGAATAGAATGGGCTTTTAAATGATACTAAAATCCTTAAAAATATATGAATACTAAATTTTAGGATCCGTGTTAAATAAAGCCAAATAATTTGAGTCGATTTTTTTGCTCACCATATATATATATATATATATATATATACATATATATATATATATATATATATATATATATATATATATATATATATATATATATATATATATATATATATATATATATATATAGTAGATCCCAAAATATAAGATCCTGCCTTTTTGCTTTTTCAATGGGGCAATAAACGACCCTGTTAAGGTTTTGTGCATAGTTGCCAGGTATTACGATAAACGTATTTTTATTTTACCTACTTTGTATACCACCCTCACTTGCACCTGCAATCATATTGGATCTATTTTTACCTATATATTTATTTCTTGGCAATCTAGTTTGGAGCCCTTTAAGTATTTGATAATATAGGCCGAATGACCACAGGTCCCCATTAAGATTCGAAAGATACTTTTTATTATTTTTATTTTTAGTTTTACTTACAAAGTAACGTTCTGTTTTAATTATGTGGCGTCCTTGGGAAAATTGCAATAGTGGCTATTGCAAGAGGAAACATTTATCACTTGACGCTAAACAAATAGTGAAAAAAGTTTAAGACAGTTTGGTAAAAAGAAATTTGAATAAACAAAGTGCTTTGCAAGAAACCAGTGAACTAACAACAAAAACTCCAATTTCTACGATTAAGGGTATTGTAGGAAAACCATCACTCAGGAACAGGAAAACACGAAAAATTTTTCAAATGCATCATGTAGGGGTGCTCAAACGGTCGATCTCGATCGACAAGTCGATCGCGAGTGCTTTTTGAGTCGATCTCGAGAAAAAAATTCCTATATAGAACTATTCACAGATTTTGTTTTAGGTAACTAAAACAAAATGTAATGAATAAACTACTAAAATTTATTCGATACACAATTAGGCCAGAATAACCCCCTCATCACTTTCTTTTATCGTAATAATCCCCTGCTAGCGGCAAAAGGCGGCTTTATCCAAGGAACGCGCGGTACTTGTCAAAGAAAAGCCGCGTTTTTGATTCCCGCCGACTTTTCTAGAAACTTCGGGCGGCGTGTTTGACGGGAACATTCGAGACTTCGTTCGCGCCGATATGAATGTTGCGCTTGCAGGAATAGGAGTCAGTCTGAGTTGTAACTTGAAGGCGATACATCGATGCAAAGTTTATTAATAAATAGTCCAAAATGAGTGCGGCGAAGAAAAGTAAAACTTATCATTTTAATAACGGGAGGAAGAATTTTTCTTTTGTATGGTAAAGGATAAGTGCATTTGTCTCATTTGCCGTGCGTCAGTTGCAATACCTAAGCGTGGGAACTTAGAGAGGCATCATAAAACGGCTCATAAAAACTATGAAAAGGATTTTCCGTCACAGAGTGAATTAAGAAAACGAAAAGTACGTGATTTGATAACTTGTTTGAAAAAAGAACAAACCATGTCACAAGACCAGCCAAACAATCAAAAGCTGCAACGATCGCGTCATTTAAAATATCTCATATATTGGCGAAACACAAGAAACCATTTGATGATGGATGGTTGTGAAGGAAGCATTTATTGAAGCGGGCGAGACCCTATTTGGAGATTTTAAAAATAAAACAGAGATTATGTCTGCTATTAGAGAACTTCAGTTATCTCGTCCGACTGTCACAAGGCGTGTTGAAGTCATGAGTCAGGACATGGCAGATAAACTAAAACATGATATCATGGAATGTACATACTTTTCTTTACAGTTCGACGAATCCACCGATATGACAGACACTGCCCAGCTGTGTATTTTTATTTGAATGGTATTCAGTGACATGTCGGCTAAGGAAGAGTTTTTGACAATGATTCCTCTGAAAGGAAAGACCCGTGGCGAAGATATATATGACGTTTTCTTCAATTTTGTAACAAACTACAAGCTACCAATATATAAACTAGTGTGCATTACAACCGATGGAGCACCAGCAATGACTGGAAACGAAAACGGTTTTGTGGCATTGTGTCGAGCTAATGATGATTTCCCTTCATTTTTCTCCTTCCATTGCATTATACATCAACAAGTTTTGTGTTCAAAAGTTCTAAACATGGAGGAGATTATGGGCATTGCAATAAAAATTGTGAATTCTATCCGTGCACGTAGCTTGCAACGACGGCTCTTTAAATTGCAGTTGGAAGATAGTGAGTCAGCTGAACACACTGATTTAGTTCTTCACACGGACGTCAGGTGGTTGAGTCGCGGAAAATTCCTAGAAAGGTTTCAAGAATTATTGCCCGAAATAACAGCTTTTCTGGACGAAAGAGGTGATGACACTCAGATGCTGAAAAACGGAAAATGGCTGACTGATTTGGCATTTTTGACAGATATCACAATGCATTTAAACACCATTAATTTGGAGCTTCAAGGTAAAGGAAAAACTATTATTGAGATGATTAGCGCAATAAATGCATTCAAAAGCAAATTGCAACTTATGATAGATCGACTGAAAAGAAAGGATCTGAAAAATTTTCCGTCTTTGAAAGCAAGGATTCCTCAGTTGAATTATGATATTTATGAGGCAGAATTATCAAATATTTTGGGCCAATTCGAAATACGTTTTTATGATTTCAGTAAATTGGCAAATATCGCATCATTTATGAGTTATCCTTTTTCGTGTAAAAACATTGAGGAATTAGCTACTGAAATAGCAAGTTAGTTTAACATGGACTCATGTTCTGTTGAAAATGAGTTAGTGTAGATTATATCAGATATACATCTCAAAGCCACAGCATCTGATACAAAATTCTGGTGTTTTATATCTGAAGATATATATCCGAATCTAAGGCAAATCGCCCTTCAACTGACGGCAATGTTTGGGTCAACTTACTTGTGCGAGTCTGCATTTTCTGAAACGAAGATAATTGAGTCAAAATATGCGCAATCGACTAACTGACGAACATATGTCATCATGCTTACGATTAGCACTCGGTAATTACATACCATCTTATGAAAAGTATGCTGAGGACATGCAGTGCCAAGCTTCAACATCCAAAGTCACTCTTTAGTTAAGTTTAGACACTAGAACTCGTTTGTTTTGTAAGAACCAATAAACTCGCAATTTTGAATAATTATGAGTTTTTTCGTTGACATTTTAGAGCAGACCTACACTTACCTTGACTAAAAAAATGCATATTGTGCGGAAAACTATTATCTATGCCACGATACACCCTACCTAGACGACAATCCTGCATCACACTTACTTGCAGCCTTTCAGAGTCGATCGATCGTAGTCTAACAATATTAAGGTAGATCGCCAGCAGTTCAAGTTTGAGCACCCCTGATGTAGACGATTGTGAAAAAAACGTCATCAGGAGAAAAATATATTTTAAGTATGAAGACAAAATAAAATTAAGATTGGTGCAGGACGGGACCAATATAAATTGTGGCCGATCAACCCTTCACAGAATTCTCTTAAGAATGAGATTCACGTCCCGAAAAATCAATAAAAGGCAAGTAGTGATGGAGTCACAAAGATTACGAATCTTGCGACATACTTATTTACAAGAAATTAAAAAGTATCGGTCAGAGAAATGGCCAATAATTTACCTTGACGAAACATGGTTCGATACCCATGACACTGTGCAAAAAGGGTGGGTTGACAGCAGTACAAAATGTCAGACTAACCACCTTCAAATAAAGGTAAACGAATAACCGCTTTACATGCTGGATCTGAAAAGGGATAGGTTTCAAATTGTCTACTATTATCTGCAAAAAAACATAAAAGATTCTAGTTTGGACTATCACGAAGACACGACCGCAGAACTTTTTGAAAATTGGTTTCAAAATTCCCTTTTGCCAAATGTTCCCGAACAGAGTGTGATAGTTATGGGCAGTGCAAGTTACCATAGTCGCCTACTAAATAAAGTTCCTAATGCAGCCAACACCAAATCGGAAATACAGGAATATATGTTAGAAAATGACATTTATTTTGACTTTAGTTATAAAAAAAGTGATCTTTTGAAAGCTTTGAAAGACTGTAAATTGAAAAAGAAATATGTTTGATAGTATGGCTGAGAAAATGAGACATACTGTTTTGCGGCTTCCTCCGTATTATATGTGTTTAATCTAATTGAACATATTTGACATCAAGTTAAATCAAAAATGTGTATGTGTTAGTGGTTGAATTAGTAAAAAAAGTTATAAATGATATACCCTGTGAAAGCTGGAAGAATTCCATTCAGCACGTTGTTAAAGTTGAAGATTCATATACTTATGTAAATAATATAAAACCACTGATAATTACCTCAGCTGATGACAGTGATAGTGAAACCGAATTAGGCTTAAGTTAAAATATATTTTTATTTATACAATGTGTTCCCTCTTGTAAACCCCATTCATTCAAGCTGTATATTCGTACTTCTTATCCATTTATTTTTACATGCATCTATAAATAAACATATCCAAAAACACTTATAATTTTATTTATTTTCATTAATGAATAAAATTCTTAAGTCCATCTCTGCAACCTATCATAAACAAAAGGTCAGAATTTTTATATTGCCCACTTAAAACGGCAAAAATCAGAATCTTATATTTTGGGACAGGCAATACGTAGAACAAGTTCAAAAAAGCAGACCCACCCCCATCTAATTGATCGTTCAGTAATAAACCCGAGGATTTTTTCTGGTTAATCTCTACCTAACAATTCAGTAATATCCTTTTCTTTTTATTGTGCAAAATTCCGAAATCTTCATTGAAAGTATGACTTACGTCTGTTAAATGTTTAGCGTAGTGAGATAAGTTATTTTTCATTCTGTAACTTAGTTTACGTTCCTTTATTCTTTTATAAAATGATCTGCCTCTTTGTCCTATACAGGTTTTATTACAAGTGCCACAGCATAATTTGTAAACTCCTGTTTTATTTTCTTTTTGTTTTAATTTTATTATTTTTGATATGTCAAGCTAATGTATTATTGTTACGGAAAGCAATGTTTACATGCTTTTTATAAAAAAGATATTGAATTTTATTAGTCAATTTACCGGTATAAGTGTATGAAACCTATTTTTATTTAGTTGTTTATGGGGTTACACAAGTCCTGTTGCTTTTTTTAAATCGTTTTTTTCATTAAAATATTATTTACAAAATCACTCCTGTACTCTTTGTTAATACTTTTTTACTTTTTAACTAATACGTACATTGTTTTATGATATTTAATTCTTTCAGAAAATTTTCTTCAATTAATAGTGTACTTATCAGTCTATGGATGAACCTATTGTAAGCCGAGATTTTATCTGTGAACGGATGGCTAGAATTAGCATGTATAGTTATATCTCAGTATGCTGGTTTATGGAAGATTTCAAAATCATGTTGATATATTTTGTTTGATATTTTTAAATCTAGGCATTTAATCGATTTATTTGTTTCTATTTCTGTTATAAAAGTAATGTTATTATGTAGTTGATTGATATAATCTAGAAATAGTTTTAATTGTCGATCTGTACCGGTAAAGCATGTCAATATGTCATCTACATAACGGTACCAATAAAAGACATTATTAAATATTACTGATTTGTTCTTCTAAATTGTTCATGAAATTTAGGATAAAATTGGGCTAAGAGGGTTTCCCATTATTAAACCTTTCCTACTTACATAAATCTTGTTGTTAAATTCGAAATAATTCTGGTCTAAACACAATGTTAATATGTCTAATATTTCTTGTTTAACTATTGGGTTAACATTATTTTTATTGAGGAATCTTCGAACTAAAATTATAACGTCTTTTTTTTATGGGTCTAGCACACGTGCTGCAGGGAACTCCCTAAACCGCTCCAAGAGCGGCATGTGTGCGGAAAAAGCGATTCACGTTGTTTTTGAATCGCTGTAAATTGTACTCGGTGGGAAACACAGCGGTGGGCAAATTATTCCAAAGGGATGATGTTCTCCATAAAAAAGACTGCTTGAAAAGCGTTGTACGCGGAGTAACAAGCTGAAACTCATACGGATGTGAAGCACCAGCGCGACGTGTATTTCTAACATGCACCGCTTTGGGAGGAATTAAACGGGCTACATCCTTCGAACACTTTCCATGAAAATACTTGTAGAACAAACTCAAGTCGCCAACCGTTCTTCGATGTTCCAGCGAATTAAGGCCGCTGGTCAATTCCGGGTCTCCAATCAGACGGACAGTTCTTCTCTGAACAGAATCCAACAAATGCAGTGTATGTTTGGGAGCGGAGCCCCAAACGTGGGAGCAGTATTCCATAGTTGCTCGAATTTGAGCTTTGTAAAGAATTAACAGTTGTTGTGGGGTGTAAAGCTTTCTGGTTCGAAATAATATTCCGAACTTTTGAGAAGCTCTCCTTGCTATGCCTGCAACATGTTCATGCCAGGACATATTTGCTCCCAAATTAACGCCCAACAAATTGAGCGACGATGCTAGGGGAATGGAGTGCTCCGACATAACTATGACGGGTTCAGCAACGTTAACTTTTTAGAAAAAACTGCGGCCTGGGTTTTTGTAGCGTTAAATTCCACTTGGTTACTGTCACCCCAAGATAAAATTTCTTCCAGGTCTTTGTTAAGTTGAACGACCTCCTGCTGTCTGCGGATATTCGCCTGAGCAGCCGATGTCCGAGCATTCAATGTGAATGAAGAGACAAGCGTTCTGTGTGATCTGCAAAGCTGTAGATTGGATTCCCGGTCTTTTCCAGCAGATCGTTAATGTAAATGAGAAAGAGAGTAGAAGACAGTATGAGCCCTGGGGCACACCGGCGTTGATAGTGAAGGTGTTAGAAAGAAATCCGTCGACCGCCACTCGTAAAGAACGCTCTCTGAGGAAACATGAAAGCCACAAACAGAACCTTTCAGACATACCATAAGAGCGTAACTTAGCCAACAGTCCATCGTGCCAAACACGGTCGAATGCCTTGGATGTGTCAAGAGCAACCGCTCGAGATTCTCCAAAGTGTTCAATTGCGTTGTTCCAAACATGTGTTACATAAATCAGAAGATCTCCTGTTGATCTATGTTTACGAAAACCATATTGGTGATCGCTAATAATATTGAATCGTTCAAGATATTTTAGAAGATGCTCATTGATAACCTTTTCCATGACTTTCGATATTATTGAAAGCAGTGCGACTGGTCGGTAGTTATTTGGCAAGGTCTTCTTGCCTTTTTTAGGTATCGGCTGAACCGTGGCACATTTCCAGCAGGACGGAAATATTCCCTTTCTGTAGGATAGGTTAAAAAGTCTACAGAAAACTGGTGTTAGTTCCCTTGCACAGTTTTTTGAGAACTATGGCAGGTATTCCGTCAGCGCCAGAAGCCTTTTTGGTGTCTAGCTTCATTAAAATACGCTTTATGTTGCGCTGTCTGAAGACAACATCGGGCATTTTTGACTGCAATATGGGAATAGTAGGGTGTTTTTCCTTGGAAATTGACAGTAGAAGCAAAGAGTTCAGCCAACAAGTTTGCTCTCTCAACACGTGTGGTTGCAATGGAATTATCTGGCCGTGTGAGTGGTGGTATGGTGGATTTGGTAAAATTTTGACTAACTGCCTTAGCGACTGCCCAAAAGGACCTGAAATTGTTGGGACAAGCGAGAAGTTTGTTTCTAATTCGTTGATTATGCGCCTCCTTGGTTTCGTCGATAATTCCTTTGCATCTGTTCCGGGCACGAACAAAGGTGTTACGATTTATGGTGTTAGAATTTTCACGCCACTGTCGGTGGCGGAAACCTCCCTGGCGCAGTCAGATGGGTTATCGAATCGAAAACAAACTTCCATCCAATGGAAAGTTCGAAAGTATTCCATGAGATCTTCCCATTTAGCAGATTTGTAGTGCCAAATCTTGCGCGGCCTAAGCGCCTCTCTGTCACTGATTGGCAGGATACTCGATGTCGAAAACAGTTTATGGTCAGAAGAACCTAACGGCGGATTTACGGTGACCGTGTAAATCTCCGGATTGGTGGTTAAAAATAGATCAAGAAGACTGGCGAACTCCCCTGACGGTGGTATACTAGGAAAAAGATTCTGTACGTCAAATGATAAAAATTTTGAGTTACTTGGTAGAGTTAAGGGATGAATTTTTGATATTAATTCATTTCTATTTTTCGTACTATATTTAGGTATGAATTTACAATATTTTGTTAAAACCTCAATCAATTTATTTGATAAAGAAAAAGCTAGAGCTCTTATGTATGAAACTACTGGGCGAATTGGTGAGTTATTTTTATATAATTTGAAGATTTTAGAATTTTGTACAATGAAATGAAAGGGAAATTACTCAAGTATTTAGAGCAGGTAGAGAATAACCAGAAGACAATCTCAGGTTTATTACTCAACGATCAACTAGATGGGGGTGGGTCTCCTTTATTGAGCTTGTTCTAGGTATTAAGGTGAATATTGTTAATTTTAGCCCTTGTAAACAGGTAACTTATATATTCTGTAACATACTTTGTAGTTAATTTACATCTAGCTTCAGAAGAAGACACATTGTGTCGAAACAATTGTCAGCTCTAATATAATAAACATAAGTGGTAATCTTAAATAGTTGTTTAAATTTTCGTTCCTAGTTAAATGCAGTGTATGTTTGGGAGTAGAGTCCCAAACATAGGAGCAGTATTCCAACGTGGACGAATTTGAGCTTTGTATAGAGTTAACAGATGTTATGGGGTGTACTTTCAAATAATATTCCCAGTTTTTGAAAAACTCGTTTTGCTATGCTTGCAACATATTCATGCTAGGACATATTTGCTTCCAAATTAATGCCCATCAAATTGAGTGGCGATGCTAGAGGAGTGTCCCGACATAACTATGTCGGCTTCAGCAACGTTAACTTTTTTAGAAAAAACTGGATTAGGACTTAATCTACAGCTTTGCCGATGACAGTATACCTGTTCCTTCATTTACCTTAAATGCTCGAAGATCAGCTACCCATGCAAATATTCGCAGAGAGCAGGAACTTGTTCAGCTTAATACATACCTGGATGAAATTGTATCTTTAGGTGATAGTAACCGAATAGAATTTAATGCTCTTTAACTTTTCCCTGAGTGGTGTACCCAAGGAATAGGAATACTATATATTATATTTTCCATTGTTAGGTAAAAGACCAATGACCAAAATGGAACTTTGGACGAGCCATCTGTTGCATTATCGACAGCATTTTAGAAATGTAGATAAAATAAATGTTTAAAAGTTGGTTGTTTCGAAAGCACCTGATTGTTAACGTATTAAGAGATGAGGTTTCTCGCGTATTAGCACTCCAAAGCACCCCACGTTTGCATCGCTTTTTAAAACAAGGTATGTTGTCAGTGGTTTGGGCTATTTTTTTTTGCCGTTCTTACCAATTACTTTATGATTTATTTAAACTCCTTCCAAGTTTCTGGGACTTCACTTAATGACAAGAAATCATATGGACATTTTAATTTATAATAAAATTTGTGCTCTATGTACTACATTTCAATAGTACTTTACCTGTTAGACCGAGTATACTAAACAGCAGTACCGCAGGAGCCAATAAGCACATATTAAATGGACGAGGCGCCCTGCGGAGCACCCGGCATGGCGGCGGCGCTTCCCCGACATTCAGACGGCGGACCACGAGCAGTCACTGGACTGCTGCCGCATTACTTAGGGATAGGTCTAGCACTTAATTGCATCTGAAAGAAAAAGAGGATATTAAAAAACATATTTGCGTCACTAAAATTAGTATAATTTATAAAGTGATGGAGAAAGTAATATTACGATCTTTATGTTACGTAAGTAACTTTTTGACTTCCACTATATATTTATCATAATAAATTTAGTTCAAGTAATATATAAGGAGTTTTGCAAAAAAAAGTAAAACAGTACAGGGTTTTTAGACGCCTGGCCCCGAGTTATGGAAAATTGTTGGAAGTAGAATGGTGTATAGTGCATGTCAAGGAGTATACTGACGTGTTTGACATGTGGTAATTAAAACGACGCTGGGCGCCGCGACGCCAAACAATTTTCTTTTCCATCGACATACCTTTTGTAAAACGGCATTGGAAAGCTCTAATTGTTTTCAACATTCTTTCCTTAAACTGTTTTTTCTAGTTTGTTTTGCAAAAAAGTTATGCAGCAAAAACCCTCTAAAATATTATTTTTTAGTCATGGCAGTTGCCATGACTGCGCTTTTCAAAACATTTATTTAGTAGGCGGCTGTCACACTTTAATCTGGCAGGTTTTGATTGCACACCTATTTAATTCAATAGAGTTAAACTAAGTAAATAGTGTGTTAATAGCTTGTTGTTGAAGTAGTTTCCCACGCTGAAAAAGTAGATAGGATTCTTATTTATGAAGAAGCAACAATAAATTCTCGGGAAGCCGTTAGACTCTATTAAGAACGTTATCCCGACAGGTATATCCCGGATTACACTATGTTTAGTCGATTAGAATGAAATTTGAAGAGCAATACGGCTACATTTTCTGAGCAGGGCAATCAGACAAAAAAGCAGGCAATTGAATGTATCGTATTATTAGACCAGTACTAATGTACGCTGCGCCAGTTTGGTGTGGCATTTCGGATACACAAACATACAGACTACAACGTATGCAAAACAAAATACTAAGACGGGTAACTTCAAGTGACAGATATACAAGAATTAGAGATCTACATAATATGACAAACATATAAACGGTACGAGAATACTTGGACCAAACTGCCGAAAAGTTTTATAGATACAAACCGAAAATATTGATATTGACGCAAGACTTGACGCAAATTACAACTATACATAATCCCATACAAAAATCACTATACCACAGATCATTAATTTATTTCGAAGCACCATAGTGCTTGCAATGAATGTAGTTTGGACGAGTTAGGATGCATGTAATAAACAGATAACTCATAACTAGCGTTCGGCAGCTTGAACGCCTAAAACCTTTGGTTAACTAAAACTACATAAACAGGATAATGTAAATTGTACAAAATATAGAATATAATTTAATAAATTTAAAGCTTTAAACCTCATTGCTAGTGAAGTGCAGTAAAATTAGAAATGTGTAAAAAAAGTGTACACAAATTAGATTAAGATGTGTATATATGTGTATATATGTATATACATATATATATATATATATATATATATATATATATATATATATATATGTATATCAATTATAAATGTAAATATGTATATAAAATAGGCTAAGCTATATCACAAATAAACAAAAAAAAAAGGGTGAATGGAACATATTGGTTTGATAGAGAGGATGGGAGAAAAGGAATGAAAGGGAGAAGAATGAAAGCGATTAGAATAGAAATGTTAAAAGTAAATAATTTTGCTACAATGTACCTGATCATATCAAGCTGGTTTTTTTTTGTCGTTTTTTTCCCAGTAAACAACTTAAAAATCGCATCAAATATAAACAACTAATAGCAGAAACACCTTTTATCATAAAATAAATAAAGAAAATATCATGTAAGACCTTGTCGGAAATAATAATTTCATAAACAGACACACAAGGTTCTAATACCAATGGCAGAACACCAGCCGCCGTAAGGCATTCCATACGAATGAAGATACTATTAAAGCACCCTGTATTCGTAGAATCCCTAGAATATAAGAGAAAATGTATTTAGAATCTTATAAGGACATTTTGTATAATAAAGAAATTGTTGAATTTGAATTTGTATCGTATGGGGCTATTCAGAAATCTCTTAAAGCTAACAAATACCATGACTATAAAATACATCATTTTCAGTTATTAACACAATTAGATTCGGAAGGACGATTGAGTTGTGTAGCAGAAATGATGATTAAATATAAAGAACAACGTTATTTTTTGAATTATTATGGACAGATGAAACTCATTTTGTCAGCAACAGCAAACCCAACAGAAAAAATTATCAATACTGGGTGGACAAGAATCCATACAACGTTAATCAAATTCAGAATCAAGGCCATTATGGAGTTAATGTATGGTGTGGGATAATTGGGAGACATTTGGTTGGACCATACTTTTTTGAGGGAACACTTAACTTCTTGGTTAATACTCCACGAGGGAGAACCACCTCATACAACTACTGCTGTTAGAGAGTATTCGAATGAACTGTTTCAACGAAGATGGATAGGGGGTGCGCAACCCAGTTATTCAATGGGCACTTAAGCCACCAGACCTCACGCCATTAGATTTTTTCTTGTGAGGGATTCAGATGCGTGCAATAGTATATCGGGAAAAATTATTTACAATGCCACTCATCAAACGTTAATGAAAAGAATGGAAAGATGCATGATAGAAGAAGGAAGACATATAGAAAATTTCTTTTGATGTTTCAAACAATTAATTTTATAAATATGTAATAAGTTATGTAATGTTAAAAGTTATATAGTTTTTTGTGGTTTTAATAAAAATAATATATTCTTATTTTTTAATGTTCAAACATATTTTATTAACGGAAAAACCTCAACAGCATTCCCCCGGATACCGGGCGCCCTCCGGGAGTAAGTAGCCTTGCTGTGGCATCCAGGCTCTGCCGCAGTCGACCCTTCTTTCCTAGAATATTCGTGGGAACACTATGTCGAATAATAATAATTATAATAATGATAATGGCAGGGTGTTGAGGAGGCGGACCCCTGTCGTACAAACAGCTACAGTACCACCACAATAATAACAACCACAGACGATCCAAACAACCGTCTCAGCCGAATCTACTCCCGATAGTTTTAGCAGATCCGACATTGTAGGTGATGGAAATTGCCTGTTCCGTGCAGTTAGCCTACACTTATATGACCACCAAAACCATTATGAAAGACTTCTAGAGGTTGCTCTAAGATATATATATATATATATATATATATATATATATATATATATATATATATATATATATATATATATATATATATATGTATATATTATATATATATATATATATATATATATATATATATATATACATATATATATATATATATATATATATATATATATATATATATATATATATATATATATATATATATATATATATATATATATATATATATATATATATATATATATATATATATATATATATATATATATATATATATAACTGGTTGGAACTTCATACATTTTCATTAATTGAAGACGACGATATGAAAGACTTCAATAACTACTATAATTATATGAGAAAAAATAGCACCTATGGAACGAGCTTAGAGATACTTGCCCTTTCGGAAACCCAGAATAGCAACTTTCATATCTTCTCAAAACAACGAAGAATAAGAGATACAAAAATAACTTTTAGGGACAGACCAACAATAATAAGCACAGGAAAACTCCCCGAAACTATTTACCTTCTACTAACAGGCAACCCAACGTCGGGACACTTTGAGCTTCTGACACCACAAAACACTAAAAACATCCCAAACAACAGTAGACCAATAAAAGAAGCATCGGGCGAGCGGCGTAACGGTCGAGGACGTCGCGGGAAATGGCAGCTCGACCCAAACGATGAAGACCTGGCAACCGAAAATGGACCTGCTAAAAGTGTTATGCCGGCGAGTAAGCCGGCACCCACCAAGGCGAGAAAATCAAAGCAACGCATGAGTTGCACCACAGGAATCAACGAACACACCAAGCCTTGCTACAATAAAGTCACAAGATCTGATAAAGAAATCACTGAGAGAGAATCACTCGCCGTCTGGACCCACCACCATCAATCCCAAACGCAACCGACGTAATAATTAATCAAAAACTCCCGCACATGGAAACTCCGCACACGTGCCGCTCCTGGAGCGCTTTAGGGACTTCCCTGCAGCACGGGTGCTAGACCCATAAAAAAAAAACAACTAATTTTTATTATAATTACTGTCAGATTAAAGTATGATAGCCGCCTACTGGGTAAATTGTTTGAAAACCGTCAAACGTGGCATACATCCATGACAACTGCGATAACCAAAAAATAATATTTTAGAGAGTTTTTGCTGTGTAACTTTTTTGCAAGACAAATTAGGAAAAAACAGGTTAAGGAAAAATGTTGAAAAAAATTAGGGCTTTCCAATGCGGTTTTATAAAACGTATGTCGATGGAAAAAAAGTTATTTGGCGTTGCGGCGCCCACCATCGTTTTCACTACCAAATGTCAAATATGTCAGTATACTGCTTGACATCTTCTATACCATTCTATATTAAAAAAAAATAAATATCCAACAATTTTCTATAAACTGGGACCCGGCGTCTAAAAATGACCACCATGTGCTTAAATTTCCACTGAATTTTTAATTTTAACGTCATGACATGTTTTGCTGTACGACAGGTTCTTCGGATGGTTTGTTACAAAATAATCATTTTGTAACAAACCACCCGAAGAAGCTGTCGTAGAGTGAACCATGTCATGATGTTAAAAATAAAAAATCAGTGGAAATTTAAGTAGTGTTTTACTTTTTTACTAAACTTTAGTTATGGCTTTCCATTAGGTATCAGCTGAATCAATCCACATATAAGAAGGAGGTTGCAGTTGCAATTACTCTTATGTAGTATCTCACATAACCTATAGCATAAGTTGATGGGAACACTTATCATCTGCATCAGAGGGTTTGTGTAAATAGGGAGGATATCATATAAATGTATACAAATTAAAATCTTCATAGCGCCCCATCTTTAGACATCTTATACTTTAATACTAGACCAAAAAAACTATACTAATTAGCTTCATCATCAGGACTTGTTAGTTAGTTAGCTAGTTATAACACTAGAAATTACTGAAGATCTGAGAACTAAGCTTCTTGTGCTTGAAGTCAGTCGCTACTGCGAAAATATTTTTCTAATATTCGAAACTTTTCAGAGTAAAAGAAACGAAAAGGGTAACTGAATATACATTTCAATTATGTGTGCATTTCTGTTTTAAAATGCATTAATATTTTATGCAATTGGAAAACAATTGAGAAACGAAACTAAAAATGAATAAAAGATATGGTTCGTATGGAATTCTTTTAATATTTATTAATTGCTTATTGAGCGCATTCATGCTGACCTACATATGTTGTACTGTAAGTTTACTGAAAATAATAATTGTATTACAGTTATATTCTAATTATTAACTTGTCAATAGTGTATTTGTGACTAAATAAAATTTTTGTTTCATGAAATCGTCAACGTTTTCATTCTAATTTAGGTATTTATGAAATATTTATAATCTTTTTTTTTATGGGTCTAGCACACGTGCTGCAGGGAAGTCCCTAAAGCTCTCTAGGAGCGGCATGTGTGCGGAAAAACCGATTCACGTTGTTCTTGAATGGCTGTAAGTTGTACTCGGTGGGAAACACAGCGTTGGGCAAATTATTCCAAAGGGATGATGTTCTCCAAATAAAAGACTGCTTGAAAAAGCATTGTACGCGGAGTAACAAGCTGAACCTCATACGGATGTCAAGCACCAGCGCGACGTGTATTTCTAACATGCACCGTCTTGGGAGGAATTAAGCGGGCTACATCCTTCGAGCACTTTCCATGAAAATACTTGTAGAACAGACTCAAGTCGCCAACCGTTCTTCGATGTTCCAGCGAATCAAGGCCGCCGGTCAGTTTCGGGTCTCCAATCAGACGAACAGCTCTTCTCTGAACAGAATCCAACAAATGCACTGTATGTTTGGGAGCGAAGTCCCAAACATGGGAGCAGTATTCCATAGTTGATCGAATTTGAGCTTTGTAAAGAAGTAACAGTTGTTGTGGAGTGTAAAGCTTTCTGGTTCGAAATAATATTCCCAACTTTTGAGAAGCTCTTCTTGCTATGCCTGCAACATGTTCATGCCCGGACATATTTGCTTCCAAACTAACGCCCAACAAATTGAGTGACGATGCTAGGGCAATGGAGTGCCCCGAGATAACTATGTCGGGTTCAGCAACGTTAACTTTTTTAGAAAAAACTGCCGCCTGGGTTTTTCTAGCATTAAATTCCATTTGGTTACTGTCACCCCAAGATAGAATTTCTTCCAGGTTTTTGTTAAGTTGAACGACCTCCTGCTGTCTGCGAATATTCGTCTGAGCAGCCGATGTCCGAGCATTCAAAGTGAATGAAGAGACAAGCGTACTGTCATCTGCAAAGCTGTAGATTGGATTCCCGGTCTTTTCCAGCAAATCGTTAATGTAAATGACAAAGAGAGTAGAAGACAGTATGGAGCCTTGGGGTACACGGGCGTTGATAGTGAAGGTGTTAAAAAGAAACCCGTCGATCGCCACTCGTAAAGAACGCTCTCTTGAGAGCCACAAAGCGAACTTTTCAGACACGCCCCAAGAGCGTAGCTTAGCCAAAAGTCCATCGTGCCAAACACGGTCGAATGCCTTGGATACGTCAAGAGCAACCGCTCGAGATTCTCCAAAGTGTACAATTGCGTTGTTCGCTGATGTTAGGTGAGTAAAGTTCATGTTCAAATATACAGTCAGTCCAAACAGTCTCCATAAGCCACCTGCTTTCTATACTATTTTTCTGTTATGTTTAACTAATTAATTGAAACAATGAGAAATCATGTTTTAATTAATATTTGAAACCTAACCAATGAGGATTAGTATTAAAAACAACTACGGAACATTTTATTTAGAAGTTACAACATTGTTATAAAAATGTAAACAAAATTAATGTCAAAAAGTCTTCATACATTTAACAATAATAGGTTGACGGAGTTTAACGGAAAATAACAACTTAATTTAAAGTAATATTTAGTGTGACCGCCGTTGGCCTTAATAATCTCCTGTTACCTTTTTGTCATGCTTGCAACCAGCTTTCTAGTAACTTCTGCTGACATATTCTCCCATTCGTTCAATATATTTAATTCTTCTCTACCTGAAACATGTTTGCGAACGCGCCGTTTAAGTTCCTCCCATAAATGCTCGATGGGATTAACATCGGGTAATTGCGGAGGTGTATGAAGCTGCTGTCGCTTATTATGTATCATCCATTCTCGCACCAAGTTTGCGGTATGTTTTGGATCATTGTCCTGTTGAAAAATGTATCTTTTTGCTAATTTTTGGACACTTAAATTGTCTCTTAAAATGTTCAGATAAATGCTGATCCATGGTACCATTAATAAAATGTAAATTTCCAACCCCTTTAGCGGACATGCATTCCCAATGCAGAACACTGCCACCCCCTTGTTACCATGCCCTGTGTAAACAATTTTTCACTGTTTGTGAACTTTTCTTGGGATCTATAATTATTTGTCTAACAATACTGGCCGCTTTACGTGCAGTCACTTTCTTTGGACGACCGGAGCGTGGCGAATTTTATAGGAACCCGTTGATTTATACTGGTTTACAATGTACTAAACAGTAGCATGCGACTTTTTAACAATTTTTCCTATATTTCTGTACGATTTTTCATCTTTCCACAAATAAATTATGATCTTTCGAAATGGAATTTCACAATTTCTCTCGCTCATTTTTAATACTACTTTGAAAATCCACTGCAAAATTACTAGCAATAAGTGACTGATTATAAAGTATGGCCGAAAATTATTGATTTGTTTTCAGTTTAGCGAGCAATAGATAGCTTGATAAAATGCGGAAGATTACAACGTGTTTTTTCCAATGCAGTTCTTGAATGTATGGAGACTCTTTTGACATTAATTTTGTTTACATTTTTATACCAATGATGTAACTTCTAAATAAAATGTTTCGTAGTTGTTTTTAATACTAATCCTTGTTGGTTAAGTTTCAAATATTAATTTAAACATGTTTTCTCATAGTTCCAATTAATTAGTTAAACATAACAGAAAAATAGTATAGAACGCAGGTGGTGCATGGAGACTTTTTGGACTGACTATATATCTCTTGACTTTTAATGACTCTTTTCTTTACTACCTGACATTGGCAGACCTGTACGCAGTGGCCTGCTCGTACTTAATCTTTAGGCATAATCAAGTAAAATAAAAATAACGACTATAGGGTTAATACAAGGCGTTTGGAGCAATTGAGCTCAGTTTCGTGAATGTTTCGAAAGAGTTCATACATTCAGTTATTTTTGGGACGAATTAAAATTACGACGCGGGATTCCGCTTTCCAGAAAAATTTTCCAGAAATGATTTATCGCCGGAAGCAAAAAAAAATATTAAAAAGATCTAGGAATCTTTATTGAGAACGGGCGGTGAGAAAGTAAGTGCTGTTAAATTAATAAGTGACATGACAAAAGTACTTACATACATGTACGGTACGCGATATTGTTAAAAAGTCATGCTCGACAAGATGCATGTAAAACAATGTTTGGATGAAAGTGAAAAATACCTCATTCGAACAAAAGTATATCAAATATTTAGAGAAAACAGCGTCACCACATTGGATTCTTGAAAATGACGTTAAAATTCCGAGGAAACCAATATATCATGCAGCAGTAGTACTCTCTACAACGTCCTGCTTAAGATAGGTGATTCAAGTGGCAAATCTCAGATCTTTAGACGAAGAGAAAATAATCAATAATAAACGCTCGTTGGGAGACCGGAATTGTCTAACCTTGTCGGCAAAAAATATTAAAGATTTGAATTTAGATTACCATCAAGATAATTAAGGTTAGCACTCAATATGTTCTAAAATTTCTAGAAGGATTTAATATTATTAGCGACTATTAATATGGCTTTGGTAAACAAAGATCAACTGGAGATCTTCTAGCTTATGTAATACATATTTAGAATATCGCAATTAAACACTTTGGAGAATCTCGAGCAGTTGCACTTAATAAATTCAAGATATTCGATCATGTTTGATATGAAGGAGCGTTCTTTATGCGTAGCAGTAGACGAATTTCTTTCTAATACCTTCGCTATCAACCGAGTGAGCCCCCAGACTCCATACTGTCTCCTACTATCTTCCTCATTTACATTAACGATTTGTTGAAAATGATCACGAATCCAATTTACAGTTTTGCAGATGCTAGTACACTTATTTCTTTATTCACTTTGAACGCTCGAATATCGGCTACTTGTGCAAATATCCGCACACAGTAGGAAGTCTTACAATTTAACAAAGACTTGGCAGAAATTCTATTTTGGGGTGACAGTAACCTAGTAGAATTTAACGCTACAAAAACCAAGGCGGCAGTTTTTTTCTAAAAAAGTTAATGTTGCTAAACCCGACATAGTTACGTCAGGACACTCCACTGCTCTAGCATCATCACTCAACTTACTGTGTTAGTGTTAAATTGGGAGCAATCATGTATTGGCATGAATATGTTGCATGCATAGCAAAGAAAGATTCTCAAAAGTTGAAAATATTATTATCGTGGTTGATTGTTCATGATTCTGGCATGGAGGGCATGAGTAAAACTAGAAACTGGTTGGACACATTCAAACTAACCTTGAATATTTCAAAAATAAAATATATAGCATTTTCCATCACTTTTGCTAAACGACCAAACTTTCATAGCATTTATGTGAATAATCTTGAGGAAGATATTCTGAAAGTGGACTCTATAAAATATTTAGGAGTAACCTTAAGTGGGATCGTTATGTTCTCAGACTTGAGAGGAACATAAAAGGGTTGATTCGTAAGTTTTATATCTTGAGAGAGATACTGAGTAGGAAGCTTCTAATCAGTGTGAATGGAGCTCTCGTAAAATCTCTGTTGACGAATGGCATAGTTGTATGGGTGGTGTTTACCAGAATTCCATATATCTCTTGAAGGTGGTACAAAATTACTTTGTCAAGATAATATTTCGAAAAAATAAACGTTTTCCTACCGACCTATTATACTCTGAGGATATTTTGGATGTGCATACTTTGTACTGTCTCACAACTTGCTGCTAGATTCATAAAACTAAGAAATTAAAACAATTTATGAATCATACTCAGGATACTAGATAAATAGTCGGTAGACACTTAGAAATGCCTATAGATAGGACGTCAAAGAACATCTTCTTATTTGGCTCCCAGGATGTAACAAGACTGTATACGTTTAACAGTGCATGTAGTGTGTTTATTTGTAAAAATTTAGCTAAATTTAAAGAGATGTTTTGATCTTTCATTAGTTATCTTGTGAAAGTGTATTGATGTTTATGGACATATTGTGGGTACTCTTTAATTATTGTATTTTTATATAATTCAAATAATTTTTGAGTTTTATCTTTTCTTTTCTCATTTTAGATTATATCTAGCACATACAGGTGTTCACTTACTTAGGTACAGTACAAAATTCTGAGATTCAATTACTCTAGTATGTTGTAAATTAATTTTGTAAACTATTATGCTATTGTAAACTAAAGTGCATTTGTTTGGAGTTGATAGCAGAATTCTCTCATTGTAGATGCAAACACATGTTGGGGTGCGTCCAAAAAAAAAGAGTTTTCTTATGCATTTTACTGCATTTTGCTACCTGTTTTGAATTATTTTTAAGGGTTCACCTTATTTTAGGCAGAAAACCTCTGCTATACAATAGTCATAAAATGTAAATGAAAGTTCATCGGTAGCATAGCCGTTCGAGTATAACTTGGTTTTTTATCTTAAAAATAAAGTTATAGAAATATAAGACTAAGATAAGAACTTTTTTATTGTCACGTCCATGATATAGGGCTTTCGGATCACAATTCTATTATTTTCTCTATTAAAAACGGTAAGATACCACATATGCCTGAATTTAAAAGAATTTTCTCTGTCAAAAATCTTAAAAAGAGTACAGTTTGCATGAATACTCTAGACTGGATTATACCAGAGGTTGGTACAAAAGAAGGATTTGATTGTTTTTACAATAAGAGGAACCCCATTATTGATGAATGTTTTCCTATTCAGATGCTGACTAAATTTAAATCGAAAACCTGGATGACGGCAGGTATTAAATGTTCCTGTCGGCATAAGAGGCAACTCTTTAGGTTTCTTAAAAATAATCCTAATTTAATTCTTAATAGCTTTTATAATAATTACTCTAAATTGCTAAAAGAGTTATAGAGAAAGCAAAAAGTATGGTTATTGACGAAGAAATAAAATAGTCGAAAAATATATCTAAAACCGTATGGACAATAGGAAATAATGAAACTGGTAGGGGAAAGCATATAATGAATTATGAATGGAAAATTACTATAGATAATGATGACATAACAGATAGAGCTGCAGCTGCTAATATTTTCAATACTTTTTTTACTGGTGTTGCAAACATCTTTATTTTTCCTAAATTGATATTACCAAGAATAGATAATACACCTGTTAGTTTCTTCTTTAGTCCTGTGATGAGTATGGAAATAAAAATGATAATTTCATCATTAAAAAATGGCAATTCCGTGGGTATTGATGAGATACCACTAAAATTTATTAAAACTCATCAAGAAATTTTATCCCCCATTCTAACACACCTGATTAATGTATCTTTCGCAGAGGGGTGTTTTTCGGATCCGTTAAAAATATCTAGGGTAATACCAGTTTATAAAAAAGGGCTACATAATGAAACAACAAACTATCGTCCAATTTCATTAGCTAATATTATTACGAAGATCATTGAAAAGACTATACATACTCGTTTAAAAAAATTCTTGGAAAAGAATAATTTGATGACTCCTTCTCAGTATGGATTTAGATCCAATTTATCAACAGAGGGTGCCCTTTTTGAAATTTTATGGTGTGCAAAACCAGGGAAAGTATTGTGTCATTGTACAATATGATTTATCAAAAGCTTTTGATGTAGTAGATCATAATATTTTATTACAGAAACTCGAGAAATATGGCATGAGAGGCGTAGCACTGACTTGGTTTTGTTGCTATTTGTCTGATCGAAAACAATATGTTTCAATTCTTACTGACGGGAGTAGCTATGATTCTGATCTAGGGGATGTGACTGCGGGGGTTCCTCAGGGATCTGTGCTTGGGCCTTTGTTATTCAGTATTTATACAAATATTCTTCCTAAACATATCAAGGCAAAAGTTGTAATGAATGCTGACGACACAACTTGTCTCCTGAGTGACGACAATCCCGAAAAATTGTAGATAGCGACCAAAGATTGTATAAATGAATTAACTAACTGGTTCGCTGCAAATAAGCTAAAGCTTAATGTTGATAAAACCTGTCTCTTGGTCTTCAAAAATAGAAATACGGAACCGCTATGTGAAAACATGTTCACAAGTGATTATAAAATCAACCCCATTTTAGAGTCAAAAATCTTGGGTTTAACTGTTGATTTAAACCTTAAATTTGAAACATACCTGAGAGAGCTTAAATTAAAACTTAATGCAATGTGCTTCTCTATACGTATTCTGAGAAATGTAGTGACTCTCAAGGTTTTGAAACTGGTTTACTATGGATATTTCCATTCAAGGATGGTTTATGGAGTTCAGTTCTGGGGGAATGAGCCTGGAAGTATGGGCATTTTTCGTGCTCAAAAGAGGTGTGTGAGAGGAATTAATAATGTAAAACCTAAAGATTCATGTAAAGAATATTTTAAAAAAGATCGCGTTATGACATTACCGTCTTGTTACATGTATAAGAGCCTACTAACAATGCACAAAACGAAGAACAAATATATTTCTGGAGACTATAGGATTGCGGCATACCCTCTTAGAAGGGACCTCATTCGCTTGGTCCTGCCAAATACAGCCAAATACTTTAATAGTACCTTTTACCAAAGTATTGTACTGTATAACCTATTGCCTGTGTCTATGAAAAACCTGAGCATTAACCGATTTAAAAAGAGACTAAAGAATATTTTATTGGAAGAGGCATTTTACAATGTACAAGAATTTAAGGATTATCTTGGTCGCCTCTGAAGCGGAAAACTTTTAATTAATTCAGTATGTGTATTGTGTATTTGTAGTTATTGTTGTTTATCTGACCTATACTTGTTTTATGTAATTAACTGATAATTTTATATATGTATGTAGTTTAGGGCTAAATTTAAGTCTTAACCCTGTCTAAAGCTATTGCAAAATGGACAATAAGGATTATTATTATTACAAAAAAGTTCTTCTTTCTCACATTTGGTCAATGTGGTTCCATGTTTGGCTGACGGGCGCAAACCAAGTCAGCACAAACGCATTACCATTGTGTATTAAGGAATGACCTGACAATGTTACATGTTTTCAAAATCACTGACTTCTGAATGTTTTTGTGTATGTTTGTGTTGAGTCCCAATTGTACTAAGTGTGGTGTGAATGTTGTTGGTGTAAGGCCTGTGGCTGATATAATGAGGGGGACAATGATGACTTTTTCTTGTTTCCATAGCCTTTTTAATTCCGTTGCAAGGTCTGTGTATTTGGAAATTTTTTCTGTGTATTTCGTTTGGATGTTTGTGTCGTTGGGGACAGCTATGTCAATTAGATAGGTGACTTTTTCTTTTTTGCACTGAAAAGTAATATCGGGTCTATTGGCGGAGACTCTTTTATCTGTATGGATACTGATGTCCCAGTAGTGTTTGTAATCTTTATTTTCAAGTACGGATGTTGGTGTGTATTTGTAGTAGGAATCTGTGTTTTCTATGAGCTTGTATGTTGTGGCTAGTGCTTGGTGAACTACTTTTGCCGCTGAGTCATGTCTGGCTGTGTATTCCGTTCCGGCTAATATTTTACATCCACTTGTTATGTGTTCGATCGTTTCTTTCTGCTGGTGGCATTTTCTGCATCTGTCTTCTATAATAGTTGGGTCTTTGATAATATGCTTTTGGTAGTTTCTGGTTAATATAACTTTATCCTGGATGGCAAGTAAGAAGCCTTCTGTTTCTGGGAATAGCTGCCCATCCCGTAACCAGGTGTATGATTGGTTTTTATTTACGTGGTCTTGTTCTATGTGGTATCTGTGTTTTCCGTGGAGTGTTTTTTCTGACCCCGTTTTCATCTTTTCCTGTTGTAATTGGGTGTGACTGTGTGTATCTGCTGGGTGGTCTACCCGGGATGTGGGGTATAGTTTTTGTCTGCTTTGACTTTGACTGTTGCTGTGTGGAGGCTGGTTTGCTTGGTGTTAAAGAATTTCCTATAATTCCTCTTCCTCCGGCCTTCCTCTCGATGGCAAGTCTTTCTTTGCATGCGTTGGGGTGTAATTTCCTGTATTTGGTGAATTGAAATCGTATAAGGATGTGAATATTTTCTATGTCTGTTTGTGACCATTTGATGATACCAAATGAATATGTGAGTATAGGTATAGCGAACGTGTTGATGGCTTTAGTGAGATTCTTAGAGTTGAGTTTTGTTTGTAAAAGTTTCGTCAGTCTGTTTTTGAATTCGGTTCTGAGCTCTGTTTTGATGTGAGTGTGGTTGAGTTTGGTGCTTTGTTGGAAGCCTAGATATTTGTATGTTTCTTTGTCGAACATGTTATCGAGTGTTTCATTGTTGATGGTTTCTGTCTCATGGTGGTACTTCCATTGGCCTTTGTTGATGTGGAGCACTTTGCATTTACTTATACCAAATTCTATATTGACATCTAAGGTGAATATTTCTGTGATTTTGAGGAGTTCTTTCAGCTGTGTTTTTGTGGCAGCGTAGAGTTTTATGTCATCCATATATAGGAGGTGGTTTATTTTATGTTGATTCACTTTTTGGTGTCTGATATTGAAGCCATGCTCTGTTCTGTTTAGTATATTTGAGAGTGGATTGAGACAGAGGCAAAACCATAGAGCGCTGAGCGAGTCTCCCTGAAATATACCCCGTCTGATGTACAGCTCTTCTGTTTGGATGCGTTCGGTTTGTGTTTCTAGGCGTATTTTGGTTTTCCATGTTTTCATAATTTGCGCGAGAAATTGCCTGAGATGTTGGTTGATTTTATAGATTTCTAGGGCTCTGATTAACCAGCTGTGGGGTATGGAGTCGAAGGCTTTTTTATAGTCTATGTAACCGATGTGAAGGTTTCTGTGTTCTTTTCTGGTTTGTCCCATAATCACGCTATCTATGATTAGCTGTTCTTTGCATCCTCGACTATTTTTCCTGCATCCCTTCTGCTCTTCTGTGAGAATATTGTTGTCTATTAGGTGTTGTTCTATTTTCTTGGAAATTGCGGCTGTGATGATCTTGTATAGGGTTGGAAGACAGGTGATAGGTCGGTAGTTTGACGGGTTTGTGGTGTCTGAACTTTTGGGTTTGATGTATGTTATTCATTGTGTAAGAAAAGTGGGGAATGTGTGGTTGTAGAATGGCTTTGTTGATTTGGTGTGTGAGTGCTTCGTGTGTGGTGGTAAACTGTTTGTACCAGAAGTTTTGTATATTGTCTATCCCAGGACATTTCCAGTTGTATCTGTGTTTGATTGTTTCTGTAATTTCTTCTGTAGTTAGTGTGGAATTTTCTTGTTCTGTCACACGTTTGTGTTTATCTTCTTCGGCTTTGATCCAGGGGGTGTTATTATTATGTAGTTTGGGTTCTGACCAGACAGTTTTCCAATAATCTGCGAGTTCTTGTTTGTTTGGTGGTTCAGTTACTACTGTCTGCTCGTTGTACATAGTTTTTCGGTAGAACTGTTTTTCGCTTCTTCGGAACAGGTTGTTGGTGTCTTTCCTCTCGTTTGATTCTTTGTATCTACGGAGTCTTGCAGCATATACGGATAGTTTTTGTTTCAAAGTATCAACGATTTCTGGCAGTGTTCGGCTGAGAGTTTTAGATTTGATCTTGTCTACACCCTGTGTGACACGTTTGGATGCGTTCCCGTTCATAAACTGGCTAAGGTGTCCCAGATCTCTTCTAATATTGTTGATTTTGTTTTCTATTCTTATTTGCCATTTAAATTTAGGTTTTCTGCTGTTGGGGTCTCTTTGTCGTTGCGGGAGTTTTTGATTATTTTGTGTTATAGTGGTGATTGCTGCTGCATATATTATTGTGTGAATGTCTTCGATCGTGCTTAAGTCTGTTATGTACTGTGGTATTATGTGCTTGTTTATTGTGTTGAGGATTATTTGTGTGCTCTGTTTGAAGATTAAACGAGGCATGGGATATCTTGTTGTAGGGTTGGTGCCTGACCATCGAGCTAGATGTGACTGCATTTCTGCTTTGAGTGTTTGTATGAGAGGTGATTCGGGGTGATGTTGTGTAGATGTTGTTGAGGGTGGTGAGTCATTCATTTTGTCGTCTGTGATATGGTGTCGTGTGGTGCTTGCTATTTGCATTGAAATATTACTTTGAGTTATGCTCCTGCTGGGTGGTGGGTCTTGTTGTTTTCGACTGGGTGGTTGTGTGTGTGAGATTGGTTCGGTATCTGCTCTACTGTTTCTATTGTTTGGTTGGTCTGTGTTCAGTTCAGCAGCTACTTGGTCTGTGTTCAGTTCAGCAGCTACTGTATCTTTGATGGTTTGCAATTCGAAAGGTGTGAGGCGATTGTTCTTGGTAATAACTCTTTTTTGGTCTATTAGTCTCTGTTCTGTAACAAGTAATTGCAGATGTGGATATTCGGTCAAGAAAAGTCTGTGTAGTTCCAGTGTGTAGCCTGATGTCACTGTTTCTAGTTTGGTGGCGGTGTAGTAACAGCGCATCACTGTTCTATTCATTTCATCTGTCCACTTTAACCGCTGTCTTGGTTTGCCAGCCTTGGTAGTTGCATGTTGTCCTTGCAAAACATACGCGGTTTGGCCTGGCTTTGGTGGTTGTATTTGTCCCGCATCTATGTCGGTTGCGCTTGGGATTGGTGGTGGTGGGTCCAAGCGGCGAGTGATTGTCTTGTCAGTGATTTCTTTGTCAGGTGTGATTTCATTACAGCAACGCATGGCGTGTTCATTGATTCCTGTGGTGCAACTCATGCGTTGCTGTGACTTTCCCGCTTTGGTGGGTGTCGGCTTACGCGCCGGCACAACACTTTTGGCAGGTCCATTTTCGGTTGCCCGGTCTTCATCGTTTTGGTCGAGCTGCCATTTCCCGCGACGTCCTCGACCGTTACGTCGCTCGCCCGATGCTTCTTTTATTGGTCTGCTGTTGTCTAGAATATTCTCAATGTTTTGTGGTGTCAGAAGCTCAAAGTGTCCCGACATTGGGTTGCCTGTTAGTAGAAGGTAAATAGTTTTGTTGTATTTTCCCGTGCTTATTATTGTTGGTCTGCCGTAAAAGTTATTTTTGTATGTCTTGTTCTTCGTTGTTTTGAGAAGATATGCTATTTTGTGTTTCCGAGAGGGCAAGTATCTCTAGGCTCGTTCCATAGGTGCCATTTTTCCTCATATAATTATAGTAGTTATTGAAGTCTTTTATATCGTCGACTTCAATTATTGAAAATGTGTGAAGTTCCGACCAGTTTTGTTGTAAATATCTTAGAGCGACCTCTCGGAGTTTCTCATGATGGTTTTGGTGGCCATACAAGTGTAAGCTAACTGCACGGAAAAGGCAATTTCCATCACTTACAATGTCGGATCTGGTAAAACTGTCGAGAGTAGTTTCGGCTGAGGCGGTTGTTTGGGTCGTCTGTGGTTGTTGTTGTTGTGGTGTTGCTATAGCTGTTTGTACGACCGGGGTCCGCCTCCGCAACACCCTTCCATTATCATTATTATAATTATTATTCTTTGACATAGTATTCCCACGAGTATCCTAGGAAAGAGGGGTCGACTGCGGCAGAGCCTGGATGCCACAGCAAGGCTACTTACTCCCGGAGGGCGCCCGGTATCCGGGGGGGAACCGTTCGCGACTCATAAACGCTGAGCCATTCATCTTCTCGGCACGGTAAACACCTTAAGATTGCGTTTTTGTTACACATAATCTGGACAACACAAGACAGCACAACATGACTCAGGTACCTCGGGATCGTCAATGCCCGTACTAGGAGAATCCTGGGATTCCCCTAGCCCCTGAGGGGTTATTATTATTATTATTATTATTACCAAAAATGTTTTAATCTATAGATCTATGTATATACATAAATTCACAATTCACGATATGTAAGTACTTTAATTACACTCAAAAATTATCATCTTCAAAATCTGAAGACTCGACTTCTCTTAAATTAATTGTTTTCACAGTTTCTTCGATGTATTCGTCAAGTTTCCACACTTTATTTTCTTCTTCTATAACATGTCGAATGGCATTTTTCCAATTATCCTCTTTGGTCCTCTCTATTTCAGCGAGTAATAATCGCCTTACATATTGAAATTTCAACGTGGTGGTTTCCCTTGCAACGAAATTTTTCATTTGTGCCCAAATTAGCTCTATGGGATTCAATTCGCAATGATATGGAGGCAATGTAAGCACTGTGATATTCCGTACCCTTGGGATCTTATCTACTGCGTATTTCTTGAACTGTGCCTTATTTTGTTTCGCAATTTTGAGAAGTTTTGCTTTTAACATACCATCTTTATGTTTGAGATGTTAGTCTCTATTAAAGAATGTCCACTTTCTTCCATGAATTTTTCGGGAGTCGTTCTAATAATCAAGAATGGTATAGGGCATTGTCTAATACTATAACAGATTCTGCTGGTATACATTCAATCATTTATTAGAAATACTCAAACACACCGGCCGTCATCTCATTATGGTAATCTTTAGTTGACCTTGATTCGAATTCCAACAAGCGACCATCGAGAAATCCGTTTTCACTACCGATATGTGCTATAATTAGCTTAGCTTGTTTGGCACTCTTAATGTTTGTGCCAGTCCAGAATTTTTTCACTGTGTGTACCTCATTAACCCAAGTCTCATCTAAATAAAAAAAATATTTCTTTCTTCGGGTCGAAAATTTCTGATTGTTCGTAGATATTCTCTTCTCCAACAAATTATTTCTGTTTTATCGATAAGAACAGATTTTCTATTGTGCTTTTCTCAACGAAAATTCAGGCCATGAAGGATTTTCCATAATTCCCATTTTTTAAAATCTGGTAAGTCCTGGTCTTCTCTGATTTCTTGCAAAACTTTATGTAGTGTAGGTATTTCTTTCTTAATAAAAAATTGGTGTACTTATCTTCTTATTGCGTTTTTAAAGTCTTCATCGACCTCTAGGGGCTCCTGTCCTTTGTAACTCTGAGGTTTGTTGCAATGACCACGTTTTCTTTCTTTTAGAAATCTATAAATAGTTGCTGATCCAACTCCCGTCCTGTTGGCACAGGTTTCCACAATTTCACGGACTTGGCTTATTGGCTGTTGATGCATTAGGGCATCGTGGACGTTAAGTATCATTGTTTTTTCTCGCAGGGAAAATGCAAAATTACAGACTCCGCGAAGTTTGACCGGGGCAAAACTGAAAGTTGAAGCCATCGTTATTCTGATTTGAACTAGGCATATTATAGATTTTTTGCTTTATTTTTATATTTACACAGAATATTTTTATTGCATACTTAGGTACTTAGGCACCTACCTACTGATAAGTACTTTGGTTATTTATATTCCAATAACTGCTAAAATCCCAAATAATTTTATTGCACCTATTATCATTAAGCTTTATAACAGTGTAGATTTCTAGTTCTTAAGAATTGTTACTTGTACTCGTTTAGGCCTTTATCATACAAATAAGATTTTTAGTTTCATCATTTATTCATTAAAATAAACTTTGAAATGCGTTGATTTATATATCTTATTGTAAAGTTTGGAAGGCATGTAATAAAATACTTTTTAGAAAAAGGTCGCACTGTTGTATAGAGATAGAAAATAAAGGAGATTATAACGAAAAACGCAAATAATTGGTAATGATATTTCGGACGCGTATGGTTTATGACATTTTAATGCTTATAACCGATGTTATCAACTCCAAACAAACCGAACTTTATTATGAATAAAATATGAACTAGAAAGCCTTATACTTCACAACAACTACTATTTCTGTACAATGCTCAAATTCGACCAACGACTGAATAATGCTGCCATGTTTGGGGTTCTACTCCCAAACATACACTGCATTTGTTGGATTCTATTCAGAAAAGAACTGTTCGCCTGACTGAATATTCAGAACTCACCAGCAACCTCGATTTTTTAGAACATTGAAAAACGGTCGACGACTTGAGGCTATTCTACAAGTATTTGCACGGAAAGTGTTCAATGGATGTAGCCCGCTTAATTCTTCCCAGAACAGTGTATGCTAGGTCGTACTAATACACATTCGTATAACGTTCAACTTCCCACTTTTTGTACAGCCTTTTTTAAACAGTCTTTTATATGGACGACCTCATCTCTTTGGAATGATTCGCCTAGGACTGTGTTTCCTATCGAGTACAATTTACAGCAATTCAAGGCCAACGTGACTAGCTTTTTATGCACACTCGTCGATCCTGTAGCGCTTTAGGGATTATCATGCAGCACGTGTGCTAAGCTCGTAGAAAAACAAACGATACTCTCACCGAGGTTTTGCAAAGCTGCTTTAAAGATTACCTTTTAAAACATGTTCCAGAAAACAGTGTTATCGTTTTTAACAATGCTAGTTATCATAGTCGACAAATAAAGAAAATACCAAATTTAGCCGACATAAAAACTGAAATACAAAAATATATTTTAACAATATATTTCGAAGAGAATTATAAATAATCTGATTTGGCAAAGAATTTTATATCAAAAAAGAATATGTTTGTAGCATTATGGTAAAAAAAAATTAAAAAAAAATGGTTCATACTTTTTTAAGATTGCCGCCATATTTTTGTGTTTTTAATTCTATAGGACATAAAAGGCACCAGATTAAGACAAGAATAAGACCTAAAATATTACGCTAACTTTAAGTTCAAATGTTATATATTTAATAAATAAAGCTATAAATGAAATCCCAGGGGAATTTTAATATGCCGAGGATGGATTGGTAACTTCCAATGTAGCTTTAATTAACTATTTTTTTTTAGCCTTTAGTTCCGTTTATCTTTGATTGTGTTAGCCAATACTTGTTGGAAATTCATCATAAAATTATATAAAATAAGTAGATTTTATTAGTTTTTGGTAGACTTTTGTTGGGTCATTATTTAATAGTTGTATTTGTCTGTATTAAGATAAGCAAGAGTTTTAAATATATATTCACAATTTCAAAACACTTAACAAAAGAGAATAATAAAATAGCATTTAAAACAAGTAATACCTTAGAGAATATAATTTTGAATAACAAAACCAAGTCTAATAAATCCCGTTTATTTATTAAATTGTGGATCTTTTACTAAACCTACGGACAAACTGGTAGATCTTTTGAAACTCGCATTAAAGAACATAAACATAGTTATTTAAAAAACAAAAATAATTCACATTACGCAACCCTTATAATAAACGAATCCCATAATTTTGATGATACATTCAAAATCCTGCATGTAGAAAATAAATGTAAAAAATTAAATATGCTTGAATGTCTTGAAATTAACAAACGGAAAAACTCCAGTCTATTATTAAACAAACAGGTAAACTTAAACCATTCACCCTTACTTAATCTTTACTAGTTCTCTGAAATAGTACCACAGATTTGCATCTTTAAAATAACTTTGTCAGTAAATAATATAATAAAACGATTAACATAATCTTATATAAGTAAGGATAGTTTTAAGCACTATATAACCAGAATTATTACCAAACATTTTTCTTTCTAATTCATTTCTGAAGAAGCCATTGTATGGTGAGACAATTGTCAAGTTATTTTAAATATATTGGAAATTAAAACATAGTGTTGTTTTTATATAATTTTAAAAAATTTAGAAATAATAAGCCATTTTTATTTCATTTTCATATTTAATTCTTGTTCTCTTTGTATTTTTAAGTACTGCATATTGCAAAACTTTACTTAACAACATTAAAAGAATACAAAATATTAAAGTTCAAATTTTCAGCTATCATTTCAGACCTAATTACTTTTGTGCAACCCTTTTGACTTTTAATAAAATTCCCAGCAGGGAAAATTGCTGCTATTCAAATTACCATCCTCGGGAAAAGTTTACTAATAATGTTAGTTTGCATTAAGTAAGCGAAAACACTGGAGCAGTATTTTGTAATAGTTTTTAGGAGTTTTTTGAGATGCATATTTATATTTGAACGTTTTTTAATTACTTAGGTAAATTGCTTTAAGGTGAATTCTCGGCTAACCATTTTTTCAGGTTTGGAACCGAGAAGTAATCGCCGGAGCCAAATCTGGTAACTAGGCTGGATGTGGAACCACTTCGAAAAGAAGATCTTGCAGTTTTGCAGCAATAATTGGAGACGTGTGTGAAGGTATATTATCGTATTAAAAAAACACTTCCTTTTTTGCGAGTTGTGGATGTTTTGTGTGGATAGCACTCTTCAAAAAATCATAATTCGAGATTTTTAAATAGTTGATTGATTGATTGACCTAAAATAACATTTGATCTAAAAAAAAAACACTCGGAGCGGTATGGTCCTTATGGGGGTTTTTGGGATCGCTAATTACGTTGAGCGGATTGGTTAACCTTCATCACATCAGATTCAAGGTCATTTGAAGGTCAAATGGAGAAAAAAAACCGTAGGAAAAATCTGAAAAAATTTATGCATATGTTTTTGAGGTCTCTGAGTTCGAATCCGTAGTTTGTTTGACCTTACGCCTTTTCCTAGAGGCCATTTGAAGGTCAAATAGAGAAGAAATCGTGGAAAAAATCTGAAAAAATTCATGCGTATGTTTTTGAGATCCCTGAGTCCGAACCCGTAGTTTGTTTGACTCAAGCCGCCTTTCAGAGGTCATTATAGGTCATTTCATCATCAGTTTATGTTTATTTGAAAAATATGTATGGTCATTTTGCGTTGTTAAATTTAATTTTGTTTTTATCGTACACTTGCGAAGCATACAGAGGTTAATTTACGGTATATTTTTATTGATTTTATCTTATACATATCATTTTACATTTACGTTAATATATCACAATCAAAAAGGTCTTTTATGCTGCTCGGTCATTAAAAGGGAATTAATATGTGAAATATAAGCTAAATAATGGCAGGTAGACTGATGCAAGCAAATGTTTTAATACTGTTTAAAGGTACTTATTAGTAAAACTTAAAATATTTTTCATATCAAAAATAGACTATACAAATATTTTGACTAGTTTTGTGACTATGAAATAGACTTTTAAAATCTAAAAAAAAATTTGACCTAATTTTTGTACTCTCGATGTTCGTTCCATATATCTAGTAAATTTAAAGTCCAGCCCGACTGTGTTTCTTGAGGTATAAATGAAACATTGTGCGCTATGTTATGTTTAAATTTCATTTTATAACTCAATTCCCAATACATTTCAAATTAATAATTCTAATGTCGAACAACCTTGTTATCAAGTAACCCTTAATCTGTATACTTCAATACTTAATCCTTGTCGACAAAGAAACTCTAATGCCCAATACCTTTGAACTCAATAACTTACTTGTACAGTAATCTTTATATCTACTTATACTCTCATATTGTCTTATATAATACCTCAATGCGTAAGTTAACTACTAAAAATGATTCGGCTCATACTTCGTAAAGAGTCTCGAGTGTCCAAGTAGATTTTCGAAATCGCGCAGTCAGTATTTAATATGAATTAAGCATAAGAGTTTGCTTCTTTTAGTATTTATCAAAGCATATTTGAAGTACTACTCTAAACGAGAACGCTTTCGTTTCTCGCGAAATGATCTTCGACTTGCTTTTCTTTTATGAGATTTATTTGATTATCGCTTCAGGCTCCAGCAATAATCTGCCAACATGTTTATCTCCCAAACACCTTGATAACTTTTTTCAAATTCACTCAAGTCTTGGTGCATCCTTTCTCCATGTTCTTCGTTAAAATCTCCGAGATTTTCAGGGAACCAATCAAGGTGTGAATGGAGAAAATGCAGTTTCAGACTCATTAAACACCCCATTTCTTTATAAATAATTTTGTACTAAATTTCCAACAATATTTTTGTAATTAGGGTCTTTACGATTTCCAAGAAATTTAGTCGTCACCTCTCTAAAACTTTGCCATGCTGGTGTGTAAGAGTTATCCAGTGAGCTTGTATCAATATGATAAATTTGGTGATATTTTACTTTTAACGAATCTGAAAACATGAATTTCTTTTGTGGAATATACTCCCCACAAACAACACAAAAATTGTCGAGTTTAATGGAACATGACGAATTTCTTGTAGCATTTGACTCTACAGAGGCCAAGTTTCCCACCAATGTAGAGCTACGGTCGCAGGATGACGACGCCTGCGGGCCCGCTTTCCCACCCTGACCAGCCGCCGATTCTGGGTTTCCGGAACCCTGTCTCGTAAATTTTTTAGGAGTAGTTGCCATGACGGCATAAAAGCCATAACCCAGGGACTTCGCCGGATAGTGAGACAACTCCGTTGCCCACCGTCATCACGTGGAGGTGCCCTGGGTGCAACTACACCTTAATACTTGAGTTTAAAGCAAGACTGAGCTAAATTTATAAAAAAGAAGAGAATAAATAATTTCGCGAGGAATGAAAAAGCATTTTATTGTCAAAGTAAAACTCCAAATGTATATACGAAGATACTTAAAATAACCACCGTATATCTTTTGAGCATAAGATCATGCAGGATTTGAACTGAATGATCTGAAAAAATAATAGATGAATTTTTTCAGATTTTTTCCACGATTTTTTCTCTATTTGACCTTCAAATGACCTTCAAATGACCTCTGGGAAAAGGCGTAAGGTCAAACAAACTACGGATTCGGACTCAGAGACCTCAAAAACATACGCATGAATTTTTTCAGATTTTTCCTACGGTTTTTTCTCTATTTGACCTTCAAATGACCTGGAATCTGATGTGATGAAGGTTAACCAACCCACTCATCGTAATCAGCGACCCCAAAAACCCCATAAGGACCATACCACTCCGAGTGTTTTTTTTAGATCAAATATTGACTTGTGAATTAATACCCTAATAAGCCGTAAACAAAAGCAAATCACCTTCAGCTTAATTTATCCCATAAAAGAAAACCAAAAAACAAAAAAACATTCATTTTCAAGAGTGCAATGGCTGTTACGTAGGCCAAACAGGACGGAATTTTAAAATAAGATTTGCAGAACATAATGCATCTTATAGGTTAAAAAATGAAAAATCACACTTTGCTAAGTATTTTTTAGAAAAAGGCCATCAATAATCCTTACGGCACCTAAAGGGTCAAAACTTAATTTCTTAGAATCAATAGAAATTTACAGACATTCAAAGAACCATAATATAAATTTACAAAATAGTCAAGTAGACGTCGGAAATTCCACTGTTATAGCCCCCAATAGACCTACATCTTTTGATTATATAAAAATAAATACAAAAAAATCTGTTTTAGTCTTAGTTAAGCGTTTGCAAATGTAGTTGTACTACGAAATCGCGATAAAGCATTTGTAAATCTTTACAAAAATATATTTAGTGTCAGTTAACAAAGTAATTAAGTAGTTTTGTTGTTAAAATTTTTGCTTTTTTTTCACGTTTTTAAGGTTCCTAGATCACGAAAAACATAGTCACTTATTTCCATCGGCCTGTTTGCCTGTCGGTATTATAACTCGAACGAAATGAGTGTTATACATCCTTTTCAAGGCTTTTGGAGTCGAGAAATTCAAAAATTAGGTTATTTTCTTATTATTTTTAATGTTAACCCCAAAAAGGGTCGATAAATATTGTAGAGTTTTTTTTGGTTGACGTAATTGACAAATTTTAAGCATATTATTTACATTGAACTATATAAGGGGTTAATGAGGTGGGGTAGGTAGTTGGAAGGGTTGCTTCATATATATCATACTATATGCCCTTTCCAGGGTTCTCGGATTGTACGAATATGAACATTAAAGGGATATACCTAGTCATCTGGGTCAAAAAATTCTATTTTTGGATTTTTTACATATCTTAAGAATATTTTCTGTAAGTTTCATAAGAATCGGTTAAAAATTGACGAAATTATAGCAGTTTAAAAGGAGTTCCGTTGCGTAGAGTTTTCGGAGCAGGTAGCCTCCGCCGAACTTAACTCGATTTTAATGTATTTTAAACTTTTTCTTTTATAATATATTACAAAGAGATTCTTCAATTGTCGTTCTTAGAAGGAACAATGCATTCGCATATGCTATTCTAATGTTCTATATATTGGAAACTGGGAGTTTGTTCAGAACCGTTATATAGTTCACTCGTAACATTTCACTCGAAGCAATTCAGTCGTAGCAGTGACTTTTCCTGCAGATTGAACCTTTTTTGTTTCCTTGGGCGCACTTTCACTTGCTCCCACTCACTGTTTTGACTGCTCCTTGGTGTCTGGTATGTTATGGTGAATCCATGTTTCATCTTCTGTTAGGAAACGTGGAAAAAATTCATTGAAATCATCTTTAAAGAAGTCTAAACATTCTTGAGAAATGTTCATTGGAATTCTTTTTTGGTCGATTGGTAACAAACGCGGCACCTATATAGCGGAAAGCTTTCTCAAACCCAATACATCGTGCAAAATGTGGTGGACACGGGCTATCGAGATGTTTACAATGTCAGCGAACTCGCGTACCAATCGACGATCGTTTAGTACGCTATTGTGAATTTTTTTGCACAATCTCGTCGGTCGTAAGGGTTTTCGGGGGGCCTGAGTGTTTATCGTTTTAAATGGATGTACAGGGTGTCCAAATTGGACACTTTTAAAGGTAAACCCCTTTATCCAAAGGAGATATTCGAAAATTGATGTCGGTGTTTGAGACTCAATTTTTATGATAAACTCAATGGTGAAAACGCATATCGATATCTAATATCATTTCAGATATACAGGGTGTTTTTCAAAAATCTGCATTTTGGAAAAATGTTTGTAATTCTTTTCCTATTGAAAATTTTGGATTTTTGTGAAGACATTCTCAAAGCACTTTTTCACGTGGATTTCTACAGTGTAAGTTACATTTTTTTACAACTAATATTTTAATAGTTATTAACGCAAAAATATGTTTTTTAAATGGGATACCCTGTATACTTTTCCTTATCCGAACAGAGCTTTAAATTATCATTCTAAAAATATAGTACACTTTATATTTTGCTTAAATCTACTTCAAAATATAAAGGTTCTCAGTTTTTACGCGAGTTTTAAATGCACATTTTGTGAAGTAGGCTTTGGACGGAGCGGCCATATGGTTTTTAATTCAATTGTTTACTCGTTATTGTCAAATTTTACTTCAGGATCAGTTATTGAATTGTCAAATAAATCGCAATAAAGTTTAAAAATTACGAGAAATGGGATATGATAGAGTGTTTTACATAAACCTCGCTGATTCGCTCGACTGCGACATAACCTAATTAATAGTGGCCAGTTTGAAAAGAAACGACCCAAAAATTATGCGTCAAACCGGGATAAGGGGTTAGAAGACATAGTAGTTTTAGGAACTATCGGAAATAATCCCAACCCTTCAACCCGACAGTTAAAAGAATCCACTGGACTACCAAGAACTAACGTACTTTGAAGAAGCCCAAATTCAGGCCACATAGGATAAGAAAATTTCATCACCTTAGAGCCGGAGATTTTCAACGGCGTATGGATTTTTGCCAATGGTTTCTGGAGAATTGTAATCATGTTCCGAATTCTTCATTAAATTGCATTTGGACAGACGAAGCTTATGTAAGCAATGCAGGTATATTTAACCGTTACAATTCTTATACGTGGGCACAAGAAAATCCTCATTTAGTTGTGGAGCAAAGAAATCAAGACAGCTTTGGATTTAATGTGCGGGAAGGAATTTTTAGAGGCAGGGTTATAGGTCCATTTATTTACCAAGGAACACTCACCTCTCAGAGATATTTAGGAATTTTAAGGCAGCAAATAGAACCTCTTGTCGATGAACTGCAGTTAATGGACCTTAGAAATATATTTTTGCAACACGACGGGGCACCCCCTCCGCTGCAGTTATCAGTAATTTTTTATCGGCCAATTTCGACAATAAGTGGATAGCCAACTAAAGTCTGAACCGTTGGCCGGCAAGGTCACCGGATTTAACACCCATGGACTTCTATCTCTGGGGAAGATTGAAAAACCTAATTTCTAAATTGTCGACAAACACCAGGCAAGAGTTAGAAGTCGCGGTGATACAAAGTTTTGCAGCTCTCGCTCCTCTTGAACTAATCAACTCGGAAAAAAGTGTCCAGAAAAGGTGCCACCTATGTGTAAATGAAACTGGTCGACATTCGAACATCTCTTATAGAAAATTGTTTTGTTTTAGTTTGTTCTACTCGGAATAAATTGTTTTATTGTTGTTTTGTTTTATTTTCTACATAGTTTAAAGTACTATAGCATTTAGTAAATTTGACTCTTAGAGTTACTTCTGGGAATTTTGTTTACGCTTTAACTGCTACCGGTAAACAATTGATATTGCCGCTCCGTCCAAAACCTATTTCACAAAATGTGCATTTAAAACTCGCATAAAAACTGAAAACCTTTATATTTTGAAGTAGATTTAAGCAAAATATAAAGTGTGCTATATTTTTAGAATGGTAAGTTAAAGCTCCATTCGGAAGGAAAAATATACAGGGTATCCCATTTAAAAAATATATTTTTGTGTTAATAACTAATAAAATATTATTTGTAAAAAAATGTAACTTATACTGTTGAAATCCACGTGAAAAAGTGCTTTGAGAATGTTTTTACAGAAATCAAAAATTTTCAACAGGAAAAGAATTATAAACATTTTTCCAAAATGCAGATTTTTGGAAAACACACTGTATATTTGAAGCGGTACTAGATATCGATATGCGGTTTTCACCATTGAGTTTATCATAAAAATTGAGCCTCTGACACCCACATCAGTTTTCGTCTATCTCCTTTAGATAAGGGGGTTTACCTTTAAAGTGTCCAGTTTGGACCACCCTGTACAATCATGTTTACATTCAGTAGCCCACTTTTTAATCGTTCAAAAGGAAGGGAAGAATCATTTAATGTGATCTTACTCTCTTTTTAAGTCTCCATATCTTTTAGAACAAAGTATTTTATAATAGCGCGTACTTCAATTTTATCCACTTTTAGGAAAATCGTAGATATATTCATACTTTTCAGTTATTTTGAAATTTAATAAAAGTAAGTACTGAGTGTGCTTCCAGTTGACTTGAGAACTCGCTAATTTCAATATCTTCAACTATTTTGACCATACCATTCCAGATGGCATTTTGCAGACGTTTCGCCAAGGTCTCATTTGGCATTTTCAATGCTAATAAGTCACTAAAATAATATTTAACATGATGTAAACGGAGGAAAGGTTCGATGACTACCCACCAGTTGAACAGGTGGGCTTTTGCAAGGAATTTGGAACAATATAACATATCCAGCCTTTTAATAGAAAAAACGACCGAATATAATAATAAGCTGTATCTAGCTTTCGTCGAAAGCTTTCGATTCCCTAAAATATTGGGCAATTATGTAGTTCTTGGCTCATGCCAGAATAGATCGAATTCCTGAAATTCATAAATGAAAATGCGACATTCACGGTTAAATTAGATGAAGATCGAAAAATAGAACCCATCAAGATCAGGAAAGGTGTTAGATAGGGCGGCACAATTTTGCCAAAATTGTTTACCTTCGCCTTGGAGGATGTATCTAAAAGTCACTTGCGATTCGCAGATGATGTAGTACTGATTAGTAAAGATCTAGAAGAACTCAAAATCATGACAGAACAACTTAATTAAGCTTCACAGAAAGTTGGACTCGAGATGAACATCAAGAAAACAAAACTTTTAAAACCACAAAACACATAAATTAAGATCCACACGGAAGAGATCGAGAGAGTGGAAGAGTATATATACTTGGAACATAAGATTAGATTGGATAAGGACAATCAAGCAGCGGAAATATCAAGGCGAATTGGTCTCAGCTGGACTGCATTTCAAAAACTGAGATTCATTCTAAAAAACAGACATATCCCCATGACCTTAAAAATAAAAGTGTACGAGAGCAGCATACTTCTAATAAGTAATACGTAGGCTGAAAAGTTTTTGGTCTGACACATAGATGTCGCCCTTTTCAAAAAATCCATATGATTTTAGGAAGTACCAACGTTCAAACAATACGTGTTAAAATTTCATGACATTTCGACGATTACAAGTTACAGTGGTTTTAGGTATGCTACTTTTAATATTTTCAAAACAATGGAAAAAATCGAATTTCCTAAGGATATCAAAAGAACATGTTGGTCATATTTTGCATGAACATTTGGGTATGAGAAAGCTTTGTTCGTAATGGGTACTGCGTTTGCTCACAGTGGACTAAAAACAACAACGTGTTGATAATTCTGAGCGCTGTTTGTACCTGTTTAAGCCCAATAAAAAGGATTTTTTTTTTATGCGATATGTCACAATGGATGAAACATGGATCCACTACTACACACCGGAATTAAATCGCCAGTCAGCTGAGTGGATATCAGCCGGTAAAAGCCGTCCGAAGCGACTAAAGACACAGCAGTCGGTTGGAAAGGCTTTGGCCTCTTTATTTTGGGACGCGCATGGAATAATTTTCATCGACTATTCGGAGAAGGTTAAAACCAACAATAGCAAATATTATATAAAGTTATTGGTGCGTTTGAAGGTAGAAATTGGAAAGAAACGGGCCCAAATGAACAAGAAAAAAGTGCTCTTCCATCAAAACAATGCATCGTGTCACAAGCCAATGGTTACGATTGCAAAATTGCATGAATTAAGGTTTGAATTGCCTCCTCATCCACCGTATTCTCCAGATTTGGCCCCCAGTGATTATTATCTATTCGCATACCTCAAAAAAATGCTCGCGGGAAAGAGTTTTGGCTCCAATGAAGAAGTTACCGCCGAAACTGAGGCCTATTTTGAAGGCAAAGACAAATTCTTCTACAAAAAAGGTATAGAAATGTTAGAAAATCATTGGACTGATTGTATCACTCTTAAAGGAGACAATATTGATGAATAAAGTCGAATTTTGCAAAAAAAATATGTTTTAAGTAGTTAGACCAAAAACTTTTCAGCCTACATGTTACGTATGGACTAGACACCATGACCCTTAAACAAAATAGTCTTCGTAGACTCCAATGTCTCGTACTTAATGGGCCATGGAAAGATGTTAGGTGTTAGTATACGAGAACACATTAAAAGCGGGGATATCAGACGAACAACAAGAATTATGGATATCAGTGAAAGAGTGGCAAAATTAAAGTGGCAATGGGAGGGGCAAGTGGCTAGAACGAATGATGGTAGATGGACAACAAAATTACTTAAATGGATACCTTGGCAGAACAGATGAAGTGTCGGAAGAACAATGAAAAGATGAACTGATGATATCAGGTTGATGACAAGCAGTAGATGGATTGGAAGAAACTTGAGGTCTATCTCCTGCAGTGAAGAAGCAGTGGCTTATAAAGAAGAAGAAGAAGATACGGAGGAACACTTTTAATTCATACCCTTATCTTTCATATGTTTGATTCCAAATAATAATAATACAGTTTTTAAATTCATTTAAACTGAATAATACATTATTAAAACGTAGAAAATTAATGTGAAATAACTTTATATAGACGAAATCTCTAATTTTCATTACTTTACGTGGATAAATAAGTGCCATTTTCCAAATCTAACAAGTTAAAATCTTCACAGCTCGCTATATTTTTGTCTGCAAAGAGCTTTACTTAAAATATTTCTTAAAGTCTCTTGTATTCAAAACAACTTAAAATAATTCAGCCGAGATTGTACTCTACGTAGCAATTGTGCCGACAGCCGCCGAGTTCCAGAATTTATGTTTATCCAGGCAAGAATGCAAACATATTTTGAATTTTCGGAGAAAAGGAATTAAATAATTTAGATGGCGCATATTATATTGTAGTTGTAAGGGTTGCCACAACTTATTAAAACATCAGATGAAAACTTTACCCTCACTGCCTAAAGGATTTTTGCGGTTGGTACTGTGTATGTGTGTGTGTGTATGAATGTGTAATTCGAAGTGCCCCTCTGGGAAGGTTGAAGAAAAGGCATACGTATTTTATCATACATATTTTATTATCGTTGTTAAATCCGCACGTCTAGCCAATTTTTTTACGTCCCTTGCCGGAATACTAATCACAATAACCGACCTGCGGCCTATTTTCTCCCTCTTTATACCTTATCTTTCCTAGATAATTGAATATACAAGGTCTGGCTAGAAAATAATCTTAGAAGTTCTTATTTATTACACTGGTCAACAAATAATGTTTTTTGATTTTTTCCTCTAATTTTTTCTTCAGTTTTGGACTTATTGTATTGTTCTGATTTCGATTCCGATATGAGTTTTCCTCTGACAGCTCATATTTTTTAATATTTTCGCTTTACCCTAACTTAGACGATACCCGCAGTTTTTTAAGATCTACCCGTCTCAGAATAATTATTTTTTATTTTCAGATATGGCTTTGACACGTAGACGTTGTTTGTACAATCTAGATTTTTTTGCTATATTTGTAGCGAATACATCTTTGAAAAATATTGAAAATCTATCTCGGGACTTCGTTAAAACTACGTATTTTAACCACTTTCAAATAACATTGTGCAATCAAGACAAGCAATGGGTACCTCCTATTGTGTGCCAGAACTGTATTGTGTGTCTGCGGCAATGGTCAAATGGAAAAACAAGTGCTATCAAATTTAAAACACCGATGATTTGGCAGGAACCTCAAAATCACTATGACGACTGCTATTTTTGCTTCGTAAATATTAACGGCATAAATTTTGGAAATAGAAATAAATGGTCATATCCTAACTTACCCTCCGCTCAACGACCTCTTCTATACTCTGATGAGATATAAGGAGCATCATCTAAATGCTCTGAAGCACCAGATCTTATGAAAATTGAAGATAACACAATGGGCAATACTGATTCGGATGTAGTCAGTCATCAAATCCTCAACCTTTTAATCAAAAGGAATCTAAATTTGTCAAAAGAAGCTTCTGAAATTTTGGCATCTCGTTTAAAAGAAAAGAATTTACTTGCGCCAGGAACCAGAATTACTTTATATCGGACCAGAGAAAAGAATTTGTTACTATATTTCTCTAGAGAAAATGATTTAGTTTTTTGTAATGATGAAAGAAGTATTTTAGATAAGTTCACAACGATATCAACCAAATGATGGTCGTCTTTTTATAGACAGTAGCAAGAGAAGTTTAAAGTGTGATACTTTATAACGGCAATAAGTATGGTTCTATACCTATTGCACACTTTACTACTATGTAAGAAGAGTATGCAACTATTTCTTTAGTAATGGAGAAAATTAAATAAAGAGAGCACAACTGGCTCATTTGTGTCGACTTAAAGATGGTTAACTTTCTTCTCGGCCAACAGGGTGGATACACGAAATACCCATGTTTTATGTGTGTGGGATATCCGCAACAAATAACGTCATTGGTCTCAAAAAAAGTGGCCAGTACGAGAGGAACGAAGGAAAAATGTTATTAATTTACCTTTAGTAAATCGGCGAATGTTTTGCTTTTCTTTCACGTAAGTTTCCAGGATTAAGTACAAATCAGACAACTTGTGAAAGACCCAAACTTTGTGAATGAAGTCAAGTCTAAAGCTTGAAAATCATTTGTTGTGGTGATTAAAAATTTTCTCGGAAACAATAAGTCCGACAACTATTCTGAGCTAGTTGAGTGCATGTTATCCAATTTGAAAGATCTGGGCTGCAATATGAGTATCAAGATTCGTTATTAACATTTTTATTTAGATCGATTTCCACAAAATCTTAGCGATTTCAGTGAAGAGCAGGGTGAAAGATTTCACCAAGATATACGCACAAGGGAAGAGCGTTATCAAGGAAGGTGGGATATCCATATGATGACCGATTACTGTTGGAGTTTGCAAAGAGAGACGTTTTATAGTGTGTAATTATATCAAACATAAAAAAAATGTATATTTGTTCCATATTTGAAGAAAATTGTAATTTCATATAAATAAAAAAGTAGAGCTGATAGCATTAAACCAGTATTTTTTCCGTAATCAGTGCCTCAGATATACTCTATAATATATATAAAATTTCAGGAAAAAATTTCAGTGTTGACTTTTTACAACGGTAATTTCAAGGTACTCTCCTTTTCAATACCTTCCAATACTTGCGTGTCGGCAAGCGAAATTTGAGTCTTGCAAATACGAGCATTTCCGTAAATAGTTGGTATGTTAGCGGTTCAAAAAAGAGAACAATTTTTTGAAAGTGACACTCATTAGACTCATTCCTTGGACCCCCAAAACAATTATTCACTGCAAAACACGACTTTTTTAAGAACACTTTTTTTACAGCTCAATAACCAAATTTTTGCGTAAAAAATGGAAAAACTAGCTAATTGCCGTAAAAAGCATCAAAAATCATTATTAATCCTGCCAGTCAACAAATAGGTTTCCTTGCAAAAGGTCGGGTATCAATAATTTTTGTATATGTTGTAGGGAATAAGGCTATTAGTTTAAAATCCAATTTGCGGAAACGAAACCCTTGTGCAAGTAAAGTTATATTGAAATAACTTCGAAATTTTCCAACTTCTTTCGGTTTTTTGCTTAATTTCTCTGTTCCTAGACATCCGCGATCAAACGTTGTTATTATCAATATTATAGAGCATAGATTGTGCTACAACTTTTGTATTTATGATTTTTTTCTACGTGCAATAGTTACCGAAGTACAGAGCAGTGAAAGTATCAAAAGGGCTTGCACCAATTCAAGCTAGAAAGGATCGCGCACCTCAATCCTTACTGAAATTTATAATATGTCGCTGCAAGAAGCAGTGCCGTGGGACTTGCACCTGTCAAAAAGCAGGCCTAAATTAATCACTTTCTGTCTTGGCCAGTCATGCCAAAACTTCTGTTTTGGAAGATAGCGACATAGATGAAGGAGAGGCTCCGGATGATCTTCATCAAATTGAGGAGCCATCAATCCTCCGCACACTACCATTACAGTCAACATAATGTGTGACAAAGAGGATTATTCAAAACCAGAACCTTTAAAGCGAGCTAGATTTTAAAAATGGCATCAATAACGCATATATTGTAAGTTAATAACTGTACAAATATAATAATAAATAATATATAAAAGATAATATATTATGTAACTAGCCGTGCCCGCGAATCCGCTCGCGTGAATTTGATTCACTATTATTGTCACTGCTAATTTCTTATGTTACCTAACGTAATAAAATATATCTTATAACCTGGCCAGAGAACACATGCATGTTTAAAAAAAAACACGTAAACCGGATAAGTAGTTCTCAAGTAATAAGTGCACTAACGGAAAGACAAACACCCAGACAGAAATGATGCATTTTTTAAATATATTGTATTCTCTGTTACACGATATTGTTCCATATTTAACGGTTTAGGCAGCGTACTGCAAGAGAGTGATCTACCGGCAAACTTTTCTCCGACTTGATTCACTATTATCGTCACTGCTTATTTGTTAAATTACCTAACGTAATAAAATATATTCTATAACCTGGTCAAAGAACACGTAAATCGGATAAGTGGTTCTTGAGTGCTAAGCGCACCAACGGACAGACAGACAGAGAGAGAGGCATTGCATTTTATATATAATTAGCCGGGCCCGCGGCTCCGCTCGCGAGGACTTGATTCACTACTATCGTCACTGCTTATTCCTTATGTTACCCAACGTAATAAAATATCTCCCATTATTTCTCCTTATCTCCAAATATTTCTCCTTATTTCCCATTATCTCTACATAATTTCCATTATCTAGGCTTATCTCTGCTCATCTCCCATTATTTCTCCTTATCTCCCATTATTTCTCCTTATCTCCCATTATCTCCCCTTATTTCCCATTATCTAGGCTTATCTCGACTTATCTCCCATTATTTCTCCTTATCTCCCATTATTTCTTCGTATCTCCCATTATCTCACCATAACTCCCATTATCTAGACTTATCTCTGCTTATCTCCCATTATCTCTCCTTATCTCCTATTATTTATACTTATCTCCCATTATCTCACCTTATCTCCCATTATCGAGGCTTATCTCGACTTATCTCCCATTATTTCTCCTTATCTCCCGTTTTCTCAGCTTATCTCCCATTATCTAGGCTTATATCGAATTATATAGAACATATGTATAAATTTATAAAAACACGTAAATCGGATAAGTGGTTCTCGAGTGATAAGCGCACTAATGGACAGACAGACAGACAGAGAGACGTTGCATTTTATATATAGTGTATTCTTTGCTACATGATATTGTTCCATATTTAATGCTTTAGGGAGTGTATTGCAAGAGAACGCGCTAGCGGCAAACTTTTCTCCGACTTGATTCACTATTATCGTCACTGCTTATTCCTTATGTCACCTAATAAAATATATCCTATAACCTGGCCAGAGAATATACGTATATTTAAAAAAAAAAAGCACGTAAGTCGGATAAGTGGTTCTCCAGTGATAAGCACACTAACGGACGGACAGACAGACAGACGGACAGAGAGACATTGCATTTTATATATATTATAGATATTCTCTGCTACATAATATTGTTCCATATTTAATGGTTTGGACTGTGTATTGCAAGAGAACGCGCTAGCGGCAGACTTTGTCTGACTTCATTTACTATTATTGTCACTGCTCATTCCTTATGCTACCTATCGTAATAAAATATAGCCTATAACCTGGCCGGAGAACATATGTATGTTTAAAAAAAAAAGTACGAAAATCGGATAAGTGGTTCTCCAGTGATAAGCGCACTAACGGACAGACAGACAGACAGAGATACGTTGCATTTTATATATATTATAGATGTAATAAAATATATACCTATAACCTGGTCAGAGAACATATGTATGAATTTAAAAAATCACGTAAATCGGATAAGTGGTTCTCGAGGGATAAGCGCATTAACGGACATATATAGATATAGATTATTATTATTATTATATAACCTGGCCAAAGAATATATGTATGAATTTAAAAAAAGACAGGTAAATCGAATAAGTGGTTCCCGCGTGATAAACGCACTAATGGACAGACAGACAGACAGAGAGACATTGCATTTTATATATATTATAGATTATACATTACAGATATTCTTTGCTACATAATATTGTTCCATATTTAATGGTTTAGGCTGTGTATTGCAAAGGCACGCGCTAGCGGCAAACTTATTTCCGACATCATTCACTATTTTACGCCACTGCTCATTCCTTATGCTACCTATCATAATAAAATATAGCCTATAACCTGGCCAGAGAACATATGTATGTTTTTAAAAAAAAAGTACGTAAATCGGATAAGTGTTTCTTCAGTGATAGGCGCACTAACGGACAGACAGACAGACAGACAGAGAGACGTTGCATTTTATATATATTATAGATATAGATTATTATTATTATATAACCTGGAAAGAGAACATATGTATGAATAAAAAAAACACGTAAATCGGATAAGTGATTTTCGAGTGATAAGCGCACTAACGAACAGACCGATAGACAGAGAGACGTTGCATTTTATATATATAATATTCTTAGCTACATGATATTGTTCCATATTTAATGGTTTAGGCAGTCTATTGCAGGAGAACGCGCTTGCGGCAAACTTTTTTCCGACTTGATTCACTCTTATCGTCACTGCTTATTCCTTATATTACCTAACGTAATAAAATATATCCTATAACCTGGCCAGGGAACAACAAAAACACACGTAAATCGGATAAGTGGTTCTCGAGTGATCAGCGCTCTAACGGACAGACTGAGAGACAGACAGAGAGACTTTGCATTATATGTATATTATAGAAGATTATAGATAACCTGGCCAGCGAACAAATGTATGAATTTAAAAAAAAAAAACAAGTAAATCGGATAAGTGGTTCTCGAATGATAAGCGCACTAACGGACAAACAGACAGACAGACAGAGAGAGGTTGCATTTTATATATATATATATATATATATATATATATATATATATATATATATATATATATATATATATATATATATATATATATATTATATTTTTTGCTACATGATATTGTTCCATATTTACTCGTTTAGGTAGTGTATTGCAAGAAAACGCGTTAGCGGCAAACTTTTTTTCCTAACTTGACTCACTATTATCGTCACTGCTTATTCCTTATGTTACTTAACGTAATAAAATATATCATATAACCTAGCCAGAGAGTATGTTTAAAAAAAAAAATCATTTAAATCAGATAAGTGGTTCTCGAGTGATAAGCGCACTAACGGACAGACAGACAGACAGAGAGACGTTGCATTTTATATATGTTATAGATAATAATTAAAAATGCGTTTTTATTTTTATTTCTCTACTTAATATGGGCGGGTTTTATAATTTTTCACTGCTCTGTAGTTCGATAACTATTGCATATAAAACAAAATAAAATAAAAGTTGTAGCACAATTTTTGCTCTACAATATTGATAATAACAACTTTTGTTCTCCGATGTCTAGGAACAGAGAAATTAAGCAGAGCCGAAAAAAGTTGGTAAACTTCGAAGTTATTTCAATATAACTGTGCTTGCACAGGGGTCTCGTTTCTGCAAACTGGGTTTTCAACTAGCTTTTGCTGCCTACGATATATTCAAAAATTATAGATATCCGACCTTTTTCAAGGAACAATGTATAATTTGACTGGAGTATAAATAATATAAGGAAACAAACAAATTCCATGTCGAAAGAGGTGTGCGTCAGGGTAACACTATTTCCCCAAAGTTGTTTATCACTCTTCTGGAACACATGTATAAAAATCTGAATTGGAGCAACAGGGGCATAGATTTGCCAATGACATAGTCTAGCTAATAGATCGAGCAGATCATGCGAATGTCATGTTTAACACCCTAAAAGAACAGTCCCATAAAATTGTCCTAAAGATAAATTTTTTGAAGACCCAGTTTATGACAAATCTAATTTTTGACCAGTAAACGGGGTAAACATTGAGTCAGTCATGACATATAAATATTTGGGAAATAAAATTAGCAAAGATAATCAGACTCATGAACTACAACGGAGGGTCACTCTGGTTCGGTCTGCATTTGGCAAACTACGAGAAACGCTGAAATCAGGCATATCTATTTGCCTTAAACGAAAGATCTTTAACCAATGCGTGTTACCTGGGCTTAGTTATGGAGCAGAAACTCTAATTTTGACAAAGAAGACAATCAATAAGATAAAGGTAATTCAAGCGGCAATCTGGTGGTCAATGTTGGGTTTGCGTCTTCGAGATAAAGTCTCAAATAAAGAAATTAGGAACTGAACGAGAGTGGTAGATGCAGTTGAGAAAGTTCTATCTTTGAAATGGGATTGAGCCGGTCATCTAGCTAGAATGCACGATAACAGATAGACTAGGAAGGTGTTGGAATGGGGACCTAGACAAGAAGCGTGTAGGAATAGAGGAAGACCTCCCACCAGATGGACAGATGATCCCAGAAGAGTAGCGGGAAACTGGATCCAAAAAGTCCAAGACCGGTTTAACTGGAACAGATGAAGGGAGGCCTATGTGTAGCAGTGGACGCCAAGGGCTGATATATGATGATGATGATGATATATAATGTACCGTATCATAAGTTCATCCACGCGATTTATTGAAATTATTCATCGTGAATGGTTCATCTTTTATATAATGGCCATTTTTGCCCATTTTTTGCCCACTTTATATCTTTTAGTCAAATTAACGTCCAGATACACTTTCTTATCTTCTTTGATCTGCTGACTTTAAATTTTTATGTACCTTGTTGATATTATAATATCGTTTCCAAGTTATACTCAAAGCTATGTTTTGGTTAGAAATGGCCGTAGATTAAAAATGGTGTATTTAAAGAGAGTCAATGTATATGTACATCAGTCAGCAGGTCAAAGAACATAAGAAAAGTGTATCTAGATGGTAATTTGACGGCACGATAAATAACAAACCGCATGGATAAACTTATAATACGGTACATTATATATTGATTTTTGCGACTTTTTCCATTTTATCCGCAAAAATGTGCATATTGAGCTGTAAAGCGTAATTAATTGTTTCTGGAGGTCCAAGGAATGATTTAAATCGAGGAGTGTTACTTTAAAAAAAAATGTCTTTCTTTTTTGAACCGCTAAAATACCAATAGTTTACGGAAGTGCTCATATATATAGAGAGTGATCGGCAGAAAGTGAGCGAAATTCTTTATTACTAAATTTAGGAAAAAATTAAAATTATAGGTGAATTCCGCATAACCCAAAAATGATTTTGCACGGTCGATTTATCACTCGTCGTTTGGCCGGAAATTTGACTTTTTAAAAGTTTGAAGTCTAAAAATCATTCTGTTTATTAAAATATCAGAAATTCTTATTAGAAAAAAGTATTTAGAATTGCATTTTATAGTACTCTGCAAAATTTTAGAAAGATTGGACAAACCTCGCAGTTTGTCAGTAAAAACATAATCTCGAGGAGATTTTTATTTCCTCAATTTGAAATACACTGGTAAGATTAATAAAAGAATTTCAAAATACATTTGTTGATTTCAAGCCTTGTTTTACTTTTTTCACAATCAATAAAAAAAATAATAATGATTTTCGTAAAACTGCATGAACAATTATCAAATACAACCTAAACCTCCACACGACTTTTATCGACTATGAAAAAGCATCTGACACTGTCGAGATGTGGGCTGTACTAAATTCTATGGCAAAATGTCGTATAGACAATAGATACACAACATTAATAGAAAACATCTATTTGCAAAGCAACAGTGTATATTTTTCTCTGGGCAAAACATCTCTAATTCCAATAAAAAGGGAAATAGATCGGACAGGTAAAGGTATAAACATCAACGGTGAATATCTTAACGAACTGCGATTCGCTGACGATATTCTTCTAATAAATAATGATCCTGCTGAAATACAAGAGATGATTATGGAACTAGTAGCATTAGCAATCAATCTCAATAAAACAAAGATCACGACGAACACAGATACAGAAAATAACGCGCAATGGTCATCCTCTAGAAAAGGTCGAACATTATATATATTTAGGACAGAAAATCATTACAAATAAAGACCACTGAGGAAATTTCCAGATGAATTAAAATGTCTTGGACAGCATTTGGTAATTTAAATGAGAGTTTTACACTAGAAATACGCAACACTCTAAAAAGAAAATTGTACGATCAGTGTATTTTCCCTGTACTCATATACGGAGTTGAGAAATCTAACCGAAAATGTAATGAACGAATTCGAGGACAAACTAAAGTTGTGAATGTATTAAGAGGAAGTGGATGAGCAGAGTACAAAACACATGGTAATGACATGAAATGGGAAAATTCTACATACAGCTTCTTCTTCTTCTTTCTTATATGGTATGCTTTATCCCTATTAGGCCTCTTCCAATATGGACGTCCAGCATTCCTTCCACTTTTCGAAGGTCTGCCTCTAGTTCTTCTACCGCAGGGTTTATTGAGTTTGACGCTTTTTACCAGTCTGTTGTCGTTCATCCATTCTACGTATTTATTCCATTGTTTTCTTCTAGTTCTGGTCCATTTGGATATTTCTTTGATTTTACTTAGTTCTTGTAGATCTTGGTTGCAGATTCTGTCGTGGATAGTTTTTCCATGTATGTCCCTATTCCCTTCATTTCTGTTGTCATCATTTGTGCTGTTTTACATGTGTCAGCTCTTGTTTCTACAGCATATGTGAGAATCGGTCTCAATGTTGTCTTGTATACCTTGTTTTGCTTTCGATTGTAAGGTATTTATTTTTCCATACTATATCCGTCAAACAACCTGCTATTAGTGATACCTTCATAGACTGTTGTTTTACTTCCCTGTTTAAGTCTCTGTAGCTTGTTATCATTGTTCCCAGGGATTTAAAATTATTAACTTGTTCAATAATATTTCCTTGGATCTCCAGCTTGCATCTTAACAATTTTTTTGAAGCTACCATATATTTTGTCTTGGTTGTGTTGATAATCATGTTTAGTTTTCTCGCTTCCAAATTGAAGGCATGAGAGATCTTCTAAAGATTGTCCTCAAAATTGGAGATGATGACTGCATCATCTGCGTAGCAGATTGTGTGGAAGTGTGTATTGTCCATTTTGCATCCTTTAGTTTTTGGAATATTCTCCACTATTCTGTCCATGACGAGGTTGAAGATAAAGGGACTAAGTGAATCGCCTTGTCTTATTCCGGCATTTACTTTTACTTCCTTGCTCAGTAGATATCCCACTTTTATATTTGTTCTACATTCTGTGTTAATATCATGTATGATTTTAATTAGCTTCTGGTTTGTTTGCTTTTCCTGTAATAATTTTATAATATCTGTTAATTGCACTCTATCGAAGGCTTGAGTCATGTTGAAACACATATACGCAGGTTTGTTAAATTCTTTAGCTTTTTTAAATAATCTGCCTCACTATAAATATGGCATCTATGGTTGACTGATTTTTGCGGAATCCCTGATGTTCCTCTCTTATTTGAATATTCTTGCTCATTTCTTCCAGTATGATTTTTGTTAACATTTTTAAGGTAGTAATTAGGAGTGTTATTCCGCGGTAGTTTTTGGGTGACGTCCTTTGTCCTTTTTAGTGTTCTGTATGGAACACTTATAAGATCACTTCGGTGTCTGTCTGTCCGTCTGTCACATCCCATTTTCTCCGAAATTATTTGACGTACAAAGTTGAAATTTAGTACTAATATAGAAATTGATGGCCTCATCAGAGCCGTGTAGTTTTGAAAGTTAAATTTTGACTTAAGGGGTTAGTTTTGAGGGGTGAATTCGGCAGTGAAAAAAAAAGTTTTACTAGGTCATCGAGTGGGATGTCAAATGAAAGCTTGCGAAAACACGAGTTCAAAAATATATATAATGTCTTGCATGCGCACACGTTTCTTTGTGTTATTTTGCAAAAATCGCGAAAAATCGTTGTCCCCCCTTCTATCTCGAAAAGTACTGATCCAAAAATTTTGAAAAAATTTCTGGAATATCCTCCACGCGGTATAGATTGAACGAAAATTTTCACGAGTGCATTACTTTTAATAATTTGTCTGGCATATATAAAAAACAAAAATTTGAAGGTCATCAGTGTTCAGTAAAGATCGGAAACAAACTTTACTGAAAACTCATTTGGGGCGTGTTTTGTGAAGTCACTGATCATTTTATACCTCGGTAACAAAAATTTTTGTTTCAAAAGCAATGAACGTACGGAACACTAATTGCACAAGTTCAACTTGCACTTGACCCGTTTTTGTTTTTTGAATATTGAGATTGTTATGCTAGTTTTCTAATCTGTAGGTATTTGTCCATGTTTTACTAGGTTTGTAAAGAGTGTGCTAGTTGTTGATATAGGTTTTCTCCTCCATATTTTAACATCTCATTTGTAATGTCTGGTTCTGAGCCTTTCTATTTTTAAGACTTCTTATAATTCTTTTTGTCTGTTATAAAGTTATTTCTAGATTTACTTCTTCCACTTCTTCAAATATGGTTTCATTTTTTAATTCTTCTTTATATAACACGTAGGCTAAAAAGTGTTTGGTTTGATACATAGATGTCGCTCTTTTCAAAAAGTTCATATGATTTTTAGGAAGTACCAATCTTTAAACGATACGTGTCAAAATTTCATGAGACTTCGACCATTAGTTTACAAGTTACAAAGGTTTTAGTGACTCTACTTTTAATATTTTCAAAACAATGGAAAAATCGAATTTCGTGTGTTGATTAAACACTGTTTTTTTTGTTGGGAAAAAATACTGTTCAAGCAAAGTAATGGCTTGATAAGTGTTACAGGAACTCTGTCCCTGGAAAATCACTCATCATTTACTGGTATGCTAAATTGAAACGCGGTCGTACAAATACAAATGATGCTAAACGCTCTGGACGCCCAAATGAAGTGGTTATACCGGAAACCATCAAAAAATCCACAAAATTGGTTTGGATGACCGTAAAGTGAAATTGCGTGAGATAGCTGATTCCCTAAAGATATCAAAATAACGTGTTGGTCATATTTTGCATGAACATTTGGGCATGAGAAAGCTCTGTTAGAAATAGGTACCGCGTTTGCTCATAGTGGACTAAAAACAACAACTTGTTGATGAGTCTAAACGCTGTTTGTGTTTAAGCGAAATAAAAAGGATTTTTTTTTATGCGATATGTGACAACGGATGAAACACACTGGAATTAAATCGGTAGTCAGCTGAGTGGACAGCACCCTAGGCGACCAAAGACACAACAGTCGGCTGGGAAGGTTTTGGCTTCTTTATTTTGGGATGCGGATGGAATAATTTTTATTGTCTATGCTGAGAAGGCAAAAACCATCAATAGCGAATATTATATAAAGTTATTGGTGCGTTTGAAGGCAGAAATCGCAAGGAAACGGCCCCAAAAAAATAAGAAAAAAGTGTTCTCTCATCAAGACAATGCACCGTGACACAAGTCAATGGTTATGATCACAAAATTGCATGAATTGAAGTTCGAATTGCTTCCTCATCTACCGTATTCTCCAGATTTGGCCCCCAACGACTATTATCTATTCGCAAACCACAAAAAATGCTCGCGGGAAAGAGATTTCGCTCTAATGAAGAGGTTATCGCCGAAACTAAGGTATATTTTGAAGGCAAGGACAAATCCTTCTACGAGAAAGGTATAGAAATGTTAAAAAAGCGTTGGACTGATTGTATCGCTCTTGAAGAAGACTATGTTGATTAATAAAGTCGAATTTTGCAAAAAATGTATTTTAAGTAGCTAGACAAAAAACTTTTCAGCCTAAGTGTTAATTTCTCAAAGTATGTTTGCCATTAGTCTGTACCGTGTCTTTTATATTAAGTTTGTCCCATCTTAACATTTTTCCAGACTTTCTTTTGAGCGCTCTACAGATCACTTTTCATCCCTTTAGCCAACCCCCAAACAGCAGGGGGTTGAACTAGACAGAACGTGATCGTGATAGCAGAAGTTTGAGGTTTTTGCTTTTTAAAGGACTTTCACAACTGTTCCAAGTTCTTGGTATTTTTACTTGATTTTTCAACGTAAATTTGATTTTATATCTAATTTACATTTACAACACATTCTCAAAAATTAAAATAAATTATTATTAGACAGCCGAATATCAACAAGTCCAAATAGTTTGTAGTAAAAGTTTTAAAATGTGTAAATGTGCGGTAACGTAAATTAACAAAAAAAATTGTTTATCTTATATGACAGCTGCAATAAACATGAGTTAAAATTAATGAATAACACAATCCGTATGTAAGTAAATTAGCGACGTCATTCCAGAAGTTGCTTGGTGTAGAGGCAAGTGACTATTGTGAAGAATTATTACTTTTTTTAGAGTAAACAAGTCGTATAAGGTGTAGGAAGATCAGAGCAGAAACTGGCTAGGAAACAAATTTATCAGCAACATTTGGCCACTTTAAAGAACGATGAGAGTTATTTTTCGCGGGAGTTCTGTTATATGACCCTTCTACAAAGAAGTCGGTGTCATGAGTGAGTAAGGGCTTTTTATTTTCAAAGAAGACTAAAACTCATTTTTCTTCTGAAAAGTTGATGGGTTTTGAAAAAAGGATTTAAAATTAATGAAGATGTTTACGGAAAGGCGAAAACCTAAAGCAAGTCCTTGGAGTAAAACTATCCGAATTTATGGAGAACAAGGTTTGCGCAGGTCAAGCCATTAGTACCCAGTTAACAAAGCTGCTTTATATTTTTTTTTTTACTGATATATTTCATCATTATCGATATCTACCAGCCAACGATACTTTGTATGTAGTACTTTGTGATAAGGAAGCAAAAAAAGACTTGGTGTAAATGACATTTCATCGTTTGCTAAAATTAATATAACGATAAAAAGGAGTAAAAATATTAGAGGTACGACTATTTACAGTACGAATATCACACTCTGTTCCCGCAATTCACAGAAACAATTGTAATTTTTGTGATCAGCATTTTAGGAGGTATTAAGAAAATATTTTTAGTAAACCTGAAAAAGATATCAGATTGTTGTAACACGTAGGCTGAAAAGTTAGTAGTTAGTCGCCCTTTTTAAAATTCCATGTGATTTTTAGGTAGTACCAACCTTCAAACGATACATGTCAAAATTTCATGACATTTCGATGATTAGTTTACAAGTTATAGTATTTTTAGTGACGCTACTTTCGATATTTTCAAAATAATGGAAAAAAAAATCGAATTTCGTGTGTTGATTAAATATTGTTTTTTGATTGGAAAAATACCGTTGAAGCGAAGCAATGGCTTGATAAGTGTTACGGGGACTCTGTTCCTGGAAAATTACTCATCATTTACTGGTATACTGAATTTAAACGTGGTCGTACAGATACAAATGATACTGAACGCTCCGGACGCCCAAATGAGGTAGAAAACATCAAAACATCAAAAAAATCCACAAAATTGTTTTGGATGACCGTAAAGTGAAATTGTGTGAGATAGCTGACACCCTAGAGGTATTAAAAGAACGTGTTGGTCATATTTTTCATGAACATTTGGGCATGGGAAAGCTATGTTCGAAATGGGTACCACGTTTGCTCACAGTGGACCAAAAAAACAACAACGTGTTGATGATTCTAAGCGCTCGCTGTTTGGACCTGTTTAGGTGCGATAAAAAGGATTTTTTTCATGCGATATGTGACAATGACACCACTAATACCGGAATCAAATCGGTAGTCAGCTGAGTGGACAGTAGCCGGTGTGAAAGCCGCCTGAAGCGACCAAAGACAGTTGGCTGGAAATGTATTTTGGGATGTGCATGGAATAATTTTCATCGACTACGCTGAGAATGGAAAAATCATCAATATTATATAAAGTTATCGGTGCGTTTGAAGGTGGAAATCGCAAAGAGATAGCCCCAAATGGACAAGAAAAAAGCGTTCTTTTATCAAGGCAATGTACCCTTTTACAAATCAATAGTTACGATGGCAAAATTGCATGAATTGAAGTTCGAATTGCATCCTCATCCACCGTATTCTCCAGATTTGGCCCCCCAGCGACTATTATCTATTCGCAGACCTCAAAAAAATGCTCGTGGTTAAGAAATAAGGCTCCAATGAAGAAGTTATCGGAGAAACTAAGGCCTATTTTGGAGGCAAAGAAAAATCTTTCTACAAGAAAGGTATAGAAATGTTAGAAAAGCGTTGGACTGATTGTATCGCTTTTGAAGGAGACTATATTGATGAATAAAGTCGAATTTTGCGAAAAAAAATGTGTTTTAAGTAGCTAGACCAAAAGCTTTTCAGCCTACGTATTATTTCAGCTTATGAAGATGAAGACCCTGCAGGATGTTATCTTTCTTCCTCTTCGATTGCTCAAGCAGATGAATTTGGTTAAAGATTAGTCAGTGAATGGGCATTATATGTAATCATCACTACCTGTTTATAACGAAGGACATTCTTTGTGGCTCGAAGGTATATAAATTTTCTTTTTAAATAATAAAAGGGGAAAAATATTTTTATTTCTTGCTTGCATCGTCCCCTAAACATGTAGAATAAAAATATACTATCTACATATAAAAAAATAACCACCATCTCAAATAGAATTTATACAACTTCTTCAAAAATTCAACACATCATTGCTTGCATCAAGATTTTCAATACAATCTAGAAAACACAAAACAATCTTCGCCTTCTTGTCGTGCCTATCCGTTTCGGATGTTGGCTATTTTTTAACTCTCTTAAGTTCTGCAGCCAATATACTCTCCTCGTTCCTAGGTCTCTTCTCTCGTATTATTTTCTTGTAAAATGAGTTGCAGTAGGTCATGTCGATGTTCGTTACGCATTATATAACCCTGGTAATAAGGTTTTGGTATTTCCGCGTCGTCAGCACTTCTCGATTTTTACTGATTCTGTGCAACACATCCTTATTCGCAACATAATCAATCCACGACATTTTCAAGATTCGTCTATAGCACCACATCTCAAATGCCTCAAGTTTCTTCATGGAAGCTTTCGTCACAGTGTCCAAGATTCCATCCCGTACCGGATAATGGAAAATTTTTAGATGTTATTCATTTTTATGAGGTATGAATTTCGCTCTTCCTATCCTTTTTAATTTCTTGTGAGTACTCCAACCGTTCGTTTATATTTGTACCTAGGTAGGTATAGTTGGACACCTGTTTTGTTGTTTGTTTATTTACTGTTATTTGACCAGCTGGTATTTGATTTTTGCTAATGACCATATATTTGGTTTTTCTGATATTAAAATCCAAATCATACCCACAGCTGGCGTCTGACACGCGTTTTATTATTGTCTGAATGATTTTCAGACTGTCCGCGAAGATGAAGGTGTCGTCCGCATACCTGATATTATTGATACGCTTGCCATTTATTAGAGATGAAGAGCAGCGGAGAGGGCACGCAACCTATCGCACACCTCTTTTTATCATAATTTCTTCAGTCATTTCGTTATCCACCCTTATGGTTGCAGACTAATTGTAATAAAGGTCATAAATAATGCGAAGTTCTTTATCATCCAGGCCAGTATCCCTTAAAATTGACATCAACTCGACGTGCCTAACTCTAGCAAAAACTTTTTTGATAGTCAACGAAACCCACATACGAGTATATGCCGCAGTTTACGTCTCTGCAATGTTCAATGTTCCTCGCAATTTCGGTAAATTATGTTATGTATTATTTTTAGGAAGAGTTAAAGAAGATGAGTTATAAGAGCTATTATTTTGTAGTCTTCACACTTAAACAGTTAAAATTTGCAAATATTTTGAAGAAAATTAAAGACAATTTCAAGATTTTAACGGTTAATATGCGTGCTTTATATGTAGTCTAAGTGGGGCTTGTGTTACTTTTTATGTTTCTAGCTATTTAGATTTTAATATATACTCTAATAGTAGCATGGACACAATTCCAAGAAAACTAAAAACAATTAGGATTAGAAGCCACGATCCCAGGGTATACGCCCTGGAAGTTTGTGGGTTCGTGGGTTATCCCACCGGCACTGAGAAACTTTTTTAATTATTTTGTGGTTGCGTCCTTCCTTTTAACTGTTTTCCTGATTGTTCGTGTGTAGAACTTATGTATACTATATAATTCAACAAATTTTCGTTTCTTAATCTCTTTACAAAGAAAGCCTATATCGTACACATAAAAGAAAAGTAGAGAGCGAAAAAGAGAAAACTCCTGTATTGTGACCTTTCTGATGGCGGTAAAAGGCCTTTTAGTAAAAAAGAAATATGGTAAAATTTAGGTAAAAAAAATCCTTTGGCGTTTTTTATTTTTAATGAAAAATGTTCTGATAAAAATAGAAAGAAACGGAAAAAAGAAAATTCAATTTAATTTCGAGCAAGCTATTTTTAGAGTTGATGAGATTTGAATATAAGGAAACAATTAAAAAATAACCATAGCCAATAATGTAGTTATGTTCTTGAAATAATTTTTTTGGGTATCGGCTGAACTGTAGCGCATTATTAGCAGGAAGGGAATATTTTCTTTGTGTAGCATAGGATGAAAAGCCTACAGAAAACTGTGTTAGTTCACTTGCGCATTTTTTGAGTACTATATAGTACATATTCCATAAGCACCAGAAGCTTTTTTGGTGTCTAGTTTCGTTAAAATAGGTTCGATGATACACTGTCTGAAAGCAATATCAGGCATCCTTGCCTGCACTATCAAAACAGTTTATGGTGTTTTTCCTTGGGCAGTAAAATATGAAACAAAGGTCTCAACAAGTTGGTTTTCTCAACTGATGTGATAGTATTATTTGGCAGTGAGTGATGGTATAGTGTCGATAATTTTGTAGCATCTGTTTCCAATATGAACAAAGATGTTACGATTAATGACGTTAGGATTTGTACGCCATTGTCGGTAGACAAGACTTTTAGAAGCAACAACTTATTTGCGTTTTAGATCAAACCATGGTTTTCCGTTGGCAGGGCATTTGTTCGAAAAAGTGATGTAAGTTTCCATACCAGCCAAAATGACAACGGAAACCCCCTTAGTGCAGTCAGATGGGTCGTCGGATCTAAAACAAACGTCTAAACAAGGGGAAGTTCTATGTTGGGAATTTGCAATCTTTGACACAATGACACTACTCAGTATATATAACCACTACACCAAACACTTTATTTTTGAACTCGACGCGCGTTTCGCTAACCATCTTAGCTTCATCAGAGACGATGATTGACCCAATCATCGCTCCTGATGAAGCCAATACGGTTCGCGAAACGCCCATTGAGTGGAAAAATAAAGTGTTTGGTGCAGTGACGATATATACTGAGTGAGGGAAAGTTGGAAAATATTCCATGGGTTCATCCAATTTAGCAGATTTATAGAGCCAAATCTTGCACGGTTTAGGCGTCTCTCTGTCACTGATCGGTAGAATACTTGATAATGAAAGCAGTCTCTGAATTTGTGGTTAAAAACAGGTCAGGAAGACTGGCGAACTATCCATCTCAATCAGGGATCCATGTTGGTTCATCGATAAGCTAAGTAAAGCCACAACTGATTAAGAATGATTCAGCTTCACGACCTTGTTCGTCAGTTGTATTTGAATACTTAAGCTAGTTGATACTGTGGACATTAAAGTCGTCCAGGATGGCAGTTTCGGCACTTGGATAATTAATCTGTAAATGATCGATGGTGTCTGCAAGAGAAGCGAAAAGTGTTCTAAAGTTAGAATCACTTGGTCGTCTCCAGAAGCGTTATTTTTAACCATATAACCTCAAAGTTTCGAGGCCTCAGAGCTTCTTTCATTGGCAAGAGAGATAGCTTCTGACTAGAAGACAAATTCCAAACTATGAAATAAGCCGTCGTTGCCACACAACTGGAACATTTTTTTACGAAGAACTTAAGAGTACTTATGGTTTTAGATTGAAGTTGCGCATGTTCAAAATTATATTATACCAGGTGTACAAGTACAAGTTCTAAAAAAAACATGTTAAATTCGGAAGAATGATAAAAAGTGCTTTATTCAAAGTATGCTCCATCACTTGTTATACATTTTTCCCATCTTTCGGGCAATTTGTGAATACCACGCCAGTAAAAATCTTCCCCTTTTGCTGCGAACCATTCATCGAGCCCTTTTTTCAAATCTTCGTACGAACCAAAGCGCTGCTCAGCAAGTGCGTGACCCATCGATGCAAACAAGTGGTAATCGGAAGGAGTCGAGTCTAGTGAGTAAGTCGCATGGGGTAGAATTTCCCAGCTGAGTGCTTCCAACGTGTCGCGAACTGGTGAAGAAAAATGACTTAGTGTTGCCTCTGTCGGTATTATGGCCTTTTTTCAAGCAGCGAACGGTTCAAATCGGTCAATGTTGTTGGTATGTTGGTAACGTTTAGTATTAACCGTTTCCCCAGGTTTTAACAGCTCACCCCCCCTCTGGTCCCACCAAACACAGAGCATCGTCTTTCTGCCAAAGCGATTCAGTCTTGCGGTCGATGTGGATGGTGCGCTTAGGACTCTCAAAATAAATACACTTTTCATCCCCTGTAACTATAAGATGCAAAAACGACTTCCTATTGTACCGAGCGAGCAAAATATTACACGTGTTTTGGCGCTTTTCCATTTGCCGTTCGTTCAACTCATGCGGTACCCATCTACCGGCTCGGCTTCTGAATCTTTTCCATCTCGCGTAGCCGATTGACTAACGCCCAATTGCCCGGCGAGTTGTTTTTGTGTTTGCGAATCATCTTGGTCCAACAATGCTTGCAATTCCACATCTCGGTATGATTCAACAGCAGTTTTCTTCAAATGAAAACAAAAAAATTAATGCTGTCCGCTAATGCTCTTTGTTCGGTATAAATTTCGACATATTGAACACAACAATACAACACTATGCACACACTTTTCCAATTTATCACTCGACACTTGTTGATAACACAACAAAATGGTGCAGTGTCAAATCTTTATAGCACAAAATGCATTGGTACACCATCTGTTGTCTGAAATCCGCATTTCATACTGGTACACCTGGTATGTAAACTAAAATGATTACAAGTATTAAGGGGTTACCTATATCTGGGCGCTGAAAAAGGTATATATATATATATATATATATATATATATATATATATATATATATATATATATATATATATTTAAAAAAAATATTTTAAAGGTTATTAAGTCAATAATACAAAAGAATGGCGATTATCTATTTTTATTGTACTTTACACTATAAGAATTTTTTTAAAATATGTTTTAAGTGGTTACATATACCTGGGTGCTGCGAAAAGTATGTATATTAAAAAAAAAATTAAAGGTTATTAATTGAATAATACGAAAGAATGGCGATTATATAGTTTTATTGTACTGTAAATTATAAGAATTTTTTTTTTTTTAAATATGTTTTAAATGTTAACATTATTTTTTATCTGGTTAAATAGACCACTGATGAAAACTATGGCATCTCCTTATCTTCAGGATAATTTCACAAAAAATAATCCAATCTTCAAAAATAAAAATTAATCTTCTAAAATAATGTAGTAGTTAAAAATTGTCGAAAGGTTTTTTTTTTAAATAAATAATTTACGATGTTTTCAACCAAAAAAATTTATATTTAATTATTTATAAAAAATTGGCTCTTAGGGGTCGACGAAGACTTTAAGAACGCAATAAGAAGAAAAGTACACCATTTTTTTTTTATTAAGAAAGAAATACCTACACTACATAAAGTTTCGCAAGAAATTAGAGAAGACCACGACTTACCAGATTTTAAAAAATAGAATTATGGAAACTTCTTCATAACATGAATTTTCGTTGGGAAAAACACATTAGAAAATTTGTTCTTATCGATAAAACAGAAATAATTTGTTGGAGAAGAGAATATCTACGAGCAATCAGAAAATTTCGAGCCGAAGAAAGAAATATTTTTTATTTAGATGAGACTTGAGTTAATGAGGGACACACAGTGAAAAAATTCTGGATTGACAAAAACATTAAGAGTGCCAAACAAGCTTTTGTGGAAGGTTATTCAACTGGATTACAACTCCTTGCAAGAAAAGGTCGCAAGCATAGCACACACTTTTTTAGTGAAAACAGATTTTTCGACGGTGGCTTGTTGGAATTCGAATCAAAGTCGCTTAAAGATTACCATGAGGAGATGATGGCCGATGTTTTTGAGGAGTACTTCCAACAAATGATTGAATGTATACCAGCAGAATCAGTTATAGTATTAGACAATGCCCTATATCATTCTCGATTATTAGAATGACTCCCGACAAATTCATGGAAGAAAGCGGATATTCTTCAATGGATAAGAGATAAAAAAACATAAAGTTGGTATGTTAAACAAAATTGCGAAACAAAATAAGGCACAGTTCAAGAAATACGTAGTCGATGAGATGGCAAAGGAGCGGAATATCACAGTTAGATTACCTCCGTTCGAACTTCAAGACGTAAGGCAATTATTACTCGCCAAAATAGAGAGGATCAAAGAGGATAATTGGAAAAATGAGATTCGTCATGTTATAGAAGAAAGAAAATAAAATGTGGAAATTTGACGAATACATCCAAGAAACTGTGGAAATAAAACCCTTAATTAACAATTTAAGAGAAGTCGAGTCTTCAGATTTTGAAGATGATGATTGTTTTTGATTGCAATTAAAGTATTTATATATAGTGATTTGTGAATTTGTATATATATATATATATATATATATATATATATATATATATATATATATATATATATATATAGATCTATTGATTAAAAATTTTTTGGTAATAAATCTTATATTTCAATAGCTTTATTTTTAATATAATTTTATTTATTAAAAATTAAAAACAGGGTACGCTCGGACGGCTATGCTACCCATGAACACTGATTTACATTTTATGACTCTATTGTATGGCAGAGGTTTTCTGCCTAAAATAGTGTGAACCTTTAAAAATAATTCAAAACGGGTAGCAAAATCCAGTAAAATGCATAATAAATCTCTTTTTTTTGGGCGCACCTCAACATGTATTTGCATCTACAATGAGGGAATTCGGCTATCAACTCCAAACAAATACACTTTATTAGAAAAATTTTAAAAAAACCTCTCCATATTTTAATTATTAAGATTTTTAAAAAAAAGTTAAAAGATATTAAAAATTGACTGAGTAATATTGTAGACAGGGTCTGAAAATATAGTTTAGAGAAAAACGCGTTTAAAGTTCTGTTAGATAAAAAGTGAACTTACGGCTATCCTTCCATTTCAGTTTTGTACTGTATGTCTTTTTCCTCTTGCAGCTTGGTGTTATTTACATAAGTATAGAAAATAAGAATCCGTTAAAAACAATCGAATTTTTGAAAATTCGAGGTGTATGTAACCCCTTAAAGATAAGTCTTTTTATTATTATTAATGTAGACAAAACTTTACGACCCTGCAAAATTAATTAATTAGCCAACGGCAATATCCAAAAACTTTATGTGCTGTTGAATATTTACTAAATTATCTTTTAATAAAATATAGAAAACAGAAGAACGATCAAAGAGGATATAATAATTAAATTCCCCTTTAGAAACGAGAAATATAATTATGTGTTTTCGGGTTAAAATATTTATTTTTTCTTGTTTGTTTATATTACGAGAAATTTAATAATTAGTACCGTGCACACAACCTCTATATTGGTATCTTACCTATTCAATACGACATCTCGCGGCTTTTCCAGGAATTAAACTTGCGATTCCTTTTTAAATCTGTCATCAGCGACTATGTAAATTAATATTACAAATTTTCTTAAAAATGTACGACGAAATTTTTGCTTTTCGTGAAAAATCAAAAAAAAAGACTTTTAGGCTGTGTTTACAATTGTGAAAGTCGCCTGCAAAAGGATTTAAATGTAGTTTTTTCAAAAGCGAACGAGGGTTATGTAAATATTGCTAATGCATTTGGGAAAGTGTGGATGGAAAAAAGTTCTCCGAATTGAACGAAAAATCCTAATTGATGCTAAGGTTTGTTTTAAACATTTTAAAAAAGAAGATAGGTAAGGTAAGTTAAGTAAAATTATTTATTCTTGAACAATCATTTGTTTTTTTTTTTTGAAATTTATGTACGTGTGTCAAACAAAAATTCCTTATTAGATCACATTTTTCAGATTTCATTTTGTTAAAATACTGTCTCAATTATTTTGTATTCAATCAAAGTCATAAATTGTTAGTAATTATTAACCTCCGAAGTGAATTGGAATTTGATTTGAAACCAGTTAAAATTGTTCCGGTTCCAATATTTCCAATACCTCTTGACGTGTTACTTTCCAGGTACATTTGATATCAGTACAGGTTAAAACACTTAGCTTGTTACCTCAACCATTGTAAAAAATTAATTTTCATACAAAAATTGAAATGTAAATATTAGATATTTATAGGTTAGAATCTTACCGGTAACAATACAAAAGAGTTGCGAGGATATGTTTGCATTTTTCACTTTCACCGGCTTTACAAGAGCATTTCATACAAAAAATTTTCCTTGTTCTACTGTTGAATGTGCCATTTATTTCAAACACTACTGTTCGTAATTGGGCTGTGGCTATACATGCTGCTTGAATTTTCGTTAGTTTTGTCATCCATTATTCCACACCCCAAGAAAAAATTTGATTTCAAGTTTTTCACCGAGTGTGAAATTCTTTGGGCCGGATTTGTACCGGTCCATTTGTAAATATTGCCAATTGTTAATAATATTTTTGAAAAATACTGTCACACCCTCTCTGCTTCACACGTTATAAATATAAATCTGCACCAATATTTCGGCCATCTTAATAATAATCATAGTAGGCTCCACCCACAGATATGATCCCAATTGTATAAAGCAAGTTATGCTATTACTCACGATGATAAAACGTTTGTGAAATGCGGTGAATTAGATAATATGCTCTTTATTCAGTTATAATGATAAAATACTACGTAAAGGTAACGGTTTTCACAGCTACCTAATTTTTAGATTTTTTTAAAATTGTAATTGGGTTTCTATTTTCCAGTTGGGAAATATATCGATGACAGATTCTTTTCTTCCATTGGTCGGTTCCGAGCGCTAGTTTAAGTATTTTTCCCTGAGTTAGATTCTACGTCTAGTGGAGAAAATAATTTTCAGGGGTCGAGATGTCGGAATAAAGAATCAAGCTCACAGTCTCCTACTAACGCACTGAAAATTTATTTACGAAGCAATAAATATATACACTATTTACAGATATTTACATGCACTAAAACTACCCTAACTATGTTTAAAAACTCTAGCGAAGCGTCTCGAACGTCTACCCAGTAAAGCAAAAGACGATGATATTAAATGATGGTTTTGGCGGTGTCGGTTATAAGGACGGCGATAAAACGGCTATCAATGAGTCCGCTAGCACTGGCAACAGTGAAACAAAAAGCAGTACATTATGCAGGATAATTATTTATACTAAATCGTATTACGTGATTGTAACAGCAACACGTGCTTGTGGATGCTCGTGACTCTGTGGCGTAGTACTTGGGTTCCAATCTCGGCAGGTCGGTATACTTTTATTTAAGTATATATGGCCTGGCCACGTACATAGGTAGTAATTGTTTGCAAAAATGCCATAACGTCTGTGTCAGTACTACCACGTTGTCTAAAAAGGTTCCGTGAAATACAAAAATGTATGTTTCGGCACTTGGACAACGTTGACGAGTATTACGACATCCCTGCCGGTGCCATATCAGGTCTACCTGACGTTGGCTATCACTCTGGCATATTCATCTCTGTTGCCTGCGACTCGGAATAACTCTTCGACACTATAGATTCCAGTCCAATGTCGCCTGCTCTCAATCTTTCTCCTGCAATAACTCATAATGTTTGCCACGAAGAACATGTTCCAAATACTCCAGTCTTCTGCACTTTACCATTGACAACAACTCTCTGACTGCATTAGCTCTCTGCAGTACTTTCTGACTGGTGACATAAGCTGTCCACGGAATACGGAGAATTCTTCTAAGCAGCCACATCTCGAAAGCCTCCAAGCGGTTGACTGTCGCAACCTTCAATATCCATACCTCAGTGTAAAACCGACCAAATATAGAATTTTAGCATTTTTTGACGCAGTTTCAAATTAATGATATCATTGCAAAAGAGGGACTTCATTTTAATGATGGTTGTTATGGCTGCTTCTATTTTGCATTTGATTTGTTTCTCAGGGTCTAACTGGTCAGTAATGTAGCTTCCAAGGTATTTAAAATGGTGAACTCTCTCTATCGCTTGACCATTGAGATGGAGATCAACATCTGCATATTGTTGGCGGCTAAAGACCATGAATTTCGTTTTAGATATCCGCTCCTGTCTACTCGCCTCTATCTAACAGGCGTTAAAGGATTTCAATCCTGTCACTCAAGATAACAGTATAGTCTGCATATCTGACTGTATTAATGAACTCTCCATTCTCCTTCACTCCATATGGTTGTTCATATAAAGCTGCTCTGAATATTTTGTCGGAGTAAAGGTTAAATAGCAACGGCGAAAGTATGCAGCCCTGTCTCACTCCTCGTTGGATAGTAACATCTTCTGACCTAGTGTCTCTAAAGTTCACCGATCCCGAGAGAAGATAATAAATCGGAATTTCCACTTTGCGCCTTATTGGTTGGCTATGGGGTTTTTCATACGGCACAAACTCGTAACCAACAGAAATCTCTCGGTCAGTAGGTCAAGCCTGTAGTAGGGCTTTGCTTAATTGTTGGCCTATGTCTCCATACGGCGCACACTGGACAACAAACCTTCAGCCTCAATACTGCCCGCTGATCAGCGGGCAGTATTGAGCCCGCTGATATGGGTCTCGAAACCCCAGTGAAATATTCGAATCAGAAGACTCTTTTAGTCGGTAGTCTATGCCTTCATATGGCGCACCCAGACCCTCCATTCATAATAGTGCTCACCGAAGTCAGTCTCTCCGTCCGGAAAGAGAAGAACCAGTCGCAATACTTCTGACTGGTCGGGTCTGGGGTTTCTTATTTGGTCACTATTCCTCGAACAGATTATCCACCCTTCAGCCGCAATATTGCTTGTTGAAACAGATCCTTAAGCCCTAGAAAATAAAAACGGATTAAAAAAAGTTCCACGGTGCCAGTGGCGATCAAACCAGTGGTTTCGAAGTATGCACCACTGAGGTTGGACTTGAGCTGGCGATGTCGAGGAAATCGAAAAATTGATTATCAACTGTAGTGAGGAGTCGACGAAACAGAACTCCGACTACTAGGCAACAGTAGATTGGTGCTGTGGCTTAGGTGGTGGGTTCTATCTCCATCGGCACCAAGGAACTTTTTCAATTCTTTTATGGTCTCTTTGCTTTCTTTCTTGCCCTTTTTGTTCATAGATTTAGTAACCCTAAACCCATGTTATTTTTTTTTATTAACTTTATTTAAGAATCGCGAACGTATTTTTTAGTATATATTACAAGGACCTACGACCCACTGAAACAGTAAAATGGTGGCTATGAAGTTGGGCCTGTTCACTGGCGATACTAACACGCATAATATCATAAAAATATTGTTTCTCGGCTATGACGAAGAACGCGATGGGCTGGCTTAGGAGATTACACTTAGGAGCGCATGCCTTAGATCGTGGGTTCAATCCTCATCGGCACTGAGACGAAGAGCGCTTGCGGTTGGAAGTTTAGGTTCAAATATTTTCCTGTAAGATAATAATAGTATTGTTCATCATACTTATTCAATACTAATCTGTTAATTACCATAATATCATATTAAATAATCTTTCTGATAAAGAACATAAGACAAAGACACTTTAATAATTTTACATTTTAAATTCTATTTAATGTCTCTCAGGTAGTATTTTAAGAGAATTGTTTTACTCGTTTAAAAAAACCTAAAGTAAAATTTTTCCTGCATAATTTTATCCAGTCCGTTCTTTGAAAAGCTAAATGAATAAAACATGAAAAACATATTTTAGAATAAATGGCACTTCTGCTTGGTGAAACATCACAAACATTTTATTGTTTTGTGTTGTTTTGTATTTATGTTAAATATAAAGAGATTAGATAGATAGCTAGCATTTATTTAAACACAGTGTTGCAAATAAATATACAAAGCCTGTAATATGTTAAAATATTACAATAAATACAAATAAGAGGAAAAAGTTGTCTAAATCAAGTTGTATTATGGCATTATTTATTGCGTATTGTTCGTATCCAGTCTGCTTAAGGGTATGGTGATGTGAGCCGTTTGATCTGGAAACCAACGTGTTTAGCACGCTTTATAATTTTGAATGATAATGCGATTCTGCACTTAAATGTCTATTTGCATGTGCTAGTTTCCTGTATACCGTATTTTCCGTCCTGAATTTTGGTCAAAGGAAAGGCATCTGGTTGTTTTGCTCCAATTCTAGGGTGAGCTAAATCAGAGTAGCAAAATCAATTTTACTAGCTGCAAACAGAAAATAACAATCTGAGAGGTCGATGAAGTTAAAAAAGCGAGCCCCTTGAACAAGACTATATGGTATATATATATATATATATATATATATATATATATATATATATATATATATATATATATATATAAAGGGTGTCCCAAAATTCACGCAAGAAGTAATCTTGATAGAAAACACAGGTTTTTTAATTAAAAATTTTAATTTTTTTATTGATTCATAAAATATATAATATAGGGTTATGTATGGAATAACATATCGGGTAAATGGCCTCCACGGCTTTGCTGTCACATACACACTCTTTTGTCAAAATTTTCCATGACCGTTTTGCATAAATGTGGCTGAATTTCGTTGATACCGCGCTTAGTTTCCTCCTTAAAGTCGTTGGTGGTCGTGGGCTTGTTGACATAAACCTTAAACTTCAAAAAACCCCAATGAAAAAAGTCCAACGGCGTTAAATCGTATGATGTGGGCGGCCAATTTTGATCACCAAAACGGGAAATTACACGACCAGGAAATGACTCATGCAGTAATTGACTTGTTTGTCGGGTTGTATGGCATGTGGGACCGTCTTGTTGAAACCACATGTCGTCCACATCCATATCTTGCAATTTAGGCACAAAAAACTGGATTATCATATCGCGATAACGATCACCATTAACTGTTATTGCCTGGCCAACCGCATTTTCGAAGAAGAATGGTCCGATGATGCTTCCAGCTCAAAATCCGCACCAAACTGTGACACGTTGTGGATGCATTTGTTTCGCAATAGTCACGTGTGGATTGTCTGAACCCCAAAAGCGACAATTTTGTCGATTAACGAAGCCATCAAGATGGAAATGAGCTGAAGATGATTTTCTTTGAAAAATCAGTATCCACTTGTTGTTGTTCCATAATCCATTCAACGAACTCCCTCGTTGTGCGTGGTCAGTAGGCTTCAGTTCTTGAGTCAATTGAACTTTGTAAGCATGAAGATGCGAATCTTTCGTGAGAATACGCTGTAGAGAGCTTCTCGAATTGTCCAATTCTTGACCACGGTGCAGAATTGATGTTCCTGGAGTCTCAGCAACACTCTCACGAACTGCTTCAATGTTTTGTGTCGAACGACTTGTTGAAGGACTGCCAGAGCGTTTAAGATCACTAATTGATCCAGTCTCCCTGAATTTTTCAATTAATCTCTTCACAGTTGATGATGTTAAATCACTATTCCGATCATATTTTGTACGAAAATTCCGAACTGTAGCTGCCAAACTTTCATTATTTTTAAAATATTGCTCAACAATGAAAACACGTTGTTCTTTCGTGTAGCGCTTCATTTTTAATAACCCTGAACTGACAGCTGTCACGCTGTGTTTTTTGTTTTGTTAGCAACACTTTCGCGCCAAATTCGAATCTTGTGTGAATTTTGGGACACCCTTTATATAAAGTAGTTAACATTTTTTCCTTTTTTTTCAAGAAATCGGACAATAAGAGGGAACTCATTTGCTGTCAAATTCTATATTTCGTTGATAATTCCCAACTTCATCAGGAATGTAAAAATGAAAGTAGAAAAAAAACTGTATGTAGTAAAGAAGAATAAACAAATGGAGACTCACCAACAGAGATTATTACACAATCAAATGTCATGTCAACATGTGTCACACAGTACTAACAACCAAAAACACAAACAACATGACAAGGAACAACACAAAACCTTCTGTCCCGATCACTGATAAATACTAAAGTAATTTGTTTGAACAATAGTTTGACTGTGTGAGTAGTAACCTATACATAATTATTAATAGCCTAACAGATTATACTGTAAATCTACAAACTTAAAATGTTACAATAGATATTGCTTATGTTATTAATATCCGTTTTATAATTAATTGTCTTATCATCCCTAATAATATGGCACATCTCAAGGAATAACCGTTTACTATATACGTTCTCAAACTCAAGTATCTTAGTATTCGCATAGTCAAAAACATGTCCCGTACTCAAAAAGTGGATGTTGTGTCCTTGTTTACTAACATACTATTGGAGATGGTGATTGATGTTATTAGTACTGACTGGGATCAGATACCTGAATATATCACTATATCAAAAAATAATTTTATAAATCTAATTACATTCATTTTCCAACATATATATTTCGGTTTTAATGATAAGTATTATCGTCAGATTTGTGTTGGATCGATTCTTACTTTGTGTATTACCATCTATAAGTATGTTGATGACATCATTTGCTCCATTCCAGGTGGTTCAGCTCAGCTTGTGTTGGATATGTTTAATTCATTTCATAATAGATTACAGTTCACTGTAGAAATGGAACGTGATTCAGGTGTCCCCTTTCTTGACACCAAGGTTATTAGAGATAGACAGAACATAATTATCTTGGTATAAAAAACCCACAGCAACTAACAGATATCTGAATTTTTCATTATTCGACGAGTCAAAAATATAATATAGTGCTTGCCATGAAAAATAGAATAACTCATATAAGTGAGGATAAATTCCTTCAAACTAATCTAAACAAACTTTATAACATTTTCGTCAACAATAGTTACCCAAAACATACACTGAAAAAAAATCATTTTTAATTCAACTTGTTATGAATGTCCTGTGGATGATAACAATCTTGAGGTGAGATATGTTAAGTTGCAATCTGTTCCAAACTTAACTGATAAGATAGTCAAGATTTTGAATAGGTTTTCAAATTTGAAGATAGTTAAGAATAATTATTTATGTAATGACAAGTTGTTTACCAGGACCAAACAAAGAACTCCTATGATGTTCAACAGTAATGTTTATAGATTGCTATGTCTGGGTTGTGACGGTGTTTATATAGGACAGACCTCTCAGTTGTTGAAAAATAGGCTGACACAGCATAGGAGTGCTGGCGTGATCGGGAAAAACTCGTGTGCAGTGGCGTGTCACCATTTGAGTACGGGACATGTTTTTGACTATGCGAATAGTAAAATACTTGAGTTTGAGAACATATGTAGTAAACGGTTATTCCTTGAGATGTAACATATTGTTAGGAATGATAAGATAATTAATTATAAAATGGATATTAATAACATAAGCAGTATCTATTGTAACATTTTAAGTTTGTAGATTTACAGTATAATCTAATAGGCTATTAATAATTATGTATAGGTTACTGCTCACAAAGTCAAACTACTGTTCAAGCAAATTACTTTCGTACTTGTCAGTGAATTTATAGTGATCGGGATAGAAGGTTTTGTGTTGTTGTGTTGTGATGTTGACATCACCTTTGATTTTGTAATAGTCTGTGTTGGTGAGTCTCCTTTTGTTTATTCTTGTTTAGTACATACAGCTTTTTTTTTCTACTTTCAGTTTTTTTTCCTGATGAAGTTGGGAATTACCAACGAAATATAGAATTTTACAACAAATGAGTTTCTTCTTATTGACCGATTTCCCGAAAAAAAAAGGAAAAAACTTTAACTATTTTTTACAATAACTACGGTTGCTATCAACGAGAATTGAAATCAATTATACATATATATATATATATATATATATATATATATATATATATATATATATATATATATATATATATATATATATATACCAGGTGTACAAGTATGAAATGCGGATTTTTTTCTAAAAAAACACGTTAAATTCGGAAGAGTGATAAAAAGTGCTTTATTCAAAGTATACTCCATCGCTTGGTATACATTTTTCCCATCTTTCGGGCAATTTGTGAATATCACGCCAGTAAAAATCTTCCCCTTTTGCTGCGAACCATTCCTCGAGCCATTTTTCCACATCTTCATACGAACCAAAGCGCTGCTCAGCAAGTGCGTGACCCGTTGATGCAAACAAGTGGTAATCGGAAGGAGCCAAGTCTGGTGAGTAAGCCGCATGGGGTAGAACTTCCCAGCTGAGTGCTTACAACGTGTCGCGAACTGGTTTTGCCGTATGTGATGGAGCATTGTCACGAAGAAAAATGACTTTTTGTTGCCTTGGCCTGACCTTTTTTCAAGCAGGGAACGGTTCAAATCGGTCAATTGTTGTTGGTAACGTTTAGAATTAACCGTTTCCCCAGGTTTTAACAGCTCATAATAGACCACGCCCCTTTGGTCCCACCAAACACAGATCATCGTCTTTCTGCCAAAGCGATTCGGTCTTGCGGTCGATGTGGATGGTGCGCCTGGTTTTTTGCACTTGGGATTCTCAAAATAAATCCACTTTTCATACCCTGTAACTATACGATGCAAAAATTACTTCCTTTTGTACCGAGCGAGCAAAATGGCACACGTGTTTATGCGCTTTTCCATTTGCCTGTCGTTCAACTCATGTGGTACCCATCTACCGGTCTTCTGAATCTTTCCTATCTCTCGTAGCCGATTGGAAACAGCTTGTTGACTAACGCCCAATTGCTCGGCGAATTGATTTTATGTTTGCGAATCATCTTCGTCCAACAATGCTTGCAATTCCACATCTTCGTATTTTTTTGGCGGTTTTCCACGTTCCTTGTCTGCAAAATCGAAGTCACCACTTTTGAAACGCCGAAACCATCGTTCACACGTATCTTGCGATGGAGCATGTTCACCATAAGCTTCTCGAAGTAATCGGTATGATTCGACAGCAGTTTTCTTCAAATGAAAACAAAAAAATTAATGCTGTCCGCGAATGCTTTTTATTCGGTATAAATTTCGATATATTGAACACAACAACACAACACTATGCACACACTTTTCCAGTTTATCACTCGTGCGCGCTTGACACTTGTTGATGACACAACCAAATGGCGCAGTGTCAAATCTTTATAGCACAAACTGCATTGGTGCACCATCTGTTGTCTGAAATCCGTATTTCATACTTGTAACACCTGGTATATATATATATATATATATATATATATATATATATATATATATATATATATATATATATATATATATATATTTATATATATATATATATATATATATATATATATATATATATATATATATATATATATATATATACATACATACACATATATATATATATATATATATATATATATATATATATATATATATATATATATATATATATATATATATATATATACGAGGCTGGTTTGAAAAGTCCGTGCAAAAATAAAAACTACTTATGTGTTTGGGGTAAACCTTTTTTATTTTTTCGACATAGTCTCCTTTTAGGCTTATACACTTCGTCCAACGATGTTCTAGTTTGTTGATCCCTTCCGAATAATAGGATTTGTCCAAGTCTGCAAAATATCCATTAGTGTCTGCAATCACCTCCTCGTTTGAATAAAATCTTTGTCCCGCCAGCCATTTCTTCAAATTGGAGAACAAATAGTAGTCCGAGGGAGCCAAGTTTGGAGAATAGGGGGGATGTGAAACGAGTTGGAATCCTATTTAATTTTGCGACCACACAACTGCTGAGGTGTGTGCTGGTGCGTTGTCGTGATGGAAAAGGACTTTCTTGTGGGCCAATCGCGGGCGTTTTTCTTGCAGCTCGGTTTTCAAACGGTCCAATAATGATGAATAATATTCACCTGTAATAGTTTTACCCTTTTCCAGATAGTCGATGAGGATTATCCCTTGCGAATCCCAAAAGACAGTCGCCATAACCTTTCCGGCCGAAGGAACGGTCTTCGCCTTTTTTGGTGCAGATTCCCCGTTGGTAACCCATTGTTTAGATTATTGTTTGGTCTCAGGAGTATAGTAATGTATCCATGTTTCATCCACAGTGATGAAACGACGCTTAAAGTCCTCCGGATTCTTCTGGAACAGCTGCAAACCATCCTTGCAACACTTCACACGATTCCGTTTTTGGTCAAGCGTGAGCAAATCGCGGCACCCATCTTGCGGATAGCTTTCTCATGTCCAAATGTTTATGCAAAATATTATGTATCCGTTCAGTCGAGATGCCCACAGCACTAGCAATCTCACGCACCTTAACTCTTCTGTCATCCATCACCATATCATGGATTTGATCAATGATTTCTGGAGTCGTAACCTCCACAGGCCGTCCAGAACGTTCAGCGTCACTTCTGCCCATATCGCCAGTCCGAAAATTTTGAAACCACTTATAAAACTGTTCTAATCGAAGGTGCAGAGTCACCATAATGTTTATCAAGCTTTTCTTTAGTCTCCTGAGGCGTTTTGCCTTTCATAAAGTAATGTTTAATCACCACCAACGACGAAATTCTTTTTCGTCTATTTCTTGAAAATCACTCGACTTCCTTGATTCACACGAATGCTAAACACAAAGAAATAGACCAATATGGCTGAAACTTGGTGTGCGTTCATTCAAGAGATGCTACTAACTAAACATGACCTCGATACGCGCCGGTGGTGCCATCTTTCGGACTTTGCACGGACTTTTCAAAACCAGCCTCGTATATATATATATATTAGTTAAAGTTATTTTAGAGGTTAGTGTGTTACTGAAACCTTTTCTAGAATACTCGGGAGTATTTTATTGTAAATCAAAATAGGGTGTTCGAACGCTGTAGGGCTAAATAAATTATCTTAATGATGCTTCAAGGGAAAAACCATTCCTGGTTTAATCAACTCTAAAGGACCTTTTAATACAGCTTAAAGGTTAGATTTTTTTTTTACTTTATAGGGGTTTGACATGTTACATAGAATTACCATTTGAATTTTTTTACAGTTGAAATTTCTCGAGAAGTTCAGTTTTACCATGTATTCCTTGAATTTGTAATATTGTATTATTGATTATGCGTGTACATTTCTATAATTAAATTAGAATGTCCTTTAAATTGGCCGAAAATAAAGTATGAATGGAGAATAAATGAATTCAATACTTTTAACGGTTTAAAAGAGGTAACACATCTTAATGTAAAGGATATTTGACATAAAATATTTTAAAAGGCAGGGAGCATTCACGGTAAATTTTATGATTTTTCTAGCAAACTTGTTATCCATATCTAATAAAAATTATTAAAATGTATGGTAGCTTCAAAAGAATTAATAAGATGCAAGCTGGAGATCCAAGGAAGTATTATTGAACAGGTGAATAATTTTAAATACCTGGGAACAATGATAACAAGCTACGGAGACTTAAACAGGGAAGTGAAACAACAGTCTATGAGGGCCTTACTAATAGCAGGTTGTTTGACGGGTATAGTATGGAAAAATAAATCCCTCACAGTGGAAAGTAAAATAAAAATATATAAGACAACAGTGAGACCGATCCTCGCATATGCTGTAGAAACAAGAGCTGACACATGTAAAACAGCACAAATGCTGAGGACAACAGAAATGAAGGTGATTAGGAACATACATGGAAAAACTATCCACGACAGAATCCGCAACAAAGATCTTCAAGAACTAAGTAAGATCCAAGTAATATCCAAATGGACCAGAACTAGAAGAAAACAATGGAATAAATATGTAGATCTGATGGACGACAACAGGCTGGTAAAAGAGACAAACTCAATAAACCCTGCGGTAGAAGAACTAGGGGCAGACCTCCGAAAAGGTGGAAGGAATGCTGGACATCCACATCGGACGAGGCCTAATGGGGATGAAACAGGCAGTATGCCTACTTATATGACATACCATCTAAGAAAGAAGAAGAATAACAAGAAGAAGAACAAAAAATCAATATTAAGTAAATATTTAATTACACATCATATTTAATTATAATAATCACTATAAACCACATTAAATACATTTGAATTGCGGCTTTGTTAAAATAATAATATAAGAGCTGGCAAATTTTAACGTTTTATTTAAAGTCTTTTAGTTAACTAAATGCCTCTAGTAATGCAAATTTCCAGAATATTTTCTACTAAAATATAATTGCTTTGCTAGACTTATATTTAATATTATGCTTAGGAATCTATTATTGTAAGTTGGAATACTAGGAGGGCAAATTTGCATTTCCGCCTCACTTAAAAATAAACTATTCAATGATAACTTTTTCTGAATTTAAATTATATTTTCTGTGAAAAATTCTTTTAAAATTTTATTTTGAGTAAACAACGTCAATTTCTCAAAATAAAAATTCAATAGAAAATGAGTTGTTTAATCTCCTTTTCTTTTAATGTTTAATACTTTTTTTTATTAATTTTTCAAATGAAAATTTTACGATATGCTTGTAGAAAGAAAAATAAGAAGAAATTAATCGATTAAAAAGCACGAGCATTATTGTCAAAATCATTTATGACATAGTTTAGAAAAAAGCAGTTCGTGTGTTCCTAAGTTGCCGAATCAATAAAGGCTTCGCTTTCTGACCGTAGTTTGCATGATGGAATGTTCACCATTCGCGGTCATGGTATGTCTGCAAGATTTTACCTCTATTTCCCGACTTTTTTTTGGCCTGCCTTTCCAATATTCTAACACCTTCAATATCAATGTTAGTGTCTGTTAAGGTTCCATAACCTCTTCTTAATATTAATAATTCACAAGAAAAGACCAAGAGCCCAACTTATTGTTTTGTCAATGGCACACAGTCCATTTGTTTCTTCTTATGCGATGTTTTAAATTTAACAAAAACTTGGAAGTAAGTATCTATTAAAATTAATAAGCTGCAGAAATATTACCGGAAAATCTAATTAGAATCTCAAGTAGAATGCCTTAAGCCATTGTAGGCTAAAGATTAGAAAGTTACTACAGTTTGACAAAGTCTGTTCTGAATGGCTCTAATTTCATTTCGTCCAAGTGTGAGAGCTTCCGTTCAATACACTTCTTAGAATAAACTACAAAGGTCAATCAAGTATAACCGAAATTTGGTGGATGATTGAACCAGTTACACAACAAGTACTCCAGCTCGTCAATGCTTTCTCTAGTGGTCTAAAACAATAATAATCGCAGGGAGAGAGATCAGGGCCATGAAGAGCACATCTTATATTGTTAAACCGGCGATATGAGTTCTTGCATTGTCATACAAAAGAACGACGGTATGTGGTATCTCGCCCTTCAGACTTGTAAGCAACCCTGACTTTCTCCAAAGGCATAAAAACAAATCATATTAACAAGCACTATCCCTCTGTGATCCCAGAAAATAGTTCTGATCGTAATTCTGGACGTTAATTGAATTTTCATCTTTACTAGTCCTTGCGCCTCACTTCTCCGATACACCTTGTCGGCCGGCTTCGTTCTTGGAAAGTAGCGGTGAACACACGTCTCATCACAAGCCACAATAATACATTGCGCAATCGAGACTAGCACTGCTGTCTCAGTCATTGTACTCGTTAGTAATTAAATGTTTTGGAAGTTACAATCGGTCAAGTAAGAAAGTGTTTCCTATAACTTGTAATCAGTAAAAATACTCCTTTGTTTTTTTGAGGTTATTGTTAGCACTCCTGCAAACAATACTTTGTGGAAAGAGATTCATTTCTACCCTTATTTATAGTTAAATGAAGGAAACGAATATAACCGCTGCATACGCTTCGTGCTTCAAGGTTGTGTTCCTATGTAATCATCCAGGTCCGAAAATGATGCCCACAGCAGCTGCTAAGGGTATGGGCAAGTTGAGAGCATTCGTTAGCAAATAGACGAAACAATACTCAAATGTTGATAATCTACCAGAACGTGGTTCGAGAGGAGAAGTGTCGGACAAGGAGGACAAAATGATTATATACATGGTTTCCCGAAATCCTCCATTAACTTTGTGCCAAGAAGCATCAAAACTAAAGCAGAAAGGTTTGGACATATCGTATGAAACGATTGGCACTCATCTCTGGGCTAACGATTTGAAGTGACGGAGTACATTTAAGAATTTGCTGAGTGCAGAGGAAAACCTAGATCGAGATTGGAGCAATGTAATTTTTTCCGATGAAGTTTCATTTTGGGGTTATGTTATCACTCTACGAGCCAGGTCCATTTTCATTAACCATTGGTTCAGTGCACTATGAAAAACTGTTGTCTGGGGATTTCTTTCGGAAAAGGTTTTGGGAGACTCTGCATATCTACCTATAATTTGAACGCTGAAAAATGTTTCAGAATGCATTAGTACCAACTACCAAACGGTCGTTTGTCGATAAAAATGAGGAGTGAATTCTTCAAGAAGATAACGACCCTAAACATAGGAGTAAAACATGGAGCCAGTGGAAAGGGGAATTCGGTATCGTCACATTAGGTTGGCTATCCTAGTCGCCAGATACAAAAGCAATCGAGAACCTGGGATCACACATCAAGCAGAAACTCGGTAGAAAAATTCGTACACAGTGAAGCAGCTGTCACGGCAAATTGGGGCAGTTTGGAAATTCTGTAATCCAAAAATACGCGTAAAACTACTGAATAATTAGCGTTTTAATGGCAATCATCGAATGATCTAATTTTTTTATCGCCACACTAGAATGACCATTCCAGTCGCACCATGCAAACTCAATTGAGAACATGTGGTCATACATCAAGCAGAAGCTTCGTAGTAAAAAGGTGTACACAGTGAAGCATATATCATGGCTAATTCGGTCAATTTAGAAATCTTTGCCTCAAGAATACAATCATCGACGCTAATGGGGACTGGATGAACTTCTGAATAACATTTTAATGGCAATCCTTTGTTGCCGAATGACGTACAAATTTTTTATATAAATACATTTTTAATGAATAATTGGCAACACGTTTTTATATGAAACAAGTCCAGGTATGTTCCGTATAGATTCCCGATTGGTTCGAAGATGATATGAGTTACTGATGTAGTCTTGAGATCAAATACCAGTTTTAAATAGATTTGACTGGCCCTTGTAACAACTAAATAATAAATACTACAAGTCATAAACATACCCGCTAGTTAGAAAACTCTCCTACATATTTTTCTCAACTCTATAAACCTGAAATAAGAAAATAAACCTGTTACCTTTCAAGTAAAAAGCCAAGAATAACTATTTTATTTTTAAAATTAATTATGAAAAAATAAATATTTTCCTTTCATTTAAAACTGAGAAGTAAGTAAACAGACATGGATATTTTTAAACGATTTATTATTTCAGTATATTTAGGAAGTTATGTAGGTCGAAATGCATTTCTTTCTTAAAACGCAATAAAAATAGAAACACTCCGTGTAAATACAACGTTAGGATTTGCATTTGATTTGGGCTGCCGCACAATGGGGGAAATTTCGAAGTTTTTTTGGTTAAAATTAGCATTAAAGCACGAAAATTAATAATTTTTTCTTTATACCGTAATTATATGTACTTTTGCGTGGAACTGCGGAAATATATTTAAATTACATCCTAACCTAAAACAACTTGATAAAATATCGGATATAGAATACCCAATATCTAGTAATCGCCTATCCATCTATCTATCTAATAATAAATACTTACATATTTGTACATTTGTTAAGTTTTAAAAATGGTTAAATATAATGCAAAAAACACATAAAAACATAAACTTTAACTTAAAATAGTTCAAACAGACCTAAAACATAACTAATATGCAATCATAGAACATAAAGATTACAGTACAGTATCTAGTATACAATTTGATTTGAATTATGAATACTAATTACACACTTTAACAAAAAAATATAAATCTATTATTAAAAATTAAAAAATATATAACCTTAAAAAAGTCAAAATATCCTTCGATTGGGATTTTACGTATTCAATACGACATCACGCGGCTTTTTCAGGAACTAAACTTGAGGTGCATTTTTAAATCTGTCATAAGCGTTTGTGTAAATTAATTTTTCAAATTTTCTTAAAAATGAACACCGACATTTTTGCTTATCATGAGAAGTAAAAAAAAAGGCTTTTATGTTGTGCTTACAATTGTGAAAGTCGCCCGCAAAAAAATTTAAATGTAGTTTTTCTGCATTTCCCAAAGTGAATGAAAGTTATATAAATATTATTAATGCTTTTGGGCAAGTGGAAAATATTGACAGAATGAAAGTGTTGAAAAAAACTCCGAATTGAACGAAAAATCCCAATTGATGCTAAAGTTCATTCTAAGCATTTTAAAAAAGAGGATTACATTCTTTCGGGTAAGTAAAATTATTTATTCTTGAACAGTCATTTGTTTTTTTTTGTAATATGTGTACGTGTGTCAAACAAAAATTTCTTATAGATAGCATTTTTCAGATCTTATTTTGATAAAATACTGTCTCAATTATTTTGTATTAATATATATATATATATATATATATATATATATATATATATATATATATATACATATATATATATATATACATATATATATATATATATATATATATATATATATATATATATATATATATATATATATATATATATATATATATATATATATATATATATATATATATATATATATATATATATATATATATATATATATATATATACATATATATATATATATATATATATATATATATATATATATATATATATATATATAATCCCGTTTATAGAGTTTTCCGCCTTTGGGTTCCTAATCGCCAGTTATTTCTATCGTCCCAGTCATCTTCTGAGAGTTATTATTTATTATGCAGCCATGTTGTGGGTGGTCGTCCTCTTTTCCTCTTTTTTGTAGGGATCCACTCTAAAATCGTTTTTAGTAATCTTTCCCTTGGCATTCATTTTACATGTCCTTTCGATATCATAAACTAATTGTGCGTTCCACCTTCATTAAATTCCTTACGTCCTCATTTCTAACATGCTCGAGTCTAGGTTTACTTGCAGATCTTCTCCAGAAATCCATTTCCACTGCAGGTAGACTGTCTTTTTGTTTATTTGTCAGCTGCCATACTTCCGAGCTATAAGTCAGCGTGGGTTGTAATATAGAGTTATAGATTTTCTTTTTTGTTTCCGTTCTAATACCTTTTTGCCATAGTATTGAGTTCAATGCCTCAATAACCTTTTTTCCTTTTGTTATTTTGTCTTGTATTGTTTCGTTGTTTCGGCTAGTCTTGGTGAGTCTCGTGCCCAGAAATACGTGTTCTTCACAGCACTTGATAGTTTCATTGTTTAGAATCAGATCTCCTGGTGACGGTTCTTGTCTAATGCTTAAATATTGTGTCTTCTCTGTATTTAATTGTAATCCCCATTTCCTGTTTTCTTCGAATAGTTTCCGGGACATGTATTCCAGGTCTTCTTTATCTTGAGCCACCACCACCTGATCATCTGCGTAATGTAATATGTATAGGGTTGTGTCCTTTATTACTATCCCATGCCGTTACACTTCCGTTTCTACATTTTCAGAGCTTCATCGATGTATATATTGAATAGGATGGGTGACAAAGAACATCCCTGGCGTAGACCTTTAGTTACATTGAAGCCCTTTGAAAGTTTATTTCCTACTTTTATTCTAGATGTTGTGTTTCTATAGAATTCTTTAATGGCATCCGTAATAGTCACATTAATATTAGATTTTTCTAGGACTCCCCATAGTTTAACAATAGGGACCATATCATATGCCTTTGTCAGATCTACTAGAAGTAGGTATTGTTCTTTTCTCGAAGATTTGTGTTAGGCAAAAAATATTGTCAATTGTTGATCGACCTGCTCTAAAACCGTCTTGTTCTTCAGATACGTAGGGATGATACTCTTTACATATGAGATCTTTTAATATTTTTTCATAGAGTTGGCTTAATGTACTTGTCACTGTTATACTTCGATAGTTACTGCAGTTCTTTTTGTTGCCCCTTTTATGTATAGATGTAATCCAGCCTTCTTTCCCGCATTGTGGAATTAGTTCCCCATTTAAACATCGGTTAAAAATTGCTGTTAAGATCTTAATTAGTTTTTCAGTTCCATTCTTTATTAGTTCTGCAGGAATACCTTCCGGGCCTGGCTTTCTTTGTCCTGTCTATATCAAGAGCTATGGGTTCTCCAATAATTCGAATTTTATTAGGGATATTCTGATCTTTGCTCCGCTAGGATTTATTTATAGTGTTCCTCCCATTGTTGGGCTGTAATTGAGTTTATATTTATTTCATCTCTCGTTTGTGTCCCTAGATTTTTATTAAATCTCGACGATTCTCTAGATTTGCGGCCACCTATGTATCCATCTAATTCTTGGCATTTGTTTTCCCAACTTTGATTTTTTGCTTGAACTGCAGCTTGTTTAAATATTGACATAGCTTCTTTGTATTCCTGTCTGTTTTCATGCCTCTTTGAACTCATCCATTTTTCATAGAGCTTTTGCTTTTAGTTCTTAAATTGTTGTAGTTGATCGTTCCACCAGTACTTCGTAGATTTGTGATATGTTTCTTTAATTCCTAAGGATTCTTTGGCTGCCTGGTGTATTCCATCTATTACATTTTTAAGTAAAGATTCTGTTGACCTATTCTTATAAACATGTAGTAATTTTTGATCTAGTCTATATTTATATAACGTTCTTGTACTTTCATTTTCTGAACTTGATAAATTGTATCCAGGTTCTTTATTGCTTTCCAGTTTGCCATTTTCAGGTTATCGATGGTTGGTTTGTCTGGTTTGTTTATGCACCGGTAAAATTATTTTTCCTTTTAGGAGATAGTGTTCGCTTCCGCATTCAGCTTCTCTGTAAACTCGGACGTCGTGTATCTTAATTTTTGATTTTTGTTTGATAATTAGATAGTCAATTATCGATTTTAGGTTTCTGGTCCTTTGGATCCAAGTGTATTTGTGGATATTTTTATGTGCATAAAAGCCGTTAGTTATTGTTAGTGACTGATGTTGACATAGTTCAATCAGTCTTATCCCATTATCATTTAGCGTGTCTTCTCCATGAGGTCCAACTACTAGATTCTGTGATTTTTTTCCGGTTCTGGTATTTATGTCTTTAAGTATTAAGGTCTCTCCAGAGGGTCCTGCATTTGATATTTCGTCTTCTAATTGTTTATAGAATTTTTCTTTCTCTTCAAACCTCGCGTCGTCATTCGGACCATATAGAGCAATTATCGACATTTTTATTCCCTTTAGGCATACGTTAACTCTTTTGTATTACTTCAAAGTCATAAATAGTTAATAAACATTAACCTCCGAAGTGAATTGGCATTTAATTTTAAACCAGTTAAAATTTTTTCGGTTTGAATGTTTCCAATACCTCTTGACGTTTTACTTTCCAAGTACATTTGATATCAGTGCAGGTTAAAACACTTAGCTCGTTATTACAATCATTGTAAAAAATTAATTTTCGAGCAAAAATTGAAATATAAATATTAAACATTTATAGGTTAGAATATTATCGGTAACAATACAAAAGAGTTGCGAGGATATGTTTGCATTTTTCACCTTCACCGGCTTTACAAGAGCATTTTATACATAAAATTTCCCCTGTTCTAGAGTTAAATGTGACATTTATCTTAAACACTATTGCTCGCTATTGGACCGTGGATATACATGCTACTTGAATTTTCGTTATGTTGGGCGCGACAGTTTTGTCATCGATTATTCTACACCCAACGAGAAGATCTCATTTTAAAAGTTTTTCACCCAGTGTGAAATTCTGGATTTATACCGGTCTATTTGCAAATATTTGTAAAAATAAATCGTTAATAATATTTTTGGAAAACACTGTCACACTCCCCATGTTTCACACGTTACAAATTTAAATCTGACCCATATTTCGGCCATCTTAATAATCATCATAGTAGGCTCCGCCCACTGGTAAGATCCCAATACAAAAAGTAGATGAAATAAAAGTTAATATTAATAGAATAACTTAATCAAATAAATTCCTTAAATACTATATAAACCCTTCAGTTATCTGATAATCTTATCAAGTATGTCATTTACAGCGAAATATTCAAACCTTTGTGAACTGTTTTGGAACAATAATAACAGTGATAAAACTAATAAAGCTGACATAACTTCAAATGAATTGAAAAATGATCATGAATTTATAGAACATGAAGAAAAATGTATTAGGAGTAAATTAGTTACGAATTTCCTATCGCAACACATTATTATGTGTTTTTTGCATTATATTTAACCATTCTGTTTTAAAACTTAACGAATGTACAAATATGTAAGTATTTATTTATTAGTTAGGCGATTACTAGATCTTCGGTATTTCTATATTCGATATTTTATCAAGTTAAACCATTTTGCGCATTTCCACGAAAAAGTACATATAATTACGAGTATTTAAAAAAAATATATTATGTTTCGTTATTATACGAGTTGTAAGGCTAATTTTGAGCAAACAAACTCCGAAATTTCTCATTGTGTACCGTTAGGTTCTCATCGATCGATGGCTAGTTTGTACATTTTCAAATAGAATTTTCAAACTAGGACATATTAGTAGCCGGCGGCAAATGCTTCTTATTATTATTTTTCTTAAGCCCAAACGTTGCCTGCTACATTTCTGTCATGCTTTGGAAGGTTACCTATTCAGTGTGGAAATACATCACTATTGATGGATAGTGAAAAAATCTTAAATTTTGCTGCTATGCAGTCTCAAATAATGTAGCATCTCCTATACAGAAAACAATGGATTTAATTAACAAAAAAAAATATGGTTAGGTTTGAGAAAGTCTTATTATTTATCATTACAGAACTAAAGCCAAGAAATCTTAACCGAAGACAATATACATATATATATATATATATATATATATATATATATATATATATATATATATATATATATATATATATATATATATATATCTATATCTATACCGAGTCTCCAAAAACCTAACGTATTCCCTTGGAGGACTAATAGGCCAGCTCATAACTTACCAGAATACGTAAATATGATCTTAATGAAAAATCGTTAGATTTCGAGATCAAAAGCTAATTAAAATGTTTTTACTGTGATAGTTGCAGAAATATTTTTTTCCTCACAAGCTTAGCACAATTAGTTTTATTTTGAACTGTGATCAACAGTAGGACTATTTAGGAATACGCAACAACAATTAGAATCCTAGAATATGGAAGTTTATAGTTATGGCACTCGATAAAACTAATTTAAAGTGTAAAATTTTCACGAATTCATAAAAATGTCAATATTTTAAAATCTAACGATTTTTCACTAAGATCATATTTACATATTCTGGTGAGTTAGGAGCTGGCCTATCAGCCCTTGAAGGGAATACGTTGATTTTTGGAACATCTGGTATATATATATATATATATATATATATATATATATATATATATATATATATATATATGTATATATATATATATATATATATATATATATATATATATATATATATATATATATATATATATATATATATATATATATTTATGTATATATATATATATATATATATATATACATATATATATATATATATATATATATATATATATATATATATATATATATATATATATCTATAATATATATAAAATGCAACGTCTCTCTGTCTGTCTGTCTGTCCGTTAGTGCGCTTATCACTGAAGAACCACTTATCGATTTACGTACTTTTTTTTTAAAAACATACATATGTTCTCTGGCCAGGTTATAGGCTATATTTTATTACGATAGGTAGCATAAGGAAGAATATCTGTAATGTATAATCTATAATATATATAAAATGCAATGTCTCTCTGTCTGTCTGTCTGTCTGTCTGTCTGTCTGTCCATTAGTGCGTTTATCACGCGGGAACCACTTATCCGATTTACCCGTCTTTTTTTAAATTCATACATATATCCTTTGGCCAGGTTATATAATAATAATAATCTACGAGGCTGGTTTGAAAAGTCCGTGCAAAGTCCGAGAGATGGCACCACCGGCCCGTATCGAGGTCATGTTTAGTTAGTAGCATCTCTTGAATGAACGCACACCAAGTTTCAGCCATATTGGTCTATTTCTTTGTGTTTGGCATTCGTGTGAATCAAGGAAGTCGAGTGATTTTCAAGAAATGGACGAAAAAGAATTTCGTGTGGTGATTAAACATTACTTTATGAAAGGCAAAACGCCTCAGGAGACTAAAGAGAAGCTTGATAAACATTATGGTGACTCTGCACTTAGATTAGAACAGTTTATAAGTGGTTTCAAAATTTTCGGACTGGCCATATGGGCACAAGTGACGCTGAACGTTCTGGACGGCCTGTGGAGGTTACGACTCCAGAAATCATTGATCAAATCCATGATATGGTGATGGATGACAGAAGAGTTAAGGTGCGTGAGATTGCTAGTGCTGTGGGCATCTCGACTGAACGGGTACATAATATTTTGCATAAACATTTGGACATGAGAAAGCTATCCGCAAGATGGGTGCCGCGATTGCTCACGCTTGACCAAAAACGGAATCGTGTGAAGTGTTGCAAGGATGGTTTGCAGCTGTTCCAGAAGAATCCGGAGGACTTTAAGCGTCGTTTCGTCACTGTAGATGAAACATGAATACATTACTATACTCCTGAGACCAAACAACAATCTAAACAATGGGTTACCAAGGGGGAATCTGCACCAAAAAAGACGAAGACCGTTCCTTCGGCCGGAAAGGTTATGGCGACTGTCTTTTGGGATTCGCAAGGGATAATCCACATCGACTATCTGGAAAAGGGTAAAACTATTACAGGTGAATATTATTCATCGTTATTGGACCGTTTGAAAACCGAGCTGCAAGAAAAACGCCCGCGATTGGCCCACAAGAAAGTCCTTTTCCATTACGACAACGCACCAGCACACACCTCAGCAGTTGTGGTCGCAAAATTAATGGAAATAGGATTCCAACTCGTTTCACATCCCCCCTATTCTCCAGACTTGGCTCCCTCGGACTACTATTTGTTCCCCAATTTGAAGAAATGGCTGGCGGGACAAAGATTTTATTCAAACGAGGAGGTGATTGCAGACACTAATGGATATTTTGCAGACTTGGACAAATCCTATTATTCGGAAGGGATCAACAAACTAGAACATCGTTGGACGAAGTGTATAAGCCTAAAAGGAGACTATGTCGAAAAATAAAAAAGGTTTACCCCAAACACATAAGTAGTTTTTATTTTTGCACGGACTTTTCAAACCAGCCTCGTATATCTATAATATATATAAAATGCAATGTTTGTCTGTCTGTCTGTCTGTCCGTTAATGCGCTTTATCCCTCGAGAACCACTTATCCGATTTACGTGATTTTTTAAATTCATACATATGTTATCTAACCAGGTTATAGGTATATATTTTATTACATCTATAATATATATAAAATGCAACGTATCTCTGTCTGTCTGTCCGTTAGTGCCCTTATCACTGGGGAACCACTTATCCGATTTTCGTACTTTTTTTTTCTAAAACATACATATGTTCTCTGGCCAGGTTATAGGCTATATTTTGTTACGATAGGTAGCATAAGGAATGAGCAGTGACAATAATAGTAAATGAAGTCGGACAAAGTTTGCCGCTAGCGCGTTCTCTTGCAATACAAAGTCCAAACCATTAAATATGGAACAATATTATGTAGCAGAGAATATCTATAATATATATAAAATGCAATGTCTCTCTGTCCGTCTGTCTGTCTGTCCGTTCATGTGCTTATCACTGGAGAACCACTTATCCGATTTACTTGCTTTTTTTTTAAACATACGTATGTTCTCTGGCCAGATTATAGGATATATTTTATTAGGTGACATAAGGAATAAGCAGTGACGATAATATTGAATCAAGTCGGTGAAAAGTTTACCGCTAGCGCGTTCTCTTGCAATACACTCTATAAAGCATTAAATATGGAACAATATCATGTAGCAAAGAATACAATATATATAAAATGTAACGCCTCTCTGTCTGTCTGTCTGTCCGTTAGTGCGCTTATCACTCGAGAACCACTTATCCGATTTACGTGTTTTTATAAATTTATATATATGTTCTATATAATTCGATATAAGCCTAGATAATAGGAGATAAGGTGAAATAATGGGAGATAAGGAGAAATAACGGGAGATAAGTCGAGATAAGCCTCGATAATGGGAGATAATGGGAGATAAGTATAAATAATGGGAGATAAGGAGAGATAATGGGAGATAAGGAGAGATAATGGGAGATAAGCAGAGATAAGTCTAGATAATGGGAGTTATGGTGAGATAATGGGAGATAAGGAGAAATAATGGGAGATAAGGAGAAATAATGGGAGATAAGTCGAGATAAGCCTAGATAATGGGAAATAAGGTGAGATAATGGGAGATAAGGAGAAATAATGGGAGATAAGGAGAAATAATGGGAGATGAGCAGAGATAAGCCTAGATAATGGAAATTATGTAGAGATAATGGGAAATCAGGAGAAATATTGGGAGATAAGGAGAAATAATGGGAGATGTTTTATAACGTTGGGTAACATAAGGAATAAGCAGTGACGATAGTAGTGAATCAAGTCCACGCGAGCGGAGCCGCGGACCCGGCTAATATATGTTATATATATACGTAGGTAGCCTGAAAAGTTTTTGGTCTAGCTACTTAAAATACATTTTTCTTTTGCAAAATTCGACTTTATTCATCAATATAGTGTTCTTCAAAAGCGGTACAATCAGTCCAACGCTTTTCTAACATTTCTACATCTTTCTTGTAGAAAGATTTGTCTTTGCCTTCAAAATACGCCTCAGTTTCAGCGTTAACTTCTTCATAGGAGCCAAATTTCTTTCCCGCGAGCATTTTTTTAGGTCTGCGAATAGATAAGAGTCGCTAGGGGCCAAATCTGGAGAATATGGTGGATGAGGAAGCAATTCATACTTCAATTCATGCAATTTTGCAATCGTAACCATTGACTTGTAACACGGTGCATTGTCTTGATGAAAGAGCATTTTTTTCTTGTTCATTTGGAGCCGTTTCTTTGCGATTTCTGCCCTCAAACGTACCAATAACTTTATATAATATTCGTCGTTGATTGTTTTTTCTTTGTCAGGATAGTCGATGAAAATTATTCCATGCGCATCCCAAAATACAGAGGCCAAAACCTTCCCAGCCGACTGTTGTGTCTTTGGTCGCATCGGGCGGCTTTCACCAGCTGCTCTTCACTCAGCTGACTGCCGATTTGATTCCGATGTATAGTGGTGGATCCATGTTTCATCCATACCGCATGAAAAAATCCTTTTTATTGCGCTTAAACCGGTAAAAAGCAGCGCTCAGAATCATCAACACGTTGTTGTTTTTGGTCCGCTGAGAGTAAACGCGATAACCATTTCGAACAGAACTTTCTTAAGCCCAAATGTTCATGCAAAATATGACCCACACGTTCTTTTGATATCTTTAGGGTGTCAGCTATCTCACGCAATTTTACTTTACGGTTGTCCAAAACAATTTTGTGGATTTTTTTGATGTTTTCGGGTGTACCACCTCATTTGAGCATCCAAAGCCTTCAGCATCATTTGTGTCTGTATGGCCGCGTTTAAATTCAGCATACCAGTAACTGATGAGTGATTTTCTAGGGGCAGAGTCCCCATAACACTTATCAAGTCAATGCTTTGCTTGAACGGTATTTTTACTACCAAAAAACAGTGTTTAATCAACACACGACATTCGATTTTTTCCATTGTTTTGAAAATATCCAAAGTAGCGTCACTAAAACCACTGTACCTTGTAAACTAATCGTCGAAATGTCATGAAATTTTGACAAGTATCGTTTGAAGGTTGGTACTTCCTAAAGATCATATGGATTTTTCGAAAAGGGCGACATCTATGTGTCAGATCAAAAACTTTTCAGCCTATGTGTTATATATATATATATATATATATATATATATATATATATATATATATATATATATATATATATATATATATATATATACTTAGTAAAAGGCTCTTTGAACTCGACCTTCACGTATGAAGAGTCTATCACCAGTTTAGTGTTACTTATAGTATTGTAATACTGAGGCCATATTTTTTCTATATCCAAATGTTGTTTATGGTTTCTCTATCTTTTCATTAATCTCACCCAGTATTGTTGTATCATCGCTTGGTAGTGCGACCTGAAATATCCTTTCGAAAGATACTATATGTCGAGAATACTAGATCACTCTTAGAAAAGCCTACATGGGCTTTTAATATGGACTATTTTAATACTATTTTTATGCATAATAAATAAAATAAACACTAGACTTTACAGCCAAAAACACAATCATTCATTCAAATAATTGGATGAACCTGTGAATTTATTGTAAGTTGGAATATTAGAAGGGAAATTTGCATTTCTGCTTCAGTTAAAAATAAACTATTGAATGATATCTTTTTCTGATTCTAAATTAAAATTCTTTAAAAATTTTATTTTTAATGAACTTAGTACGTCAATTTCTTTAAAACAAAAATTTAAATGAAAAGGTTCTCCTTTTCATTTAAAGTTTAATATATTTTTTATTAATTTTCAAAACGACAATTTTACGAAGAAAAACAAGAAGAAATTAGCAATATAATTAATCGATTAACAAAAGACCACTTACTAACGAACATTTTTGTCAAAATAGTTTATAACCTGGCTTAGGAAGAGTTAGTTCGTGTTCATTTTTATTATTCTCAGCCAGGATTGTTGTATTATCATTTGCTAGTGCCAGCTGAAATATCTTTTCAAAAAATATTATAAATGTTGAGAATTTTAGATGAGTCTTAGAAAAGCATACTTCAGCTTTTAAAATGAATTATTATAAACCATTTCTATGCAAAAAAAATAAAATAAACACGAGACCTTAAAACCGAAAAAACACCATCATTCATTCAAATAATTGAATGAACCGTTGTTTTTCGCAAACAAGTACTCGGCATGCTATTTCATCAAGTAATTCAATAAAACAAAAAAATGAAAATTTACGGGCTTTTAACTTTCCCGTTTAAAAACAAGACGACATGCGATATTCCCATTTTATGCTTTTTAGCAAGTTGGCGTTTACTGCATTGAAATAAAAGAAAGGACATTGAGATCAATCTAGCCAGTTAAATTCTTCGGCAAATTTTAGGTCAACCTAGTTTCGAGATTTATTCTCAGATGCTCTTGAACATGCTATACGTGGGTCGTTCACAACGTTCTCAGCCTAATACAGATATGGCGTCAAGATGACCAAATTATTTTGATATTTGTTAAGTGTTATCTATTAGATGGTGTGCTGTGAAATTTCAGACACGTGTGTTGAGTTGTTTTTGTAGCGATGATACAAATGAACAATAACATTTTCTGAAAAAGTGGCTAAAATTGAAGTGCGAGATGTTATACAATACTTCCCTTTAAAAGGACATATATATATATATATATATATATATATATATATATATATATATATATATATATATATATATATATATATATATATATACACAGTAGATAGTCGGTTATGTGATCACCCTTTTGTATCAACTATCCACTATAGTGAACAGTGAAAATTTAATATTAGAGCTTCTATAGAGTGAACAGAAGCAATCTCGATTAAATGAACAATTTTCGGTGCTTCCCCAGTGCTAATAGGGGATTTCTCTTAGAAAATATTCTTGTTATTTGAATGTATTTAGGTTAGATTAGTATTGCCGGACGATGATCGTGCTACGCTTGGTGTCCGGTCTGTTCATAAAAGCCCTAAGATCTCCGGTCGCCCGAAAACCCCTACGGGCGACGAGATTGTGACAAAAATTCACAATAGCGTACTAAATAATTGCCGACTGAAGGCAGGCGAGCTCGTTGAGATAAACTTCTCCAGAGGCCGTGCCCACCGCATTTGACACGATGTTTTGGGTATGAGACATCTTTCCGCTCGATGTGTGAACTATATTGAAAAGTATACCAGCTCTCCGTCAGGGGCTTTTTGAGAGCTCCTCAAAAGGGGCTTCTGAATTTTAGGCTTTCGCAAGCTGGAGTTTCAAGTTGTTGTATCTTACTACGATGTTCCACCAGTACTTCAATAAGTACTTAAAGTTTTGTTCTTTCGTTATACATATTGACACATGGGATTATGGTGCAGAAATTAGATGTCGCGTCAAGAAGACCAGGATGGTATCCCTTCAAATGGGGACCTTATTAACTTCAAAAATCTGAGCCTGGAACTGAAGGTCAGAATGTTACGCTGCTATGTTTTTCCTGTTCTACTTTACGGAGTCGAATCGTGGACGATCAACGAAGGAGTATTGAGGAGAATAAGTGCCTTCGAAATGTGGCTATACCGACGTATCCTGAAAATTCCCTGGACACAAAATGTAGCTAATAAGGAAGTGCTTAGGAGGAAGGGAAAGGGTCTGTAACTGACCCGGACGCTGATAAAGCTCCTGGAGCCAAAATGATTTTCCACGGATTCCCCGACATTGATGGCATAATAGCCTGCGAAATTATATGCTGCTAACATTTTCTAAATAATTTCATTGTGCACTCGTCCGTATTGTGTATTCTGAATATAAAATAACAAAAATTAATCAGCATTACAAAAAAAAATTGTGTAAGGAAATCATCAAAATATCTCTAGAACAGCATGAGATAATAGGCGAGTTAATGCATTGGCATTGCCGTTTTTCAAGTCTGGTAGACATTTGGTTTTGAATACATTTGGATGAGCAATATTAATATTCATTTATTTACCACATTCTCCAGTAGTCCAATTACAGAATAGGAAATTCATCATCCTCATCATCATTAGCTTATTCCATCCATAGTCGGATGTAAGCCTCCCCAAGTTGTCTCCACTAAGCTCTATTGTTTGCCTTTTGCATCCAATCGTATCCCGCTAATCTTATCTGTGGTCTACCTCTGCATCTTTTATGTTCTCTATGCTTCCATTTAACTATACGGCGTGTTTAACTATTATCATTCATCCTTGCGATATATCCAGCCCAATTCCACCTTAATATACGTTGTCGTTGTGTCACTTTTGATCGTCTTCGTATCTCGATGTTAGGAATACGATTTTGGAGTCTAATATTTAGAATTCTCCTGTCTATTGCTGTTTGGGTTACTTGAAGTTTATATATTATACTTTTATTTAAAGCTCACGTTTCAGTGCCATATGTTAATACCGGCAGTACATATTGATCGAACACTCTGACTTTTATTGTATTTAAGATGTTCAATTTAAATGTGGATTGTAACCTTCCGAACGCAGACCAAGCTAACGAGACTTCTATCCAAGTCAGCCTGTAAATTATTTTTTGATATTTCAATTTGTTGTCCTAAATATGTGAATGTTTGTACCTTTCCCATTCTTTCACCTTCTATTAACAGTTCCTGGTTGTTATCTTCAGTTTCGTTGTTCAAATATTTGGTTTTGGTAAAGTTTATTTTTAGACCTATTTCTCGAGAGTTATTATTTAATTCTATCAGCATTTCTTGTAATTCTTCTTTTGTGTTGGCGATCAGAGTGACATCATCTGGGAACCTTAAGTGATTTAATCGTTCACTGTCTATGGTAATGTAATGTAGTGAATACAATTAAAATCAACATAACAGCTTATTTTAAAACTGTATTAGTTGCGATGATGTAGTTGAAAATGTCGATTTGGTTTTGCATTCGATTATACTTCTCGCAAATTTGAAAGTGAAAGAAAAATTTTACGAAATTGGTTCTTGGAGTTCGTAAATACAATATTTTTATCAATTTTATTAGATATTTTTTTTGTAAAAATATAATTTGTAATTTATTTCCCTGTGCCTCTAGACCAGGGGTGCTCAAACTTGAACTGCTGGCGATCTACCTCAATATTGTTAGACTACGATCGATCGACTCTGAGAGGCTGCAAGTAAGTGTGATACAGGATTGTCGTCTAGGTAGGGTGTATCGTGGCATAGATATTAGTTTTCCGCACAATATGCATTTTTTTAGTCAAGGTAAGTGTAGGTCTGCTCTAAAATGTCAATGAAAAAACTCATAATTATTCAAAATTGCGAGTTTATTGGTTCTTACAAAACAAACGAGTTCTAGTGTCTAAACTTAACTAAAGAGTGACTTTGGATGTTGAAGCGTGGCACTGCATGTCCTCAGCATACTTTAAGATGGTACGTAATTACCGAGTGCTAATCGCAAGCATGATGACATATGTTCGTCAATTAGTCGATTACGATATTTTGACTTAATTATCTTCATTTCAGAAAATGCAGACTCGCACAGGTAAGTTGACCCAAACATTGCCGTCAGTTGGGAGAGCGATTTGCCTTAGATTCGGATATTTATCTTTAGATATAAAACACCAGAATTTTGTATTAGATGCTGTGGCTTTGAGATGTATATTGATATAATCTGCACTAACTCATTTTCAACAGAACATGAGTCCATGTTTAACTGACTTGCTATTTCAGTAGCTAATTCCTCAATATTTTTACACGAAAAAGGATAACTCATAAATGATGCGATATTTCCCAATTTACTGAAATGAAATCAAAAAAAGTATTTCGAATTGGCCCAAAATATTTGATAATTCTGCCTCATATTCATAATTCAACTGAGGATTCCTTGCTTTCAAAGACGGAAAATTTTTCAGATCCTTTCTTTTCAGTTGATCTATGATAAATTGCAATTTACTTTTGAATGCGTTTATTGCGCTAATCATCTCAATAATAGTTTTTCCTTTACCTTAAAGCTCCAAATTAATGGTGTTTAAATGCATTGTGATGTCTGTCAAAAATGCAAATCAGTCAGCCATTTTCCGTTTTTCAACATCTGAGTGTCATCACATGTTTCGTCCAGAAAAGCTGTTATTTCGGGCAATAATTCTTGAAACCTTTCTAGGAATTTTCCTTTACTCAACCACCTGACGTCCGTGTGAAGAACTAAATCAGTGTATTCAGCTGACTCACTATCTTCCAACTGCAATTTAAAGAGTCGTCGTTGCAAGCTACGTGCACGGATAGAATTCACAATTTTTATTGCAATGCCCATAATCTCCTCCATGTTTAGAACTTTTGAACACAAAACTTGTTGATGTATAATGCAATGGAAGGAGAAAAATGAAGGGAAATCATCATTAGCTCAACATAATGCCACAAAACCGTTTCCGTTACCAGTCATTGCTGGTGCTCCATCGGTGTAATGCACACTAGTTTATATATTGGTAGCTTGTAGTTTGTTACAAAATTGAAGAAAACGTCATATATATCTTCGCCACGGATCTTTCCTTTCAGAGGAATCATTGTCAAAAACTCTTCCTTAGCCGACATGTCATCGAATACCATTCGAATAAAAATACACAGCTGGGCAGTGTCTGTTATATCGGTGGATTCGTCGAACTGTAAAGAAAAGTATGTACATTCCATGATATCATATTTTAGTTTATCTGCCATGTCCTGACTCATGACTTCAACACGCCTTGTGACAGTCGGACGAGATAACTGAAGTTCTCTAATAGCAGACATAATCTCTGTTTTATTTTTAAAATCTCCAAATAAAGTCTTACCCGCTTCAATAAATGCTTCCTTCACAACCAATCCATCATCAAATGGTTTCTTGTGTTTCGCCAATATATGAGATATTTTAAATGACGCGATAGTTGCAGCTTTTGATTGTTTGGCTGGTCTTGTGAACATGGTTTGTTCTTTTTTCAAACAAGTTATCAAATCACGTACTTTTCGTTTTCTTAATTCACTCTGTGACGGAAAATCCTTTTCATAGTTTTTATGAACCGTTTTATGATGCCTCTCTAAGTTCCCACGCTTAGGTATTGCAACTGATGCACGGCAAATGAGACAAATGCACTTATTCTTTACCATACAAAAAAAAAATTCTTCCTCCCAATCGTTATTAAAATGATAAGTTGTACTTTTCTTCGTCACACTCATTTTGGACTATTTATTAATAAACTTTGTATCGATGTATCGCCTTCAAGTTACAACTTCAGACTGACTCCTATTCCTGCAGGCGCAACATTTATATCGGCGCGAACGAAGTCTCGAATGTTCCCGTCAAACACGCCGCCCGAAATTTCTAGACAAATCGGCGGGAATCAAAAACGCGGCTTTTCTTTGACAAGTACCGCGCGTTTCCTTTGATAAAGCCGCCTTTTGCCGCTAGCAGGGGGTTATTAGGATAAAAGAAAGTGATGAGCTGGTTATTCTGGCCTAATTGTGGATCGAATAAATTTTAGTAGTATATTCATTACATTTTGTTTTAGTTACCTAAAACAAAATCTGTGAATAGTTCTATATCGGAATTTTTTTCTCGAGATCGACTCAAAAAGCACTCGCGATCGACCGTTTGAGCACCCCTGCTCTAGACTTTTCATTGACAATCTAGTCAAGAGACTCTCAAAAAACCGCGTCCATGCTAAGCCTCAGCATGTCAATTGGCAAAGCAAGCTGGCAAGGGCAACTGGCAAAACAGACGTCTACATCTATGTTGGTATGTAGTCTTCACAATGATCACCGAGGAGGAAATTCTTATCGTTTCTGGTGCTTTTATTGCAGTTATCAGTGAAATAAAACGTCGCGAATGGCGCAAACGACGGTTTTAGGTATGTCCAAGTCTTTCGAAGTTAAGCACAATATGGAATGAATGTTATTCGTCCACTCCATAACTAATATATATATATATATATATATATATATATATATATATATATATATATATATATATATATATACATATACCTGAAAGAAAGTAGACAGAAGCATGCACAGCTGGTGTCGGAATCACAAATGAAGCCACGTGAAGCCAGTGTTGGCACGTCTCCACTACGTTTTTCTGATTGGCTTTGTTTGGAGTGGACCGACACTTGAGTGATTCCGGTTTGGCACGCAGCGGCTAGTTAGCTTGTGCCAACAGCTACGTCTACATTACTTTTATCTTTGCAAGTCGGCCTTACTAATTGGCATGCTGCGGCATAGTGTGGACGCGGCTTAAGGATAATCTATTTGAGGATGTACTCCATCAACTTGTGTAATTTAAAAAAACGTTTTAAATTTTCTCAATACTTACAATAAAAAGGGCACCAAACAACCACCAGCTGCAATCTTACAAAACTATTAAAAAGAATTTCGGTGTATCATATTCTACAAAGTATGCAGCATTACGTATGATAAAACCCAATAATTTAAAACTATCCACCCCCACCTTTGCAATATGGTCTCGAAAATATAATGTAGTGTCCAGCATAACACTCAAGTCATATACTGACTGACATCGCTTGAGAACTTGGCCATTCATATTATAATTATAATATATCGAAACAAGTTTTTTGGGTAGGTGATAACATTGCATTTGAATTTATTTAAAAGTAGTCCGTTGTCGTTACACCAATCGTTTATACAATTAAAGCCATTGTATAGTCCTAGGCAGTCGTTCAGATCTTTGATTCTGCAATAGAATTTTACGTTATTTGCAGAAGGTAGGACTGTATCAGCAAGATCATTTACAAATATGCGAAAAAGTAGAAGCCTGCGTGTGTGATTCCACAAGGGGATCTCCTTGGCTTTTTTTGGGGGGTTGCCGGTTATTAATTTTAAAAACCAAAATTAAATTTTAAAATTTAAAAGTAGGTGTTAAAATAATAATAATGTATTTATGCTTGGCAACACACGAGATATGCGACGTAATTAGTGGATGGCTGGTGCACGCACCTTTTTTATGCCTGGTGAAATCCAACTAGGGCAAGCTAGCCGGGTAGTCCGCAGCGATAGCGACACTCCGTTGCCTCTCGAAGAAACGTGTAAAAGAGAGAAGTTTCAGGACGGACAGCTTGACGTTCCACCGAGCTGAGAATAATCGGGAAAGTACTCCCAACTGATATATAAGCAACGAGCAGAGCTGTAGGGGACAATTTTCAAGTATTCAGCCGCGAGTTTAAACTTTCGAATATAAGTGTACAGATAAATTGTCGCTTTCAGTAAACTTGTTACCCAGTGTTAAATCGTTACAGTGTTCTTTTTGTCGTTTGTATATGAATAGTTCGTTGTTAGTTAGTGTCTTATTTGATCGGAATAACGGTACAATACTAGGAGAGTCCGTCACAATTCGTCTTCAATAGCCACGCCTAGAAACAGACTCTTCTATTATTTACCTTTTTGGAAAGCAAAAAACATTAAATAATGTTAATTTAAAATTTGTAAACATTGGTTTAAATTATTTTGAAATATTTTATTTTTCAGATATCAAAGCCATGGAGAAAAAAAGAAAATATTTGGAGAACTATTTAAAATTTGGATTTTCAACTGTTATTTATAAAGGCACAGAGAAGCAACAGTGTGTTTTGTGCAATGCTTTTTTTAGTGCTGAATCTATGAAACCCTCAAAGCTTAAACAGGCTGCCTTGAAACAATAAAAGTGGGATTTTACTGGCACGCTTCAACAACAAAGCTAAGCTGTAGTTTAAGGCATCATATGAAATTGCTCTGGAAATTGCAAAAAATAAAAAAATCCCATACAATTGCTGAAACCCTTATCAAACTCTATGTATTAAAGTCGGTTAAGTTAATTCTTGGAGAAGCGAGTGAGATTAAAGTGCGTAATATATCCTTGTCCAACAACAGAGACGCATTTCAGACATGTCCATAGACGTGATGGAACAAATTTTATCTGAAATAAATGTCTCTTCCTTTCAACTTAACGAGTTTACCGATGTTAGTTCATGTTCCCAGTTCTTCGTTTTTGTGAGACATATTTACTTGAAGGATATTGAAGAAGAGTTTCTGTTTTGTAAAGCATTGAAAATTACTACGAAAGGTGAAGATGTCATGAAGATGATAAGTTCATTCTTTGAAAGTAATGTCTTACAATGGAAACACTTGTGTGGAGTATGAATCGATGGAGCACCAGCCATGCTTGGATCGAGGTCGGGTTTCAGTGAAAAGTTAAAGAGCTTGCACCCCAAGCAAAGGGATTGCACTACATGATTCACCGATTTGCCCTTGCTACCAAGACTGTTTCAAAGCCTTTGCAAGAAGTGCTCGACTCTTTGGTGACAATTGTCAATTATATAAAATATAATGCTCTTAATACTCGTCTGTTCAAGGAACTATGCAAAAACATGAACTATGATTACGAAGTTATTCTTTTCTATACTGCTTTTCGTTGGTTATCAAAATAAGATGTTGTTGGCCGAGTCTTTTAATTGAAAAACAAAATAAAACAGTTCTTAGAAATGAAAGGAAAACATGAGTCTATGACACACTTTAATGATGAGACCTGGATCCAAAGAGTAGCTTATTTATCTGATATCTTAGATCAGCTAAACAAACTAAATTTGAAACTGCAGGGTAAGGAAGCACACATTATTCACTTCAGAGATAATATCTAGGCGTTGGTATTTAAGCTGCAAAACTGGCGCCGTAAAGTAAATCTTGGAAACTTTACCATGTTTGAACACCTTTGCATCAAGACTGAAGGATCGGAGTCGGGAATTGTAGATAATCTAAGCGAGGATATTAATAACCACCTTCAAGCCCTTTAATCTGAGATACAACGTTATTTCTCGGAGTTCTCTGAACAAGCAGCTGTATTAGTACGAAACCAATTTCATGTATCTTTGGATGTTACCGACATTCTCAATAAAGTGCAGGATGAATTTTTGGACCTGCGAAATGACTTCTCAGCGCGTGATTTATTTCAGGAAAAATTGTTATCTCCATTTTGGTGTGCTATGCGTCGTTCATATCCTAAAATTTTCATGCTTTCTTTTCGAATATTAGTGTCATTTGCTTTTACTTATCTTTGCGAAAGTGGATTTTCAACTCTTCTGCTTTTCAAGATAAAAGCCAGGAATAAGCCGGATGTTCAAAATGATATGAGATTGGCCTTGACAAAAACTCAAACAAGAATTATAATACTTGTTAAGCAGATGGACACTCAGTCATCACATTAATCGGAAAGATTTTTTTTCAATTATTCATTTTTTCATGACCAATCGATCTGTCGAGCTAGATTTTTACGTTTTTTCCACAGTTTTCCGGAATTTTTTGTGAAAAAATGGAGTTTGTCGCGGGGGAAAATCACTCTATAGACCGTAATTTTTACTTAAACATGACAAGTTTTTTTTTTTAATTGTTAATTTTTTCCCCCGTGTTCTTCAAAAATTTGAGAAAAAATTTGTATTTCAATGGACGTACGGTTTTTCCACAAATAGCTATTTATAGGTGGTTTTCTTTCCATATTCGGAAGAGATTTTTTTCAAAAATCAATTTTTTGATGGACAATCAATCTACCGACCTCGGATTATCATTTTTGCCCCAGATTTTTAAAAAATTTACAGACATTTTCGCGTTACCCAGGATACACATAGAGGTAATGTCTGCTGGTATCCCTTTGTGTGTGTATCTGGGTGTGTGTATCAGGAGAAAAAGTTGTTTTACTTTTATTATATTGAATATGATACGAATCACTATCAGCTTTATTGGAGTATCTAATAAATCAACCATGGGAATATTACTCACGACTTCGTTAACCCTCTTTTGGTACAATCACTACCATCCTTAAGAGATTTCGCTATCTTAGGACCTGAAGCTGATACATGAAAGTTAAAGAATTCGCTCAACCATTTTGAGTAATTCTTATGAAGCCAATTTTCTAAATAAAACGAATTTTTCCATTTCTTCAAGAAAATCGTTAGGAAAGGACGATTTAACTTGGTTTTGAGGGACTCTTGTGCATGGATGGGAATATTATACTCTTTATTCAGATAATCGAGAAGAATACGGCTGTCCTTGGTTTTCGATTTTAAAAGAATGGAACTGCTCATGTTTCACTGAGATATTCTTTGTAAAAATATTCAATAATAATTTTATAAAAAAACTTTATAAAAAAGAAATAATTATAAGGTTTTCTGAAATCCCGGAAAATTTTTGTAGTAACGAATTTCAGAATATATATATTATTTGAAAAGTACAAATAATGAAGATGAAATTTGATAGAAATAAAGACGTTCTAATCTTGTGAAATTAGCGAAGAACTGCAGCAAAGTTTGTGGTATGGGAAATTTCAAAATCTGGATAAAGTTTACAAAATCTAATATCTTTTATTCACTAGATCCGTAAAACATATTGAAATTTAGAAATCATGTAAAATATTAATATAAATAAAGTTGTTCCATATTGACTGTACAAAAAAAGTTTATGATTTTTTTTTGAATATCAAAAAAATCTAGAAAATTTTATAATAATCTTGAATTAAATTATTGCGATTTTCAGCGAATTCAATTCTCCGCAAAATTATTTAATCTTCATTGAAATCATTCAAATTTTCACTGGTTAGGAGGATTTGAATTTTGCAAATATTATACCAAATTTACCTAAAATTTGCCCAAATTCAATCGACACTACTTGAATTTCCTCAGTTGTACTGAAATTTTTTCTGATAAATTTAAGTAAATTTATTTAATAAGCTATCGATTATTTCTTGAATATGAATGAAATTATTTAGATTTAACGGGATTCTTCTGCATCGGAATTGTCCTGCAATAAATTTACACAGCAATTTTCGCTGATCTAATACTCAGGACATTTCTAAATATATTCATGATTATTCCTCGACATCCTAATAATGAATATTGTAGTAAAATTTGAAAAATTCGCATGCTTTCTTTTATAGTCTAAAACTAAAAACGGCAGTATCTTTGTAGGTACGTGAGCAATACACACACACCCTACACACACGCACATGCACACATACACATATACACACATACACACACACATACACACACACACACACACATACACACACACACACACATACACACACACAAAGGGATACCAGCAGACACCACCACACACACACACACCTCCATGTGGTGTATCCTGGGTAACGCCGAAGATGTCGGCAATTTTTGAAAAACTTGGGGCAAAAATGATAATCCGTGATCGGTAGATTGATTGTCCACCAAAAGAATTGATTTCTGAGAAAAAATCTGTCCTGAATATGGAAGGCATCTATGAATAGCTATTTGCGGAAAAAACCGTATTTCCATGGAAACAGAATTTTTTTTTCTTAAGTTTTTGAAAAACACGGGGGAAAAATTAAAAATCCAGTTCGACTGATCAATTGGCAATAAAAAAACTAATGTTTAAAAAATTGTGTCATAATTAAGTGAAAATTATGATGTACAGAGTGATTTTCCCGCAAAAAGCAGCTTTTTCATAAAAATTAATTCTTCACCTGAAAATTCCGGAGAACTTTGCAAAAAAACCTAAAATCTAGCTCGACAGATCGATTGGCCATGAAAAAACGAATAATTTTGAAAAACCTGTAGGGTAATTTGAGTGGCGCAGTGGTGCTTTGCTCCATTGTACGGCCCCTCATGAAACCATGTTGCTGTATTGAAATATTTGTGCTAATTGAGTTATATAGATAAAATTTCGAAGACTTTTGAAAACTTATTAATAATGGTGATTGGTCTATAGCTGGTTTCACAACCGTTGTCACCTTTTCTGAAAACAGGCATCATAAGAGATATTTTCCACTTGTCTGTAAATAATCCTTTATAAATATTATTCCCAATGCAAAACCGTTATTTTTATTAAATCCATGAAATACTTCATAGTTTTTGAGAAATAATGACTTCCATAGGCTTGGGGATATTACGAAGTTACGGGAAGCATTGCAAATATCAGAAATAAATTTTAAACTTACGTAAATGTTTACTGTTGAGAGTGAAGCTGGAAATTTTATGCAGGGATTATAATGGCTTTTAACTATATGCAGAAGTTAGGTGTATTGTTTGTAAAATACAATATCAGAATTAACCCATTTGTGCGAAACTTGAAATTAGTTTTTGAATAAAAATTCATTTGTTTCATTGTTGTTATTGTTGGAAAATATCGCAGCTTTTCAATTAATCTTTAGTTTATTTCTAAAAAGAACTTTAAGAGAATGCTTATGGAGAGTTGTTGAATATACATCATCTGTTGAACAAGAAACAGAAGTCAGAAAAAAACGTATGTAAATTATATAGAAGATTACGTTAATTTTCCACGGAATTTTACATTTTTATTGGTAACTTACATATATCTAGTTTTTATTATACCTTTCCATAATTGGAAGTAATATATATATATATATATATATATTATATATATATATATATATATATATATACATATATATATATATATATATATATATATATATATATATATATAGATATATATATATATATATATATATATATATATATATATATATATATATATATATATAGATATATATATATATATATATATATATATATATATATATATATATATATATATATATATATATATATATATATATATATATATATATATATATATATATATATATATATTATATATATATATATATATATATATATATATATATATTATATATATTATATTATATATATATATATATATATATATATATATATATATATATATATATATATATATATATAACAAATGGGCTGAAAAGTCCCGGGCCTAACAAAGAAAACACGGTTTTTTTGGTTCAAAATTAGCTTTATTCATCAACGTAATCTCCATCAAGAGCAACGCAATCATTCCAGCGCCGCTCTAACATTTCAATACCACTTTTGTAGAACGATTTATCTTTTGCCTCAAAATAGGCCTCAGTTTCAGCGATAACCTCTTCATTCGTGCGAAATTTCTTACCGGCGAGCATTTTTTTCAGGTCTGCGAACAGCCAGTAGTCGCTGGGAGCCAAATCTGGCGAATACGGTGGATGTGGGAGCAATTCGAAGTTCAATTCATGTAGTTTTGCCATTGTTTTGATTGACTTGTGACACGGTGCGTTGTCTTGATGAAACAAAATTTTTTTTCTTTGCCATATGCGGTCGTTTCTTTGCAATTTCGGCCTTCAAACGCTCCAATAACGCTATATAATATTCACTGTTGATGGTATTTCCTTTCTCAAGATAGTCGATGAATATTACACCACGCACATCCCAAAATACCGAGGCCATAACCTTTCCAGCCGATTGTTGTGCTTTCGGGCGCTTTGGACGAGGTTCACCAGTTGCTGTCCACTCAGATGTCGATCGTTTTGATTCCGGAGTAAAGTGATGGATCCATGTTTCATCCATTGTCACATATCGACGCAAAAATTCCGGTTTGTTACGTTTAAACATGGCCAAACACTGCTCAGAATCATCAACACGTTCTTGTTTTTGATCAACAGTGAGCAAACGCGGCACCCACTTTGAACAGAGCTTTCTCATAGTCAAATGCTCATGCAATATAAAGCCAACACGTTCTTTTGATATCTTTACGATGTCAGCTAACTCACGCAACTTCACTTTTCGATCATTCAAAACGATTTTATGGATTTTTTTGATGTTTTCTGGTGTTACCGCCTCATTTGGACGTCCACTGCGTTCTGCATCATCGGTGTCTCTACGACCACGTTTTGAAGTCAGCAAACCAACGTTTTATTGTTGTTTCTGATGGAGCGGAGTCCCCATAACACTTTTCAAGCCATTGCTTCGCTTGAACGGTATTTTTTCCCATCAAGAAGCAGTGTAAAATTAAAACACGAAATTGTTTTTGATCCATTGTTTTGAAAATAACAAAAGTAGCGTCACTCTTAGCACAATAACTCACAAACTAATGAATAGAATATCATGAAATTTTAAACAGCTGTCTTTTGAAGGTTAGTATTAACTGAAAAAAAGGTGACTGCAATAAAACTAGCGCCCATCTATGTGTTAGGCCCGGGACTTTTCAGCCCATGTGTTATATATATATATATAATATATATATATATATATATATATATATATAACAGAAGGAATCAATTAGTCTTGTTTGTGCTTTTAGGTTGATGGAACAGCTCTACTATTCGCGCATACACACACACAAACACATTTATACTTTAAGACTGTTAATTTTTTTTATTTTTATGAAAGATGACATTTACATTGTCCGTCCGTCCGTCTGTCGCACGCGATTTTCTCCGAAACTATTTGACATAGATAGTTGAAATTTGACACAAATGTAGGAATTAATGACCCAACCAGGGAAGTATAGTTTCGAAAGTTACATTTTGACCAGTTAGTTTTGGGGGGTGAAATCGGAAGTGGAAAAAAGATTTTATTAAGTCTTCGAGTGGGGTGTCAAATGAAAGTTTGTGAAAATACGGGTTTAAAAAATATATAATACTCGCGCAAATTTTTCTTCATAATAAGTACTGATCAAAGAATTATGAAATATTCTCCGTCAAGTGTAGATTGAATGAAAATTATTACGAGTACGTTACCTTTGATAATTTATCTGCTATCTATAAAAAATCAAATTTTTCAAAGTCATCAGTTTTCAACAAAGATTGGAAACAAACTTTGTTGAAAACTCATTTAGATTGTGTTTTGTGAAGTTGCTGATCATTTTGTACCTCTGTAACATTTTTTTTTTTGATTTTAAAAGCAATCGCCATACCGAACACTAATTGCGCAAGTTCGACTTGTACTTGGCCGGTTTTTTTTAAAGTAGTGTAGAAATTTTGTAGTTGAAATGTTTGGTTTTCACTTAATCAGAACGCCAGTGTAGTATTCTTAAACTGAAAATCTGACATTTTTACATACATATTAATATTGTACCTTGGTTAGTTTTCTATTTCTGCTTGAGTTTTAGTGGTACCATAGGATATGCTCTCGTAAAGGTCGACGAGGCCATTTTCGGTGGATCGACCGTGTTGCCAGCAGATTTCAAGTGACGGTGTTGAGAAATAGTGGGTTTTATCCTTATTTCGTCCTCTTGTTATTTTTTTTTGTGATACCGCGCATTAAACCAAGTTTCTGTGTAGTTTTGAGTCCAAAACTCATCTTTTATGACGATTTACTTTCGACCGTTTCGGTTACTTTTCGGCCATTCTGGAACTTCCAATAAAAAATACCATTTTTTTATAGAAAGCGGGACGTCACTATTGGATTACCGCAGTCTTTTAAGTCTTTTAGGGTTTTCATTACGAGATTTAAGGCTAGTTCGAGTTCACTGCCAGTTTCTTCTATCAGTTCTTTCTACGAGTTTTACTATACATTTTTAATATTCAGCTCATTTTTTCGAGTTTGATTTACCGATATTTCTTGGTTTTTGTTTTTTCGATTTTACGTCACCTGTCTATGCTCCAGTCCACCATGGCCGATTTCTGATAAATCACAAAACGATGTTCCATTTTATCTGAAATTCTTTGTTTTAGTGTCTAGTTCGAAACGTTACTAGCTCAGTTTGATTTAACAACGTTTATAGGACCTAGCGTTTTCTATTTTTAGACTTGGCGTGAACAGTTATTACTTATAAAATAGATGGTACCCCAATTATAAAAGAAAAGCATGTTGAGCAGCATGTTCATAGCTGGAATCTCCTCTCTTCTACTTATAAGCTGCCTCTCCGTATAGGTAAGATTCAGCAAAAAGAAGTCGCTTCAGCCTATGTTTTATTTTCTGTACTAAACTTATTTTCTTTTATGACAAACAATGTATATTAAACGCAGAGTGTGATAACTTTTTAAATTCTTGGTATCAAATGCCGCTTAGTGTTTTACCAACGTTCCCTTTAAGACTGTGCCTTTATTACGTCATTTTTAACTTATATTAACCTACCCAGACCCATTTTCTATATGGCCGACAAATTTTTCATTTTTGTAGTTTAAGTCTTATTATTGACGAAGATTCAATTATTTTTGTAATGAATGAAAAGAAAGTAAATTCATTATATTTCAACAAGAATTTACTTTACTAATAAAGATTTTTCTGGTCAATATTTGGTCCAGTTTTGTGTTTGTGAAACTTTTTTTAATTTTCCGCTTCGTTTAACACAATAAATATATTCATATTCAATGAACTATGATCGAAGGGGAAAGCATAAAGTAACAAAGTATGTTTCTGAATTACTGAAAATACAGGCTTGGCAATTTTAACAGGGACGAAATGTGCCAATAATGAACTCCTGAGGAAAATTTAATGATAATTCTATTATTATTATTTAATAAACATTATGAAAATGTAAATGAAAATTTATCAAAGAAACTGAAGGTATACGTGGCGTGTATAAGAAACAACTCAGTTCGGTCTAAATGGTTACAAGATGAACAGGTTAAAGAACTTATTAAAGCAAAGGAACAAACTCTAAGATGGAAAATATATTTAGGCCAGCTTTATAAAGGAGATTAAGAGAATATAAATGAAAAATACAGGAGAAGTATGATTCTCACAGTCCTTTAGAAGCTATTAATTCGATTAGACAACAGAATCCCATTCCTACATGGTCTTATTTTCGCTTTTTATTATTATTATTGTAGAAATAACTCAGGCTCAATTTTTTTGTAACAAATAAAATAATAAATACATAAGTTCATTATATTTCAGAATGAATCTGCCATTATCGTAAACATTATCTTATATATTTTGTCCAGTTTTTTATTGCTTAAACCTTCTTTTTAATTTTCCGCTTCGGTTATCACAAAAATATACCATATTCTTTTCCAACGGACTATAATCAAAGGAAAAAACATGATATCATAAGGTATAAATTACTGAGCGCACAAGCCTAGAGAATACAGCTTTCCACGAGGTAGATTAAGATAGTTAATTCACAAATATTTTTTATTATTTAACTTATGTTTATATATATATATATAATATATATATATATATATATATATATATATATATATTATATATATATATATATATATATACTCGTATATGTTACAATAGAGGTTTACACGGATGGTGAAATGTGATACATTAAAATTAAACCCGGAAACCCGTTCGTCTAACAATAAATTTGCACGATGTTACGCCAAAATCTCATTTGGAATTTGCAAGTGCTCTTGCTGTTGCTGCTACTCGATACTCAGTTGGCTTCGAGCGGCAGCAGCAACAAGATCACAGTATTGAGTAGCAGCAAGAACAAGGGCACTTGAAAATGCCACATGAGATTTTGGCGAAACGTCGTGCAAATTTATTGTTAGACGAACAGATTGAAACCCGGAATTTATACGTATATAACACGTGGGCTGAAAAGTTTTTGGTCTAGCTACTTAAAACACATTTTTTTTGCAAAATTAGACTTTATTCATTAATATAGTCTCCTTCAAGAGCGATATGATCAGTCCAATGCTTTTTAACATTTCTATACCTTTCTGGTAGAAGGATTTGTCTTCGCCTTCAAAATAGGCCTCAGTTTCGGTACCAACTTCTTCACTGGAGCCAAATCCCTTTCTCGCGAGCATTTTTTTGAGATCTGCGAATAGATAATAGTCGCTGGGGGACAAATCTGGAGAATATGGTGGATGAAGAAGCAACTCGAACTTCAATTTATGTAATTTTGTCATCGTAACCATTGACTTGTAACATGGTGCATTGTCTTGATGAAAGAGCACTTTTTCTTGTTCATTTGGGGTAGTTTCATTGCGATTTCTGCCTTCAAGTGCACCAATAACTTTATATAATATTTGCTATTGATAGTTTTTCCGTTCTCAACATAGTCGATGAAAATTGTTCCATGCGCATTTCAAAATACAGAGGCCATAACTTTCCCAGCTGACTGTTGTATCTTTGGTCGCTTCGGGTAACTTTTATCGGCTGCTGTTCACTCAGCTGACTGTCGATTTGATTCCGGTGTGTAGTGGTGGATCCATGTTTCATCCATTGTCACATATCGCATGAAAAAATCCTCTTTATTATTATTAAACAGGTTCAAACGGCGCTCAGAATCATCAACACGTTGTTATTTTTGGTCCACTGTGAGCAATCGCGGTACCCATTTCGAACAGAGCTTTCTTATTTGCATCAATAGGGTATTTCTTGTCTGGCAGCCTGGTCCAATTCGGTGATTTTTTGCACCCTTAGTCACCTGCTTATTCCATTTGCTGCTTTGGTTGCAGGCAATCTCTCCGCCGAGGATTTGTGGCCCTTCTCGTGGATTTGTCTCCATGAGAAGTTCTGGCATTAAAATATCATGCTTGGTTGTTGAGTTTCTTATTCAGCTGTTCCTTACTTGGAGAACAAAAGCTGCTTGCAGCTGCCCATTGCGGATCAGATTCTGTTGGTCCGCGGGACGTAATTGATTTCCGTCCTAACATCCCCCCGATCCGCTACCTTGAGCACGCGCTATATATATATATATATATATATATATATATATATATATATATATATATATATACACACTACCGTCAGAAAGTATTTGCCCACATAGTTATTTCAGTCCCAAGACAA
>CM032456.1:106875913-107123413 GCA_019049505.1 Pachyrhynchus sulphureomaculatus | reverse complement strand
TCACCATGAGTTTTCCAGTTACATCTAGTAGGTAATCGCGAGACCTTCATTTAAAAAGAACTTCATTTTCGTTAACAATTTTTTTTTTCAAAATGTCAAAGATCCATTTTGTACTAAATGACATAAAATGGCATGCAATTCAAATTTTAACTAACAAATTCAAATGTGTGTTCAATATTTTTGTAGCAAAACTTTAGGGTATTTTTGCTATAACAAAAAGCATATTTTCTGAAAGTTTCAAGCCGATTGGTTAACTTAGTGGACCTGTATATGGTAATAAAATGAAAAAAAAAAAGTTTTGCCTATTTTTTCAGTTTTATAGGTTATGTACACACATGAGCGATTTAAAACCAACGATGATTTGTTTGAAATTTCATTACGAATAGTTTAGTTTTTTGTTTGTCTCGATCCGACCGATATAACCGGAGTTATTCACATTTTAAAGCTCAAAAAAACGCGTTTTAAAAACTTCAATTGTTTATAAACAAAAGAGCACAAGCTTTTAGAGGTTCAAAACTGTATATTGCTGTATTTAAATTATGCCTATCTCATCATAATTTTGCCCTTTTGTTCTGCACTATTTATATTGGTTAAAATGTTGTAGGATTATCTAATATATAAGCGAATGTTTCGAGCGACCGAAGTGTCAAAAGAACTCAATGAAATGTATTGTTTTGATTTTCTCGCTTTAATCGTATTGCTTCAATCGACTATAGTCGATTTGAGTGAGAAGATAAAAGAAAATATATTTAAATGTTTTGTATTGACTTTTGGGTGTAGATTTCAAGAATTTGCCAGAAAATGTCCACGTTTTTATTTTTTTTAACAGGGTAAAAGAGAAATGTCTATAAATATTTTATAACGTGAAATTAGAGGTTGTTTAAATTAAATGTTTTAAAGTCGTGTTGGGGTAAATAATTAATAATTTTTGTATAAAAGCGGTATAATATTTTACACTTGTTGACGTTATTTCCAACCGAATCGCGCTTAATATATATCCAAGCATGTTATACAATTAGAGCCCATACAAGCCCCTCTTAATACAATAAACAAGGAGCTTCAATATTTTTTTATGGGCAAAGCACACGTGCTGCAGGGAAATCCCTAAATCGCTGTAAATTATACGAGTACTCAGTGAAAAACACAGTACTGAGCAAATCATTCTAAAGGGATTAAGTTCTCCCTCTACAAGATTACAAAGATTCTACTAGCCTGAACCGCATACGAATGTGATGTATTAACCCGACGTGTACTCGTAATATGCACCGGTCTGGGAGGAATTAGGTAGACTACATCCATTGAACACTTTCCATGAAAACCCTTGTAGAATAGACTCAAGTAGTCAACCCTTCTTCGGTGTTCTTAGCAATTCATCTTATTTATCCTTTTATGTATGGTGATTGAGAACTACTTCCGAAATTTTATGGCTTTTCAGTATGAATATATTTAAGATATACGTCAAATATTTGATGATAACTCAGACTGTCGCAATGTTACTGTGCTTAAAATTAAGAGCTTCTTACTTTATGCGCTAATAAATTAACTTTTACCTTTTTCAATTTAAAGACGCATTTGAAGCCACAAAAATAGACCACGCTTGTAGTACAGTGCTTTAAACATAGGCAGTATGGTTTCATGCAAGGGCGTGGCACCACAGACGCTCCATACCATTTTACATCTGAAATAACTGACCATCTAAATCTTAGTGATGATTATCAAAAATTGATTGGAGACATATAAATTAACCCTTAACATAACCAAAACAAATTACATTCCTTTTTCAATAACAAGAACGGAGCGTATTTGCCAATACACTTACACCAGTAATCACTAAATTTTCAAATATTACGTACTTAATTACAATGCAAAATGGCCGTTTAAATAAAACTGAGTTCTGGGTCTCCAATCAAGCTTTCTTCTGAATAGAATCCAATACATGCAGTGTATGTTTAAGAGCTAGGTCCCAAGCATGGGAGCAGTATTCCATCGTTGGTCGAATTAGAGCTTTGGCGCGTAAAAACTTTCGAGTTCGAAATATCATCCCCAGCTTTTAAAAAGCTCTCTGTACTATGCACGCGACATGGTCATGCCAAAACATATTTGCTCTCAAGTTAAGGCTCAGCAAATTGACTGACAATGTTAGAGGAACGGAGTGTCCTGACAAAACTATGTCGGGCTTAGCAACGTTAATAGCCACTGCCACTTGGGTTTTTGTATTGTTTAATTCTACTTGGTTACTATCATCCCAAAATAGAATTTCTTCCAGGTCGTTGTTAAGTTGAACAACTTCCTGCTGTCTGCGGATATTTGCACGAGTAGTCGATGTTCGCACATTCCCAGTGAATGAAAAAATAAGCGTGCGGTCATCTGCAAACCTGGAGATTGGATTCCTGATTCTTTCCAGCAGATTGTTAATGTAAATATGTAAACCCCAACAGTTTTTAAAATTTCAATTGTAATACCAATTTATAAAAGTGGATCAAAGACCAACATTGGGAATTACCGACCTATTAGCTGGTAATATGTTTCGTTAAAATCTTTGAAAAATGTCTAAAAGATAGGCTGTTGAATTTTCTGTTAAAGTGCAACATTCTAAATGATAGGCAGTATGGTTTCATGCAAGGGCGTAGCACCATAGACGCTCGATACCATTTAACATTTGAAATAACTGACCATCTAAATCTTAGTGAGAATCCATAGGGGTGTTCATCGGCCAGGCTAAGGCATTTGATACGGTCTCACATAAAAGACTTTTTGACACATTGAAACAATATGGTATCAGCGGAAAAGTGCACGAATTGATGATATCTTGGAAACAGACAACAAATGGTAAGAATTAACAACGTACTAAATAATGCAAGCATAATCAAGATCAGTCTACCACAGGGAACAGTACTGGGGCCAATAATGTTTATAACATATACAAACTCATTACTTAAATTATTATATGTTCATGGCCCTACAATTTCATATGCAGATGACACAGCACTAATCTTTAAAGGTAAGACTTGGGAAGAAGCACGAGAAAATTCTGCAAGGGGACTTATTATCAAAAATTGATTGGGGGACATATAAATGAACCCTTAACATAACCAAAACAAATTACATTTCTTTTTCAATAACAAAAGCGGAACGACCAACTTTTACAAGTATACCGATACACGACACTCAAATAAGCGAGGTTTCAGAAACTAAGTATTTGGGGATTGTTATTGATCAGTTTCTTAAATGGCTGCCACATGTTGAATACCTGGCTGACAAAATAAGAAGACTTATATACAAGTTTTATATAATACGAGAAATTCTAAATACAACAGATTTAATTTTGGTTTATAGATATAGAATTATTAATTATGACTGTATAAGAATAAACTCTAAAAGTTGAACACGACACAAAAATATGTTATATATTAAAAATTATTTTTAGAAAAAATAAAACGTATCCCTCAAGACTCCTGTATACTGAACATACAACTAACATACGAACAATATACATAACGACCATGTTCGGCTTCGTAAGGTTTAAAAACACTCCCAACAATTATGTAAGCCATGTCTACAACATCAGCTCAAAGGCAAACAAAAACCTAAAGATTCCAGACAGTCAAAAAAATATAAATCTAAAGTATCTGAATTATCTTGCTTCTAGGATATATTAGAGAAATAAAAAATAAAAAGGAATTTGATATGTTTATGGAAACTACAGCACCTTTGCACCATTATTCGAATACATGGTCACTGAAATTCGTTAGTCGGATGTAAGCCTCCCGAAGTTGTCTCCAATCAGCTTTGTTGTTTGCTCTTGACATCCAATCGTGACCTAGAGTTTATTTATTATACTTTTATTTAAACTCACGTTTCAGTGTCATATGTTAATACCAGTCGATCGAATATTCTGGCTATTATTGTATTTGTGATGTCCAATTTAAATGTAGATTGTAACCTTCTGACCGCAGACCAAGCTAATGAGTCTCTTCTATCCAAGTCAGTTTAAATTATTTTTTGATATTTCGATTTTTTGTCCTAAATATATGAATGTTTGTTCTTTTCCCATTCCTTCACCTTATAATTCCGGGCTGTTATTTTCACTTTCGTTATTTAAATATTTGGTTTTGGTGAAGTTTATTTTTAGACTTATTTCTCGAGACTTGTTATTTAATTCCATTAGCATTTCTTGTAATTCCCCTTTTGTCTTGCGTTCATATATATATATATATATATATATATATATATATATATTATATATATATATATATATGGCTGATTGACATTTAATTGACAGAGTTGTAATAAGGTAGCAATAAGGATAAAAAAAATAAATTATTTTTGAATTTTCTAATCAAGGCATAAAAATAATAAATAAAATGCTCTTGAGAAGTCAAGAGGGATTCCAAGTGGCAATAAATATTCAAAATTAACTGCATCTTGCACAGTAAAACTGTTTATTTTTTTTTTTTTTAATAATTTAAAATATTTAGATTTAAGACGCATGTGTTAGTGAAATTTACAAAAAAATATTGTATGAAACTTAACACTCTTTAATTCATGTATGTTGCCGTTTTTCACTTGCCTACTCTCCTAACAAGCACCCCTGTTAAACAAATGAAGCTTTTTTAAAGTAATACTATAAGCGACTATTTTTTTTTTTAATTAAAAACTCTACCCGACTATTACCTTTTTACCAACATCATTTAAGGGTAGTGATTCGTTCAACTGATATTTAGAATAAACAAACTCTTGTCTCCTCACTTTTTGTTAGTTTGCTGGTATCGTCAGCAAAACCATATTGCCAAATTGTAACTTCTTGTTGTTGCGACGGTCCGGCGCGTCGCGACGTCTAGGTTAACTAGTAACAGAACTACTAAGACAGATGACAGATGAAGAACCAAACTTTTTCGAGTTAAACAGCTGTAAAGATATTAGGTCCAAATCGAGAGTAAGATCAACTTTAGTTCCCTCATTCAGTTTCCAAGAAGAAATTTCTAATTGCCTATATTGGCATTGTTAAAACTTACATAATTAATTGTGAGCATTATTAATAAATCATAAAACGGGAATAAATGAATTAAATTTTATTCTGAAATTAAATAAAAGGTACACTATTATATTCGACCACACTACCAATAACATGTAGTAGTCAGTTTCTGTCTGGGTTGACATTCAAACGATCCAAGTCTGACTTCAGAAATGCGTTCCATTTGAAGGTAAACCGAGAAGGATACTATTTTTATGGTCAACTTTTTCTGGTTCATGCAGGCTCCAAGTTCGCCAGTGTCTGCTGTGTGGCAGCCCAAGTAATATATAAACGAGTTAAATATACTTTCAGAAGCTGGACGGTACACGGTAAATAGGAACTATACGTCTGTAACGGTACAGGCCACAGTAACCATAAACATAGTAGCGAGAGTCCGACTCGGCACCTTTGATCTCAAGGGGTTCGAGTTTGTAATGATTACTTGACCAGTCGCCATATTGCTGGTATGTTGCCCGTGAGTTTTTGAAATATTCAAATTCTTCTTTTCAAGAAAAATCCTATTCTGTAGAATAAAAATGAATTTTGCTGATTGAGAGAAAGAAAAAAACGACAAAAAATTTTTTAGAAACATTTTTTTATCAAGTTCTTATTAAAACAGATATACAAAAAATAGGGAAAAAGGCAAAAAATACAAGGAAAAATACATTTGGCGTCAACGCTTTTTGCACGTTATTCATTTAAATATCTCATTGTTGAATTTATGTTTCTCAACTATTAGAAATATTGCCCGGGAGGGATGTTCTTTTTGAAAATGTATCTCCGCATACCTTCAGCTTCGCGCGTATAATGTCCTTAGTCCCAGTAATTTGGAGAGATTGAAAATAATTATAATTATCATTTTAAGATGAGTTTCGTCTTTCTTCTGAACTTAAAAATAAAGCAAACACACCTCTTGTTCTATTTTTTTTATCATAAGTTAAATTTAATATAATAATTTTCATCTCTTCGTGCCTATATACTACTTTTTTAATTTTAGCAGATAATATTACCTAACTACAAGTGGAATAACATAAACCAATATTTAGTAATAATAAAACATCAACTGTTTTACAAATAAAATATATCTCTAATATGAAAACACGATTTATTATAATCTTTATATAATATATTGCGTAATAGAAATAAAGAATTATGCATAAATTACCTTTAGAAATCTAAAAAAAAACTAACTCCTTTGAAGATACCACATATATTTTTACAAGCACTAACCGCACATCAAAAACTTCCTCTTGACATCTTTTTTATAATTATTTTCAATTATAACGTCAAACGAGTCATTTACATATTGGACAATTATTAATAATGAATTTTCGGAGCACGTTATACAAAGATTCTCCTTTAAATCCAGATATACCATAAATACAACCAGCGACCGCGCTGGCAGCCATGTTGTTGGTATAATAGGAGACACATGCGTGATAAAAAAAGACCTAAAAAATTTTCTTGACCGTCGCTACTGTGTTTTATGTTTACTGTGGTACGGCGCACAGTGGGAAAAAAATGGAAAAATTCGAGTCAATCCACAAATCTAATTCAGTGACCTTTTTTTTTAATCTTCTTGGTATAAAGTATATTATATGTTGGAAGTGCTGAAAATGTGAGACCTGTCAAGGCAGTTTTTTGAAAAAGAAAAGAAGCCATTAGTGTCAGCATAGAAGCACTTTATACAAATATAATTCGTGTTTGAGTAACAAAAAAGAAATAAGTTACGCACTTGATGTTGAAAAGTCAAGTGCGTAATTTATTTCTTTTTTATTACTGAAACACGAATTTTATTTGACATGTTGACACTAATGGTTTCTTTTCTTTTTCAAAAAAGTGCCTTGATAGATTTCACTTTTTTAGCACTTCCAGCATATAATATACCTTATACCAAGAAGATTAAAAAAAAGATTACCGCCGTCGGATTTTCTCCCACTGCACTGTGCGGCGGTCACTAACATTAAATTAAATAATTATGTGAAGTTAAAATGAATATTTTCCAATATTTTTATAGGATACAGCATAGTTCAAGATCGTGCCTATGTTGACAAAGGAAGAAATATGTTAAAAATTAAACCCTTATCGTGTGACGAACTATTAACAAACCCTTCTTTATGGAAATTTTTTCCAATCGACCGGAATCCACTAATTTATAAAATTATGTTTCTGTGCTAGACATTAAGAATATTCGTGCAACAACGCATTTTTATCGTTTAGCATATTACGACCCAGTTCCGGTTGTAGGCCATTCATCAACTTCCGGATTGTGTCATTTCGGTAACGGATTTTTGTTAGCGGAAACACCATGCCACCTCTATTTGTAGTTTATGTTTTTTTTTTTGTTTTTTTTTCTACCTGAATTTTTGTTAATTAGGAGTTAGTCTGTGGTATAACCGATTTGTTTTTTACTTTCCTTCCTAAGGGAAAGTATTGTATTCGTGAAAAAACACACTTTCCTTTACGTTTGAGAGTTCCTAAATCATGAAAAGTATAGTCACTCATTTCCGACGGTCTGTTTGTAGATCTGTCGTTCTGTTGGTACGATAAACTCTCGAACGAAATGCGATTTCAATTTCAAACTTGGTACATAGATAACGTCTAAAAAGATGACGTCTATGGCTTGTTAACGATATCGCTTCAGGTGATGGGAGTAAAAAAAGGTGGGGGTTAAGAAATTTTGAGAGATTTTAAGGGTAATATAGATATTCCTCCTGGTATTATTTTGGACAGTTTTATGCATAAATATTTATAGTAAAACATATAAGGAGCAAAAGTAGTGAGGGAGGAGATTAGAATGGTCTGCTTCCTAACATGTACGCTGAAAAGATTTAGGTCTGACAGATAGATGTCGCCCTTTTCAAAAAATCCACACGATTTTTAAAAAGTACCAACCTTCAAACGATACGTGTCAAACTTTCATGACATTTTAACTATTAATTTACAAGTTACAGTGGTTCTAATGACGCTACTTTTGATATTTTCAAAACAATGGAAAAAAATCGAATTGCGTGTGTTGATGTTTTAAACACTGTTCTTTGATGGGGAAAATATATTATTCAAGCAAAAACAATGTCTTGATAACTGTTACGAGGACTCTGCCCCTGGGAAATCACTCATCACTTATTAGTATGCTAAATTTAAACGCGATCGTACATACACAAATTATGCTGAACATTCTGAACGCCCAATTGAGGTGGTTACACCGAAAAAACATCAAAAAAATCTACAAAATTATTTTGGATGACCGTTAAAGTGAAATTGCATGAGATAGCTGACACCCTAAAGATATCAAAAGAACGTGTTGGTCATATTTTGCATGAACATTTAGGCATGAGAAAGCTCCGTTCGAAATGGGTACCGCGTTTACTCACAGTGGACCCAAAATAACAACGTGTTAATTGTTCTGAGAGGTGTTACACACCTGAATCAAATCGGCAGTCAGCGAAGTGCAGCTGCACGAAACGACCAAAGACACGATAGTTGGCTGGGAAGGTTATGGCCTCTGTATTTTGGGATGCACATTGAATAATTTTCATCGACTATGCTGAGAAGGGAAAAACCATCAATAGCGAATATTATTATAAAGTTATTGGTACGTCCGTGGACAAAAATCGCAAAGAAACGGCCCCAAATGAACAAGAAAAAAGTGCTCTTTCATCAAGACAATGCACCGTGTCACAAGTCAGTAGTTACGATGGCAAAAATTACATGAATTGAAGTTCGAATTGCTTCTTCATCTAATGTATTCTCCAGATTTGGTCCCAGAGACTGTTATCTATTCGCCAACTTAAAAAAAATAACGTTCCCGCGTTCTATATATTTGCAAATTAAAAATAAAGTTCTTGATTTTGTCAAATTTCCACTTTATTCTTCACTTTAAAGTGGAAATTTGACAAAATCAAGTCTTTCATTACATTCGTTATGAATTTCCAACAAGTAACAGCCACAACAATTCAAAATAAAGCTCTCGATAAAATCAAAATTTCTTCGTTTCAAGACAATATAGAGAAAATATGTACCAAATTTCATCAAAATCGGTTCAGTGATGCTTGAGATATTTTGCACACCGCCAAACGGTAGTTTCAAGGTTAAAAAACAGTATACAAATATAACTTGTAATGTGTAAGTGAATTATCGACTCCAGGGCCATATGCTGAACCTTCATTAGCTGTTTGAGCTTTACTAATTCGTACTTGTCTATGACTTATTATAGTTTCTTTTTTACTTTGTAACAATTGTCCCTCGGCCAGGACAACTAGTTCTTCGTCCCTTTTAGCTGCGTAGTCATGTGCCTCTTGGCCACAGTGAACTCCCATAGTTGTCATTATATTTAGCTTTTATAACTAGTACGACGGAATTGCTAAGAGTAAACTGCTACGAATGAACTTTACAACGATATTGAACAAATTCCCAGTTTCGAATATAGATCCTTAAATGTGAATGCTTTCTCCCTTTTTCGAAGGACGATTGAATTATCTCTTTGTATTACATTATTAAAGAAAAAGTTACCGTCGGCCTAAGCCGACTTAGGCTCGGCGAAGGCTGACCCAAGAGCAGCTGCTCGTCACCTGTTCCGAAAACTCTACACAACGGCACTTCTTTTAAATTGCTATATATTCGTCAGTTTTTACTCGATTTTTAAGTAATTTGCAAAACATGTTTCAAAGGTATCATACTAAAAAAATTGTAAAAATTCAAAAATCGAATTTTTGTACCCAGACGACTAGACATATCCCCTCAAGGAAATTTTGTTTCATTTAATTTTAATTCACTTCAAAATATGCACTTGAAAAGATCAGTTCTTTCTTTATCACGTATTCTTGTCTTCATATAAAAAGATTCTTAAGTGATGATGAGAAATTATCATTTCTGAGATTGGACTCTGTCAAACTGGAGTAATTATTCGACGTCTTGCAGAATTTTTACACAACGAGGTTAGAACACAATGTTCTAATTTTGGAGATGCCTCGTGCAATTATAGAATCACGATTTTTCATCTAATCATAACCGTGAAAGTGTTTGTGTAATATCGAAGTATAATAAAATTAAAAACCATAATTTTTCAAAATTTCAGAAAATGTGAAATAAAAAAAGATTTTTGAATTTAAAATAATTTATGTCAAACTAAAAAAAGACTTCCAGTATACGATTTTATCTCTAAATGTAAAATCAATTTTCTATCTGGTCGATATTACATGAGCAACCAACGTCGTTAATCTGTAAACATTGACACAGTTTTTTTTTTCTTTTTCAGTTTATTATTTTGACCTTTTATAGGTTTTAAATCATTATGGATTTGTTTTCAGAAAATTTTCCATGCTTTTCTTAGGAAATATATTCGAATAAGGAAGATAAACATATATATATATATATATATATATATATATATATATATATATATATATATATATATATATATCTATATGTAACTATATATAGTTATATTAATAGTTTATATATATAACAGGTTTCTCGCATCCACTCCTGGATATAAGCCTCACCTTTATTTTTGCAGAGTTCTCGATACTGAGTTAATTGATGTCAGTCGCGTCCTACCCTCATCTTAGTGTCGTCCAACCAGCGTTTTAGTGATCTTCCGGTTTATCTTTTGTGCTCTCTCGGCCTCCACTGCACTACGCTATTTGTCCAGGTAGTATGTTCTTGCGGAGCCACAGGACCAACCCATCTCCATTTAAACTCCGTACTTTGCCCACAAGATCCGCCACCGCTGTTCTTCTTCTTATTTCCTCGGTCCTTTTAAAGAAATCCCCCAAGATGACATTTCCTATAGCTCGCAGTGTTGTTCTCAACCGATTGGCTGATTGGATTGTTAGTGTCATCACATATTGATACCATACTATAAGTCAATATTTGTGGATTTTTTCGAATCATGATGAGTTTTCCTACGGCGGCCCAGGTCATACGGATCCTTTTCGTAATTCCTGTAGTTTGGTTCTGCTTGCCCAATGTGATTGTGTGTCCCAGGTATGTATAATCGTTTACGTTTTCGATCGATTCGATATATATATATATATATATATATATATATATATATATATATATATATATATATATATATATATGGTGATAGGCAGAACGTGTACGACTTTTGGGATTTTTTTTTTATAAATAAATTTAGAAAAGAGAGTTTATTTTTATTTTGCATCACTCAAAAAACCCAAAAAATGATTTTACAGTGCCAGTTGTCATTTGGCGATAGGCGGGAAATTTTAATTTTGTTAAAGTTTAAAGCCTCTCTGTTTGTTAAAAGATCGAAAACATATTTTAGGAGAAACATGTTTAAAATCATATTTTATAGTAGTGTGCAATATTTGAGATCGGATAAAAATCGTATTTTTGAGTTTTTGACTAAAAAAAATATGAAAGCAAGGAGATTATTATTTCTTGAATATGAAATAAATTGGTTAGAAGGAATTCTAAAATTTATTTGTTTTACTTCTTTATAATCAATAAAAAAATGAGGATTTTCGTTAAACCGCAACTACTGAATATTTTTACCTTACAGAATCCAGCTTGAGTCTTTTTTTACTATTCTACTATTACAAGCGTCATAAGTCAAAGACATTGACTATACAGCGCACAAAAAACAAGTAAATTGCAGACACTTCACAATTTAAATAAGGAGAACACCATAAAATTTAAAAAATTTACCTAGTTTGCATTTATTAATAAATAATAAATTATGACGCTATAGTGTCCTTTAAAAAACGAAAAAATCAAACTGCGAGTAATAGGGTAAAAATATTAGTTAATTGTCTGTGTGACAGTTACGGTTTCTCGAAAATGAGAATTTTTTAATTATTGATTGCAAAGCAAATAAAACATAACTTGAAATCAAAATACGATTTTTGTTCAATCTATCTAAAATTTAGCACACTTCCATCAAAATTCAACTCTAAATACTTTTTCCTCATAAATGCTTTCGATATTTTAACAAATTGACTTTTGGACTTTAAACTTAGAGTTCAAATGTCCCGCCAAACGACGAATGACAATCGGCACCGCAAAATCAATTCTTGGGTGATGCAGAATCCACCTATAAACTCACTTTTCTTCTAAATTTAATAAGGAAGAAAAATTTCATATGTGGCACACTCTCTGTCTGTCACTATATATATTTCTAGCTAGTGTTAAAGGCAGCAACCCATTTTCAACAATTAAAAAAAGTAGAAGCTATAGTTTGGCTATAATAAAAAAATGTTAATCTAAAGGAATGCCTGTGTATCATATCAAGAGTTTGTTGGGAGACACTCTATTAAAATTCAGCTATTCGAGCTCTAAAATTTGGCTCCAATTTGATATTTTCATGTTATATGCTAAGCAAATATGTTAAATTCGCTCAGCATGAGAGGTCCCCTTGCCGTCTCATCAAAATCCGAAAGGGTAATCCTGGTGCTTATGCATTATCACGATATATACTGCCTTATCTAAGAGTTTGATCTTGTCAGAAATTAGCATACTGATTTTGGGGTCGCCTTTCGGTATTTTTCAAGTTGATTTATACTTGTTTTATATTTGGTAAAATATTTAATGTTTTAGAATAACAAAATATTGATTTTTTAGACATTTATATAACCAGCTTCAATTTAAAATGTAAAATATAGATACCGTTTTATGATGATTAAAAATTAAAACATATTTTATTAGATACGAAAATGAAAATAAAATAACATTACAAGTTTTATAGCAGGTCGATAAAACGATAAAATTTATAACGAATATGGATAAAATACGATTATAGGCTTTACTTTTGCATATTTTACAACTGGAGTCAGTGGTGGTTCTAAATATTTTTATATTATGAGGTACTTCCCTTGCTAAAGGAAAGTATTGCATTCCTGAAAAAATTATCCTTCGAGACCCTTGTATTTCTTCACCTTTCGGGGCGTCTAAATCAAAATAAAAATAATATTCCATTTCCGTCAGTCTGTCGGTCTGTGTTTGTTGATCTATTGACAGCCGGACGGAATGAGATATCGTGTTAAGATTCGGTAAACATATAGCGCTTGACATAACAAGCGAACCTATAATCTTTGGGCGCTACCACTCAAAAAACATTTCATTTCAATCCAGGATCGTGAAGAAGTGGAAAATATGGGAAAAGTTGTAATAATAATCGTGATAAAAAATATTGTGGAAACTAGTAGCTCGACTCAAACAAGATTTGAAGAATATTTAGCTAATAGCTACACTAGAAAATAGCTAGGAAAAAGTAAGCATTGCCGAACATGTTTTAGAATATCACCATATAATAACATTAGATAATTTAAAGATAATCAAAATATATCTGAGGGGATATTATTAGGTACAAAAGTATTGAAATTAAATAATTTAACAATAGTTTAAACAAGGACAGACGACCTAGTAATAATAAAATAGTAAAGCCTTTTTTTCATTATTCCTTGACCTTTTTCTCACTTTTACATGTGTTGCATGCTCTTAAAAAGGACCTCCATTTTATTCATGCCAGCTTTAATTTTTAAACTGTTAAATTTGGAACACAAATGATATTTTTATATCTCGATGCGCCTTAAAAAAATAAACAATACTTTTTAGAGGACAAACCGGTACACTTCCAAAATGGCTTGGACACTGCACTTTTGGATAAGGAAATGAGAAGCGGATCACATTTTGTCTACTGACCAGAAGAATTTTCATCAGAATCCATAGGAAAATTATTTTTCTAAACTGTTTGCAATATTTTATAGATATAGAGCAGTACATTTCATAAAGTTTAAAGGTGAAGAAACGAAGAAATCAGTATCAACCTGAAATAGGCGACTAGAAGGACTAGGAAGACAGAAGACCATGTTTGGAGCAACGCAATTGAACACTTTGGAGAATCTCGAGCGGTTGCTCTTGACATATCCAAGGCATTCGATCGTGTTCGGCACGAAATTTTACATTCAAAGCAGTACGAAATAGTCAAAAAAACTCGGACATTTTTTTTTAGTTACAGTTAAAATTATACTTGATATTAGAAAATCATTTAAAGCTTAAAAAATGTTTCTCTTTTTTGGAAATTTTGCTCTAAAAAAAGTGTTCATGATAAACGTATTTCTTGCTTATTATTAATCATACAATTTAAAGTTAAAATAAAAAAAAAATATATTTAAAGGTGGGAAATGAAAGACCTAGAGTCTAAGCTTTAAATATAAAGTATTTATATTTTATTTAAACATCCAGGTATAGAAAAAACAATTATTGAAAATACAAAAATTCTAAATTACTCGAAGGAATTTTGTTATTGGCGAAGAAACGCGCGATCTGTTTTTTGTCATCTGTGCGACGCTCACGTAGTTTGTATACAGTATATTGATGATGAAAATTGTGAACAAATTGAAGAAGAAAAAATAATGTTTATTATCTTGTAAATATTTCTGTTATACATTTTTTGTAATTTATTCTTTATTTTGTTGTATTGTCTTGTACAATTGTTATTAAATATATTCATTTTTTATATAAATAAATATATTTTCATCCTTTTAGTGTTCGGTACGGAACACTTATAAGATCACTTCGGTGTCTGTCTATCGGTCCGTCTGTTTTTCCGTCTGTCTGTCCGTCTGTCTGTCCGTCTGTCACACCCAATTTTCTCCGAAACTATTTGACGTAGAAATTTGAAATTTGGTACCAATCTAGAAATTGATGGCCTCATCAGAGTCATGTAGTTTTGAAAGTTAAATTTTGACTTAAGGGGTTAGTTTTGGGGGAAGAAATCGGAAGTGCAAAAAAATTTTTTTTACTAGGTCATCGAGTGGGGTGTCAAATAAAAGCTTGTAAAAACACGAGTTCAAAAATATATATAATGTAATACTTGCGCACAGTTTTCTTTGTATTATTTTTAAGAAATCGCGAAAAATCGCTGTCCTATCCTCATCTCGAAAAGTATTGGACAAAACATTTTGAAAAAATTCTGAAATATTATCCACAGGGTGTACATTGAACTAAAATTATCACGAGTGCATTACCTTTAATAATTTATCTGGTATAAAAAAAAAAACAAAAATTTCGAGGTCATCAGTTTTCAGTAAAGATAGGAAACAAACTTGAAAACTCATTTGGGGCGTGTTTTGTGATGTCACTGATCATTTTATACCTCCGTAACAAAAAATTTTATTTCAGAAGCAATCAACATACGGAACACTTGCAGTTGACCGGTTATTTTTTTATATCACACATTTTGAATTTTTTAACTCTGTCCTCAGATTCTCAATCAGCACCCCAAAAATGCCTTAGTAGAAGAAAGAAAGAATATTGGAAAAAATTAGATGAATTACTTACTCCCTGGACGCCATATTGGATCTCTTAATAGCCAATTCCAAAATATTTAGCAATATACAGAAATATTAATTTAATCATAAATGAGGTTGGAAACAGGATTTCCATTCAACTGAAAAGGTTAAACCAGCCATTTTATTTTAAATATTTTTTTTTAAATTACAGTAAAAGTAAAAAAAATCTATATACTAATTTTTTGTAAAATTTCCCGTTCTTTCACGTGGTGCCATTAGTTTTTCGATATCTCTTTTATTTTTCGAGATATTTGCGAAAAACCGAATTTTTCATTTTATTATCGATTTTGTAAACTTAGTGTACACTTTAGAGCAGCAAACTTTTTTTATCGTATTCTACGTCTAAAAAACTACCTGTATGCCAAAATGCAGCCTGTTAACCTTTAATGAGAACTTTTCATTAAAAACAGTAGTTTTACAGCAGGTCTAGAAGTCTCGGCAGTGTGCTTAGTTTCTTTTCCTTGTGAAGAGATCTAAGATCTGTATTTACCTAATTTATCATCTGTCTTGTGCTCTAACGTCATTTGTCGATGCAAGAAAAACGATACTGAAAATGTTCAAGCGATAATGACAACGACCCTTAATAGAGTAAAACCTATATAAAAAACCATTAAGCCAATTAATTGACGTGTTAAACGTAGTGTTGAAGCTGTAGGATAATAAATCGATTGGAATAAATAATTTGAACAATTATCATTGTCCTCTGTTTTATGTGCTACTAAAAGTTCGGTTTGTCTTTGAACAGTGGGTGTACACGGGTAGATTGAAAAGTCCTGTAAAAAAAACAAGGTAAATAAGATTATTTACAAAAACGAAATTGTTTTTCTCAACGTAATCTCCATTGAGTCAATATCTTTAGTCCCGAGATTCAAATTTTTTTATTTCTTCAGAAAAATAAAATGTTTCGACTTGTGCATAATACTCGAATACACTATAGATAATCTCTTCATTGGACTAAAATCTCTGCCCCCAAGCCAATTTTTGAGATTAGGAAACAAAAAAGTGGGTGGGTCGAGAACTATTTCGAAGCCCAGCTCGTGCACTTTTGCCATGCCCCAACGGACGATGTGTGAGCATGCAGATTGCCCTGTTGAAGGAGCCTTTTTTGTGCACTAATCTTGGTCGTTTCTGCTTCAATTCACTATGCAAACCCCCCAATAACGTTGCGTAATAAGAGCCAGTGACCGTTTTACCCTTTTCCAAATAGTCACTTATGATGATACCCTGTGAGTTTAAAAAAACAGTTGCCATCACTTTTCTCGCGGGTAAAACTGTTTTCGCTTTTTTCGGTGAACTGTCACCTTTACCATCGCACTGTTTTGACTGCTGTTTTGTTTCCGGGTGTAATGGTGGATCTATGTTCCGTCTACAAGTACAAAACGACACATAGAAGTCGTTCCAGTTACGCTGCAACTTTTTCACCATGGTTTTAAAATGTACTTCCTTGTGCGTTTTTGGTCTGGAGTCGACAAAGGCGGTACTCGCGCACTCATCTTTTTAATTTTTTAAAACTTCACGTAGGATAATATGTATCCGTTCATATGAAACGCGAACGATCTATGCAAACTAATTTTTTTTTACGGGTCTAGCACACGTGCTGCAGGCAGGTCCCTAAAGCGCTACAGGAGCGACACGTATGCGGAAAAAGCGATTCACCTTGTTCTTGAATCGCTGTAAATTGTACTCGCTGGGAAACACAGTCCTGGGCAAATTATTCCAAAGGGATGATGTTTTCATTTAAAAAACTGCTTGAAAAGCACTGTACGAGGAGTAACAAGCTGAACCTCATACGGATGTGACCTCATACGGATGTGAAGCCTAATGGCCATCATAATACCATCAATCTTATCGAGCATTTCTCCAGAAGAAACCTCAATCTGGCGTCCTGAACGTGTAGCATCTTGCATCAGTGCTCCTTTGGTCACGTTTAAATTCATTTATCCAGTAATAAATGCTCTTGAGTACTGATACAGAGTCCCCATGAACTTGTTTTAGTTCAGATTCTGTCTGAGCCGAAGTGTACGTTATTAAATAAAAACGATACTCGACTTTGTCCATTTCTATGAAACGTGTAACACCGACCGCCTACGATAGCTGCGCGTTGCATCTGTTTGAAGTTTTGAATATAATCGTTACAAGAATCACGCTTGTCAACAGTCATACCGCTTAACAAAATTTCCCTCCACTTCGTAGAAATTTACCGGACTTATCAATCTATCCTGGTATATGCAAATTTGTAACAGCTGAGTTTTATAAAGTAATAAATATATATTAATTTACATGACTGCTCGTGTTTAAATTTTATACCCCATTGCGAATTTATTAAAAACTTTTTCAATATAAATCTTTTGAAACAATGATCATCCATCACACGAAATATGACAATATGGCGCGGATCTGTTTACAGCGAAAAATTGAACTCCCGGTCTTTATCCCCCTAACAGGATGTATGCTATCCGGAGCTCTCTAAAATAAAAGCTATAAATTTTTATTTTGATGAGAGTGACTGCTCAATTTTATAAATATTCGAAGTGAATATTGCTGAGAAATTTTAAATAAATATGACACTTATGCGAGAGAGAATAAAAACAAGTTTAGCTTCATTTTGAAAAATGTATATACAATAATATACATACATACACCAGGCCTCTCGCTCTTGTTTATACAGAACATGAAGTTTGTTTAGAAATGGATTTTTTATTGCAGGTTCTTTTTTGTGAAATATTCTCGCATCCCGGTCACCGATTTTAAATTCGAGTTTGAGTTTTTAAAATGTTTTTTTTTTTTTTTTTTTTTTTTTTTTTTTATTGGTCTAGCACACGTGCTGCAGGGAAGTCCCTAAAGCGCTCCAGGAGCGGCACGAGTGCGGAAATGTTATCATATGAAAGGGTTCATCTGAGTAAAAAATCTCCCTCCCGTTCCCGGCCATCGATTTTTACTTTACTGTGTTAAGAAAAACCACAGACCAAGGACGGATCCAGCGGGAGGCGATTGAGGCGATGCCTCCCCCCTGAGGTCAACCTAACCTAATAAAGGATAGTAAAAATATAAAAGTGTGTATGTACTAACCCTAATAACTCTATAAAGTATAAACATAACATAACTTAATGTTTTCTAAACCAAATAATTTTATAGAGTTAACATAATATAACACGTAGGCTGAAAAGTTTTTGGTCTGACATATAGATGCCTCCCTTTTCAAAAAATCCATATGATTTTTAGGAAGTACCAACCTTCAAACGATACGTGTCAAAATTTACGTGACATTTTGACAATTAGTTTACAAGTTACAGTGGTTTTAGTGACGCTACTTTTGATATTTTCAAAACAATGGAAAAAATAGAAGTTCGTGTATTGATTAAACACTGTTTTTTGATGGGAAAAATACCATTCAAGCAAAGCAATGGCTTGATAAGTGTTACGGAGACTTTGCCCCTGGAAAATCACTCATCATTTACTGGTATGCTGAATTTAAACGTGATTGTACAGACACAAATGATGGTAAACTCTCTGGACGCCCAAATGAGGTGATTACACTGAAAAACATGAAAACAATCCACAAAATTGTTTTGGATGACCGTAAAGTGAAATTGCGTCAGATAGCTGACACCCTAAAGGTATCAAAAGATCATGTTGGTCATATTTTGCATCAACATTTGGGCATGAGAAAGGTCTGTTCGAAATGGGTACCGCGTTTGCCGACAGTGGACCATAAACAACAACGTGTTGATGATTCTGAGCGCTGTTTTGACCTGTTTAAGCGCAATGTAAAGGATTTTTTCATGCGATATGTGACAACAGATGAAATATGAATCTATTACTACACACCAGAATCAAATTGACAGTCAGCTGAGTGGACAGTAGCCGGTGAATGCCGCCCGAAGCGACCAAAGACACAGTAGTCAGCTGGGAAGGTTTTGGCCTCTGTATTTTGGGATGCGCATGGAATAATTTTCATCGACTATGCTGAGAAGGGTAAACTATCAATACCGAATACTATATAAAGTTAATGGTGCGTTTGAAGGCAGAAATCGCAAACAAACGGCTCCAAATAAACAAGAAAAAAGTGCAATGCACCGTGTCAGAAGTCAATGGTTACGATGGCAAAATTGTATGAATTGAAGTTTGAATTGCTTCCTCATCCACTGTATTCATTAGATTTGGTCCCCAGCGACTACTAAATATTCGCAAACTTCAAAAAATGCTCGCGAGAATGAGATTTGGCTCCAATGAAGAAGTTGTCGCCGAAACTAAAGCCGATTTTTAAAGCAAAGACAAATCCTTCTACAAGAAAGGTATAGAAATGTTAGAAAAGCGTTGGACTGATTGTATCGCTCTTGAAGGAGACTTTGTTGATAAATAATGTCGAATTTTGTAAAAAAAAAAAAAAAATGTGTTTTTAAGTAGCTAGACCAAAAACTTTTCAGCCTACATGTTATATAACCTTTTATGTATATTGTTATTGAATCAAAAATATACAATAATTTGTAAAATTTTATTATATTAAATAATTATATTATATAATAATTACTATAACAAATTTTATAAAAGCTTAAAAATAGAGGGTGCAAATAGACGTAATTACTCTTACACGTGTAATCAATTATTGTATAAAAAAGTTCAGTCAATCGAATCGAAAATAGGGTAATGAATAAAATTTTTCTAGCGCGACTTAGCAGGGGTTTATTTACTTCGCTTCATAATATTCCGTAATATTTATACAGTAAGATGGTCCTGATCACTGCGAGTACAAGCTAGTCACCGAAATTTGAGACGACGCAAGCCTAGTACCGGTTAACGGAAATACTATTTTCTGTGTAGTCGTTAGTGAAAAATAAAGGTCAAGTTAGTTAAAGAACAGCCTTTCGCCCCCCCCCCCCTCAACAGACGGCTGGATCCGTCCCTGTCACAGACATTGCTAAAAAAACACAGTTGCTTCTTTTTTATGCATCGATGTGACAGCAGCAAATCTTTAATAAGCTTCTTAGTTTCCTCAGTTCTTCTTGTCTCATGTCCCATACAGACAGGGACCAAAATTTAACTTGACGGCCCTACACTTGGGACATTCTTTTATTTCATTCAGTTTTCAAAAGAAAGAAAATCGTAAAAAGCGAGAAAATCATATAAAATTGTTCCATATATATATATATATATATATATATATATATATATATATATATATATATATATATATATATATATATATATACATATATATATATATATATATATATATATATATATATATATATATATATATATATATATACATATATATATATATATATATATATATATATATATATATATATATATATATATATATATATATATATATAGGTACATATTGGTAAATTTAATCATGGTATAATATATTCAAAGTTCTTCATACTGACTGTGAAAATAGCGTTCTGTAAAAAAATACATTGCAAAATTTCCATTTTTCGGTTGACATAATCGACCAAATTCAAAAATTGGTGAACAGATTTGAAAAAACTGGTTCTATTTATAGTATGTCAGGTAGACAAAGAAGTACTTTGGAAGAAAAGGATTGCTGGAGTTCGTGAAAGTCTCGCTAATGAATGTCTTTTCAACAATTAGGCATTTTTTATAACAGTACGTTTCGAGTTTTGAATAAATATTTGCATACAAAAATTTAATTGACAAAAGGATTAAAAAAAAGATAATTCTCAATGCAGAAATGTTGTTGATTGGATGCTTGAACAAAAATGAAATAATCCATTTTTTTTTTTTTTTTTCGAAAAATCATCTTTAGCGACGAAGCATTCATATCGGATGGAGATGTCAATAAACAACACTGTCAAATTTGGACCGATGAAAATCGAAGGATAATTAAAAAAAAATCATTACACTCAAAAAAAAAATTAAATATTTGGTGTGTATTTTGGTCTCCAGGAATAATTGGCTCTTATTTTTTCGAAAATAATGCTGCAGTGCTGTTTCAGCCAACGTTAAACGTTACTCAAGGGGTGTTATTGAATTTTTCTTTTATAAAAATGATAATATCGATATTTCTACTGTTTACTTCCAAAAAGATGATGCAACAGTACACCAAATACTCAATAATATTGCTCTACTGCAGTGATTCCCAAGGTGGTTTAGGTGGACCCCCAGGGGTCCACGGGAGACTCGACGGGTGTCTACATTGGCGTGAAAAAAAAATGGGGGTTTACAAGTTGTAAGTGGGGGTCCACGAAAATTTATTTGGTTTCGATAGTAAAGAACAAAAATGTTGGCTTGGCTTTACCTATTAATGTAGGCAGATAATACACTACTCAAAAAAATTATGGGAGCAAAAAAAAATTCCAAATTTTTCGGTGATTTTTGACAGGCTGTATTTCGGTGAAAAATGGTCGTATTGAGACATTTTGAGATTTTTTAGCTAAAATTTTTTAGGAGCTACGGTCCTCATGTAATCCTAACAGTGCGAAAAAATAATATTGCAAATATTTTGCTTTTTTTTTTGGTCCACGGGCTTGAAAAAAATTTTTTTAGTTAGGCCGGCATATGGATCAGATAGCCTGTTTATTTAGCATTAATTTCCTTGTTTTATAACTTCCCTTAATTTTTTTGAGTAGTGTATTTTAAGAAGGTCAGCGACTGTTACTTGTAAAAACTTGCATATTCGATATTCAGTACAACGCGCGTCGAGACTAGCAAAGCGCCGCCCGCCCGCCCGCAACGCAACCCGTTCAGACGTGCAAAGGGACGAAATACGACTTGTGCTGTGCTTGCAATCTTGCATGAACTTGTTTGATCCTTCACCAATATAAATACGAATGCCAAGGACAAACGTTACTCATTTGTTTCCGGAATTTTGAAAAGAAAAGTGTGAGTGAATCGATGTCAGTGTTTGCCAGTGCCGGAAAAAGTAAGTATCTGCCTATTTGTTATTCATACTTTTATTTTATATTGTAATAATATTATATTTGTTATGTTTGCGTGTAGTAGGTACGTAATAAAAATTAAATACTGAACAGGGCCATTATTCGATACTTCTATAAAAGAACAGAAAGCCGAGAAAGGTTAAACTTTTAGTACTTTTTATTATAAAATTATTTATTTTCCCGACTGTGGTGATTCACTAAAGGAGAGATATATGATTGACCTGCATGTTTGTACATATTTCAGTGCCCTCGTAGTTGCTAATGCTAAATGACTAAAAATATTTTCATAAATTGTACGTGCCTTTATGTACCACTCGTAACGTACATCAAAGTAATAAATAAATCATTAAAATCGCGGAGTTTTGATGTCAAAATATTCTTTAAAAGTATTTTCTCTCGAATTTACAGAAACGTATCAAAATATAATTAATCAAAAAATATTTTATATTACATTAAAATAGGTTCAGCCGTTGTGAAAACCTCTATATGGGTCTTAGCAGTTTATTGCTTTTAATAATTAAAATCAGTTTTGCCGCCGGCATTTTGGTTTTTTTTCATTGCAATAATTAATTAATCCTATTTTATTCTGTTAAAATAGCCATATCCTGTTAAAGTCGCCTTATGATTACTAAAACAAACATTTTTTTCTTTACAGGTAGGTAACTGATACGAAACATGGCTGAATCTAAGAAGAAATGTCGACAGTACAGTGTTGATTATTTGAAATTTGGTTTTCTTCCATCATGCCTTTTATGCAACAAAGTTTTGAGCAATGATTCTATGAAACCATCGAAGCTCGAAGATCATCTAAGAAGGTGTCAACCTGATAAAATAGGTAAAGATTTAAAATATTTTTCAAATTGAAGCAAAAATATGAAAAGAGACCCACTGTGCAGAGTATGTTCGCTTCAACGTCTCAAAGTAACGATGATGGCTTGCGAGCATCTTACAATATCTCATTGCTTATAGCGAAATCTGGAAAACCGCACACCATCGGAGAACAGTTAATTTTACCAGCTGTTGAAGAGGTTTTAAAAACTGTTCTGCACAAACCTCCATTTGACGTACTCAAAAGAATTCCTTTGAGCAACAACACTGTACAAAGACGTATTGATGAAATGAGCTCTGATATTGAAAGCTTCTTGTGTAATTATCTGCAAACAACTCATTTTTCTATTCAACTGGACGAGTCAACTTTACCTGATAATGAAGCATTATTATTGGCATATGTTCGATTTGTTATGGACGAACAAATCCATGAAGAGCTGCTATTCGCGAAAACTTTGGAGACGGACACTAAAGGCGAATCAATATTTAATGTCCTGAGTGATTTTTTTAAGGAAAAATCGATTCCATTTACAAACATTATTTCGGTGGCAGCAGTTGGAGCTCCTGCCATCTTCGGGCGATATCGTGGGTTTATAAGCCATCTTAAAAGAATTATACCAGGAGTAACTTCAATTCACTGTGTCATCCACCGACAACACCTGATAGCGAAAAATTTGAGTGATAGATTGCACCAATCGCTTCACTTTGTGATTAAAGCAGTTAACAAAATAAAAAGCAATGCTCTGAATACCCGTTTATTTGCACAATTGCGCGACGAAAATGATGAAGACTTCCAACGATTGCTCTTACATACTGAAGTACGCTGGTTATCGAAAGGTGCATGTTTAACAAGATTTTACTCACTTTTTGAATCAGTTTTAGAGTTTCTGGAAAGTAAAGATCCAGATTTAAAAGAAAACCTGATCAAATTGAAAGCAGACATCGCGTATTTGACAGATTTGTTCAAAAAATTTAATGACATTAACTTGCAGTTACAAGGGGACAGCTTAAATTTAATAAAAACAAAGGGTGTAATTTCGGCTTTTCTTGGAAAATTGAAATTTATGAAGCAAAATATTAGTCAGCACGAATTCTCCCAGTTTCCAAACTTGTCACAGGCAGAATGTCTTGATGAGGATATTCAGACATACGTTCAATATTTAAATGCCCTACGTGATGACTTCAAAAATAGATTTGAAGATATTCTGACGATGGAAATACCACCATGAATCATAAATCCATTTGATGAAATGGAAGTGCCGAATGTGGTATTACAAGAGGAGTTACTCGAGCTTAGCACCAATGAGGAGCTGAAGGTGAAATTTAAAAAAGGCTATCAAACATTTTGGCTGCAGGCAGAAATACCCGAAAAATATCCTGGACTGTGGGAAATTGCGAGAAAACTTTTGATAGCGTTTCCTTCATCATACCTTGTCGAAAAAAGTTTTAGTGTCGTTACAAACCTATTAACAAAAAAGAGGAGCAGATTGAACATCACAGAACGGGGAGATTTGCGGTTATTCCTTACAAAACTGAAGCCAAATATTGATAATTTGCTGTCAGTCCATCAAATACATCCCTCTCATTAAAATTATGACTATTTTTTTTTTAATTGTTGATTTGCATTGTTGAAGTTGCGGTACGTTATTAATGTTTAATTTTAATTCTATTAAGTATGTAATCATATTCTTTAATAAATAGAACTCAAGAAAATATATTATTTTTTTTTTATTTTTACCACTCCGAATTTAGGGTTGGAACTCAGCCACGACGCAAATTTCCATCGTTAGATCTAATCTTCACATTTTTTGACGAGTTTCGGGAATATGGTAGAAATGTAGCAGCAGGGGGTCCACCGAAACCAGTAAAATTTTGAAAGTGGTCTACGAGAAAAAAAAGTTTGGGAACCTCTGCTCTATTGCGTTCTGGTTTTGATCGACGTGTAACTTCGAGAAATGGAAATGTCAGTTGGCTTCTGCGATTAAGTGATTAAACTTTGTTTTTAGAAACAATCTTATTTTCGATTATCGATTGATTTAAAAACAACATCCAAGCGGAAATTGCTCAAATAAAGGCTAAATGAAAATGACGATTCTAGAATCGATTCTTGTACACGTAGTCGTCGTCGTGGTCATTTAAACGATATTGTATTTCATGTATAACTGCCATCAATCATAATAACAAATAAGAAAAATGTTTTGTGATTTATTTCTCTGTATGTATATATATATATATATATATATATATATATATATATATATATATATATATATATATATATATATATATACCGACGAACAAGGTCGTGAAGCTGAATCATTCTCAATCAGTTATGGCTTAACTCAGCTTATTGACGAACCAACACGGATCCCTGATCGAGACGGGGAGTTCGCCAGTCTTCTTGATCTGTTTTTAACCGCCAATTCGGAGATTTACACGGTCACCGTAAATCTGCCGTTAGGTTCTTCCGACCATAAACTGCTTTCGACATCGAGTATCCTGCCAATCAGTGACAGAGAGGCGCCTAGGCCGCGCAAGATTTGGCACTACAAATCTGCTAAATGGGAAGATCTTATGGAATACTTTCGAACTTTCCCTTGGATGGACATTTGTTTTTGATCCGATAACCCATCTGACTGCGCCAGGGAGGTCTCCGATGTTATTTTGGCTGGTATGGAAGCTTACATCCCTTTTTCGAAGAAATGCTCCTCCAACGGCAAGCCTTGGTTCGACCGAAAATGCAAAGAAGCTGTTGCTTCTAAACATATTGCCTATCGACGATGGCGTGAAAATCCTAACACCGTAAATCGTAACATCTTTGTTCATGCCCGGAACAGATGCAAGGGAATTATCGACGAAACCAAGGAGACACACAATCAATGAATTAGAAACAAACTTCTCGCTTGTCCCAACAAGTCCAGGTCCTTTTGGGCAGTCGCTAAGGCAGTTAGTCAAAATTTTACCAAATCCACTATACCACCACTCACACGGCCAGATAATTCCATTGCAACCACACCTGTTGACAGAGCGAATTTGTTGGCTGAACTCTTTGCTTCACATTCTACTGTCGATTTCCAAGGAAAAAACACCACCTACTATTCCCATATTGCAGTCAAGGATGCCCGATGTTGTCTTCAGACAGCGCATCATAAAGCGTATTTTAATGAAGCTAGACACCAAGAAGGCTTCTGGCGCTGACGGAATACCTGCCATAGTTCTCAAAAACTGTGCAAGGGAACTAACACCAGTTTTCTGTAGACTTTTTAACCTATCCTACAGAAAGGGAATATTTCTGTCCTGCTGGAAATGTGCCACGGTTCAGCCGATACCTAAAAAAGGTAAGAAGACCTTGCCAAATAACTACCGACCAGTTGCACTGCTTTCAATAATATCGAAAGTCATGGAAAAGGTTATCAATGAGCATCTTCTAAAATATCTTGAATGATTCAATATTATTAGCGATCACCAATATGGTTTTCGTAAACATAGATCAACAGGAGATCTTCTGACTTATGTAACGCATGTTTGGAACAACGCAATTGAACACCTTGGAGAATCTCGAGCGGTTGCTCTTGACATATCCAAGGCATTCGACCGTGTTTGGCACGATGGACTGTTGGCTAAGTTACGCTCTTATGGTATGTCTGAAAGGTTCTGTTTGTGGCTCTCATGTTTCCTCAGAGAGCGTTCTTTACGAGTGGCGGTCGACGGATTTCTTTCTAACACCCTCACTATCAACGCCGGTGTGCCCCAGGGCTCCATACTGTCTCCTACTCTCTTTCTCATTTACATTAACGATCTGCTGGAAAAGACCGGGAATCCAATCTATAGCTTTGCAGATGACAGTACGCTTATCTCTTCATTCACCTTGAACGCTCGGACATCGGCTGCTCAGGCGAATATCCGCAGACAGCAGGAGGTCGTTCAACTTAACAAAGACCTGGAAGAAATTCTATCTTGGGGTGACAGTAACCAAGTGGAATATTTAACGCTACAAAAACCCAAGCGGCAGTTTTTTCTAAAAAAGTTAACGTTGCTGAACCCGACATAGTTATGTCGGGGCACTCCATTCCCCTAGCATCGTCGCTCAATTTGTTGGGCGTTAGTTTGGGAGCAAATATGTCTTGGCATGAACATGTTGCAGGCATAGCAAGGAGAGCTTCTCAAAAGTTGGGAATATTATTTCGAACCAGAAAGCTTTACACCCCACAGTAACTGTTAATTCTTTACAAAGCCCAAATTCGACCAACTATGGAATACTGCTCCCACGTTTGGGGCTCCGCTCCCAAACATACACTGCATTTGTTGAATTCTGTTCAGAGAAGAGCGGTCCGTCTGATTGGGGACCCGGAATTGACCGGCGGCCTTGATTCGCTGGAACATCGAAGAACGGTTGGCGACTTGAGTCTGTTCTACAAGTATTTTCATGGAAAGTGTTCGAAGGATGTAGCCCGCTTAATTCCTCCCAAAGCGGTGCATGTTAGAAATACACGTCGCGCTGGTGCTTCGCATCCGTATGAGGTTCAGCTTGTTACTCCGCGTACAACGCTTTTCAAGCAATCTTTTTATATGGAGAACGTCATCCCTTTGGAATAATTTGATCACCCCCCCCCCACCGAGTACAATTTACAGCGATTCAAGAACAACGTGAATCGCTTTTTTTTTTTCCGCACTCGTGCCGCTCCTGGAGCGCTTTAAGGACTTCCCTGCAGCACGTGTGCTAGACCCATAAAAAAAAAAATATATATATATATATATATATATATATATATATATATATATATATATATATATATATATATGTATATATATGTATATATATATATATACATATACATATATATATATATATATATATATATATATATATATATATATATATATATATATATATATATATATATATATATAGATAAATAAATCACAAACCATTTTTCTTATTTGTTATTATGATTGATGGCAGTTATACATGAAATACAATATCGTTTAAATGACCACGACGAAGACTACGTTTACAAGAATCGATTCTAGTTCGTCATTTTCATTTAGCCTTTATTTGAGCAATTTCCGCTTTGATGTTGTTTTTAAATCAATCGATAATCGAAAATAAGATGGTTTCTAAAAACAAAGTTTAATCACTTAATCGTAGAAGCGCATATATATATATATATATATATATATATATATATATATATATATATATATATATATATATATATATGTGACTCCGGGAGTCACACCCAAAACTTATTTTTAATAAATTTGAACATAATTAAAAATTTACGAAATCATGAGCATGGTTGAAAGAGAGCGTAAATTTTTAATGAAGGGAAATGATACACCGTCAGCGACAATCTAATCTTCAAATTTCCTGTGACAAACCGTTTTATTTATATCGTGAAGGTCTTACGAAAAAAATATTTTTTTCTTGAAATACTACAAATTGGTAATGCTAACAGTGTTTCAAGTGTTTATTGATGTTTGCAAAGTTTAGTGACAATTGGTTTTGGGCTTAATTAAATAGAATTAGTGCTGTATGTTTGTAACCTATATCTAATGTGTGTATGTTTAATAAAATTTTTATTAGGAAATTTTCATAACACCGTATGTATGTGTATATAAATATATATATATATATATATATATATATATATATATATATATATATATATATATATATATATATATATATATATTTATATTTATATTTATAGAGTTATTTAGGGTATTAATAGCATTAAAATAAGTCAAAGAAACCTATTAATCAAATTAAAGAAAGTTAAAGTACGCTTTAACTTTTACTTTACACCGAATATAATTAAATACATTTTAAGCAGCTCAAACAAACTCGGAAGTTTCGTCTTTTGTCTGTCCTAATGGGTCATGAATAGATAATTCATTTTTGATGTCTAAAAGGATTTTCGGGAGGTTTTTTTTGTTGGCGTAAGTTTTTTGATATATTTGCTGTCGGAAATTCAAAAGGAAGTTTTGTTAATTTGAAGAAAAATGAACTGAATATACTCAGCATTCTTAAATTAAAATTTATTAATATCGGATACAGGAAAGAAAGTGAATATATATATATATATATATATATATATATATATATATATATATATTATATATATATATATATATAAGAAAGTGTAGAGATTTCGGGAAAGCGGTCTTGAAAAGGTACACTGTGATTTTTTATATATCTTCGGAAATGAGGTTTCTTAATTGATTTTGCAATGAAACAGTAACTCGCCGTGTTCCCGAGATAGTGTCACACGTTATCCTTGTTTCTAAGGACAAAACCTTAAAGCTAAGATTACAGACAAACCTATCTATTATATTAATCATATTGTTATTATTTCTAGTAAAAAAAAAGATATATTTACCCAATATCACAATAAGTTACACCATAATTATGACAAGTTGTTTAAGAAAAATAAAACAAAAAAATATTAACAAATATAACAAGTTATCCAAAAAAACACCAACTACTCGTAATCTCGGTTTATTTCTAAATAATTAAAGTTGGTTTAAGAATATCTCTAATATAGTTATTCCAAAAGAGATATCTGACTTTTTATCTCTCGGTCCTATATATATATATATATATATATATATATATATATATATATATATATATATATATATATATATATATGTTTTTCAAAGTCGCACGAAAAGTTTAAACTAAATATTAAAATATAATCCAGTCCAACACAATGCGTGATTGAAAATTTTTGCATAGTTTGATAAAAAAAACATTTTCGCATCAAGTACTCGTAGAGCAGTAAAAAAAAGGGCAAAATAATGATGAGATAGGCGTAGTTTAGATACAGCAATATTATGATTTTGTCCTCTCTGGAGTATCACCAGGAGTATTGTCCTGAGTTTTGGACCTCGAAAAACCTGTGCTCTTTTGTTGATAAACAATTTCAATTTTCAAAAACGCGTTTTTTGAGCTTAAAATATGAATAACTCCAGTTATATTAGTCGGATCGAGACAAACAAGAAACTAAACTCTTCGAAATGAAATTTTCAACAAATCCTCGTTGTGTATATAACCTGCAAAATTGACAAAAAAAAAAAAAACGGGCCAAAAACCGTTTCTTTTTTCATTTTATTGTACAGGTCGACTAAGTGAGCCGATCCTTTTGTTATAGCAGAAATACCCTGAAGTTTTGGCACAAAAATATTGAACCCAGTGGACCAATTGAATTTACTATTTAAAATTTGAATTGCCCGCCATTTTATGCCATTTTGTTCAAAATGGATCTTTTTTTTTCAAAATTTAGGTCTCGACGTCAGCTTTCCGATGCCATTAAAAAAATTTTTTTGGAGTTATTTTAATGATTCTTTTTTAAATAAAGGTCTCGCGATTCGCTACTAGATGTGATAAGAATTTTCCAATTTTTTTTTTCAAAGTAGCCGAAAAAAACGTTATTTGTTTTTATTTGATTAATAAACAAATGTAAAAAAAAACAGTTAAAATGATTATACAAAAAATTTTTTTTAATAGCATCGGAAAGCTGGCGTCAAGACCTAAATTTTGCCAAAAAAAAAGATCCATTTTGGACCAAATGGCGTAAAATGGAGGGCATTTCAAATTTTAAATAACAATTTCAATTGTGCCAACTGGGTTTAATATTTTTGAATTGTAACAAAGTGCATATTTTCTTAAAGTTTCAAGCCGATCGGTTCACTTAATCGGCCTGTAAAATAAAATGAAGAAAAAAAAACAGTTTTTTGTCGGTTTATTCCAATTTGTAGGTTATGTATACATTTGAGCGACTTAAAACTAACGAGAATTTGTTGGAAATTTCACTATGAAGAGTTTATTTTATTTTTTGTCTCGAACCGGAGTTATTCGCATTTTAAGCTCAAAAAACGCGTTTTGCAAACTCAGGACATACTCCTAGTGATACCCCAGAGAGAATAAAATCATAATTTTTTTTACTGCAGTATCTTGGAAAATTGATGAAAATTCGGGACGATGGTAAGAACTAAAAGCGATCAACAATAACATTGTTAAAAAACATGTAATTATTCATCGTCGTTAAATTTTTATTTTTTTTTAATGAACAAATGTTCTTATTAATGCTACCCATCATTTTAACTTATATGCAGACGACTCCACACTTTTCACAGTGTGCCTCAATATAAAAGTTACTTTGGATAACTCACAGACTACCCTCAACCAAGCCAAACAACCTTTCTCTGTACCATAACAAATGGTGAATATATTCTTTTTCCAGTAAGCCGTGGGAGATATTGATAATGTTGATTGTCATACGAAGCATCTGGCTTCAAAAATCACTAAAAATATATATGTTATCTCTCAAGACTTGTTGATACCCGGGTTATCATTACAGCATACTATGCATTAATCGTTTTTCATATGTCAATGTATATCCATAAATGTCTACTATTTGCATATGACAATAGTAAAAACTTGTGTCAAACCACAACAATCCATAACCATAATAGACAATAAGAAAATTACTATAGAACTGAATCTTTTATTTTATTCTAAAGCAAATTGAAATATCAAGTTTGCTTATTACTCCAGTCAGAATATGATTTTGGATACTGCTACCTTTTTTAAAAAAAAATACTCGTCCTGACGAGTACATTAAGGAAATAATATGACGACCGCTGAAAAATTGGGGCAGCACCCTCATAAACTTATGAAATATAAACTAGAAATTCTGACATATTTTGATTTTAAATAAAAATCTAGGAATTTAATTTTGTTGTCGTTTTTTTTTTATCATTTTTATGATTAAATAGCTGTATTTGCAAACTGTAAGGTAACTAAGTAATGTCCATGGAACATATTTCTAGAGTCAACTAAAAAAAAATTAGCTTACATTTTGCAAGTACACCTATTTAATCATAAAAATGACAAAAAGAAAAACGACAAAAACGGCCAATTTCTCCCGACCAGAAGGTTTAAATGACATCCATAGCCCCTCAAATATTACGTTTTCGTTCTAAAATTAAAAATCTGTCAGATAAAACTGCAGCACAAATACGCTAAAATACCCAAAATCGGGCAATAGCATTTTTGAAGGTGTTGCCTCAATTTTCCAGCAGTCGCATATTTTTTCCTTAATATACTCGTCGAGACGAGTAGTATTTAAAAAAAAAGTAGCAGTATCCGACGATTTCTGCTTTTGGCTTGTTTTGTTCATATTCTGACTGGATTATACATCAGTTAAAAACTTTTAAAAAATTATTATCCTAAAAGATTTTGTCATTTCTGGTGCGGCGGGTATTTTACCGTTTAATTGACTATTTCAGTAGCACTGTGGGTCCTTAATATTAACCCAGTTTCGATGATGCTTCCTGTCTCATGCGTTATTAGAAAATTTACGTTGTTATATCGGAAATATGTTAAGGGGTTACATACATCTCGAATTTTCAAAAATTCGATTTTTTTTTACGGATTTTTATTTTGTATACTTCTAAGAATTATTGAAAAAAAAAATTAAGAAAATTCCATTCCATTACAAAGTTATAGCATTAAATGTGGCCTGGCGTCGGATTGGGACCGCTACCTGTCTCAATGCATTTTCTGCAATATTACTCAGTCAATTTTTAATATTCTTAACTTTTTTTTTTAAATCTTAATAATTACTTTTTCTACAAAATGTCGAGAGGATTTTTTAATTTTTCTAGAAGGCAATTTTTTATAAATAATTAAACATAAATTTTTTGGTCAAAAATTGCATACGAAAGTTTGAAAACACCGTAAATTTTTTATTTTTGAAAAAAACCCTTTCGACAATTTTTAGCTACTACATTATTTTACAAGATTAATTTTTATTTTTGCAAATTGGAAAATTTTCTGTGAAGTTATCCTGCAGACAAGCAGGCGCCATAGTTTTCAATAGTGGTCCATTTAACCCGATAAAAAACATTTTAAAACATATTTAAAAAAAATTCTTATAATTTAAAGTACAATAAAATACATAATCGTCATTCTTTTGTATTATTCACTTAATAACCTTTAAAATATATATATTTTTCTAATATACATACTTAAATAAGATATTTATGTCTATCATATTAGGTTAAGACTGTCATATTCACCCAATGCATTTGTCATTTATTTTTTTTTATTGTATTTATATTTTGTTACATCTAACGACTGTAGACTCTTGTGGAATAACATGAATAAACATATGGAAGTGAATCAAAGTGGATATTGATGTGTCGATGACTGTTTGGACTGAGTCATTAAGACAAATATATTGTATCAAGAATTAGAAATTTATTTACAAGTTTTTTGGTGATCTTGACTAAGAAGAATTATTGGCATGCCTCGAATTTGTCAACATACCAATACATAGTTAGATCAGCAAGAAATTAGAATTTGAGCTGATATTGACAACAAATGTGAAATTGTCCGAATTGTGGAATTGCGATCCAATTTTATGGATTATTTAGGTGAAAGTTATATTTGCGTGTAAAAATATAATCTAAATCTGTCTTTCTCATCTAAAAATAAATATAATTAGTTTACTTTATGGCATGGTAAGAAAATTCAGCTCTTTACAATAAATTGTCAATTTGAGACTATTTTATAACACTTGCAACGACTATTAGATGAAGACAATAAAACCTTTAATGGACACTTGCCCCAAGAGTTGCACTTACTATTAAAATATGAAGTTAGCTGAAATGACTGATCACTTGGTAAAAGTTACACCCACCAGTAACCAGTAATCAGGTAGCTTAGATACAGTATACAAAGAGAGAAACAGAACATCACTACCACAGTAAACACAATACAGTAGCAAAAGTGTTCCAAGTTGGTGACGAGATTTTGAAGGCGCGCGTGTGTCGACGAGTCCCTCTTTCAAAATGGCCGTCCAATGTTTACATCTGATCTCGGAATGTGTCTTTTGAAATGTATTGTCGACCGTTTCTTGATGTGACTGAGTTTATATGAATCTAAAGATTGAAGGAAGAGAGAGTTTGTATAAAAAAGAGAATTAAAAAAAACGTTTGTAAGCGAAAGAAAATCGAAAAGTTGGCAAACAATTTATATAATCATGGGGAAAGGAGTTTATTGTTGATAATTATAAAAATAATTCAAAAGTACGCTGGGAGCAAGTTTCTTTTTCTTCCCCAAAGATGTTGAAAGGTAAGTGATTTAATTAAAGAATTATATCAATTGATAAATTGAATAATTCTGAGAAGCTATTTCTCTTATGACATTTTTTTTGGTTATAGAGCAAAGATTTGGCTTGCAGTAGTCAAACGAGTCATAAATTATCCATTTCAAAATTTGTGCAAAAATTATAAAATATGCTCCTCAAATTCTTCTGAGAAAATGTTTAAAAATGTTTTGAAAAATCGTTTATTCGACCATGCGTATCTAGACGTTAATATAGCATCAGATAAAGAATACTTCGTGGCTCGTCAAAGGCTAATAATACAGGTTAAGATCCTTATGAGTCGAATTTTATTGTAGTTACAATGAGGCCCGATCAGGCCTAGAAACATTAAATTTGTATTCGCACACAAAATTCCTTGCTGAATGCAAATATGAATTTAAAAATTTGAGTTTCAGTTTCATTTTTCACTTTTGGGCCTTATGCCTTATGCCTTTTTTATCAAGTTTTTCACTTGTATTAATTTTTTTCTAACAAAGCGCTCCATTCTTTTTGTTTGTGTGTTTTTTTATATTATTCATGCTGCATTAACTTGATATTTTATTAACTCAAAAATTTTCAAACATTTGTATAATACCTATGATATTGAATGATAAAACTTGTTAGATTATTTCTATTTAAAATTTGTCGCTGGTTCCCTTTTTGATATGGCAGACTACCACGTGATCTTTTGAAAACTGAGACCTGATTTTCCTGTACGATTACCCCTGAGTATTGCTACTGTATTGGGTTTACTGTGTCACTACTGCAGTCATTTTAACTTTAAGCAATTATAATCGTTGGGAAATCTACTTTACTTTGTGTCATTTACAATTATCGAAAACTTAAAAGAATTGACAATACTGTAGTAGATTCTATGTGAAAAACCAAATTATTTTTTTCGGTGTTAAGTCTGGCTGACAACAATAATTTTTAAGATATTTATTTAAATCTAAAAACTAAAACGATCTAGATTTGCCATTTATGCATTCGACAATTACAACACTAAAGTTTTTAGATGTTAATCTTCCCTTTTCTACAATGATAATAATTTGTATTGTCAGTCAAAATAAGTCTAGATTTTTCATTTCAAAGAAATTTCGAAAACGTATTTTTAGACTAATGCAGTATTTATCTCGTCCAGCTTTTGACTCTGTTATTTTTAATCTGGTTTCGTTTATACATTCATAATTATTCCAATAATTTTGTGACTAAAAATAGCAACTCGAGAGTATTATTAATAAATAATGGATTCATTTCGTATTAGACCAGGAAAAAATAGGATTTTCGAGGATATTTTTATAACAAAGAATGAACCAAATAAAGAAAAAGAGATCCGGCCTCTTAAGCGGCTTTTCAAGAATAAAAATTTATCTTGACAGTTGAATCAAGAAGGCATCACCTATCTTATTACTATGTGCTATCCGACTCAGTACCTGATAAAAATAGCATTTTCTCTTTGCTTTGAGATCGTAAATTTTTACAGTAAAGTTTGGTGGAAAATGAAATGTAACTAGATGTGCTACATCTGTCAACTTCGGAGCTTTTTTATAACACCTTTAGGTATATTGCAATAGATGTACGAGTACTAGTCATTATTTTACTAGATATAGAATATTTAGTATGAAAACAAAAAATACTTTTACAATATAATAGTTTCCAAAAGAGAAAATTTCAAATCAAACATCACAATTAAAACAAAATATAGTAAAACACAAATTATATACCATAAAACTAAATGCCCATTAGTCTCGTGTTGCAGGCATAAATTAAACAGAATCCAAACAATAAATATAATAATACCAGGTATTGTAAAAAACAAGGTAAATAACATTTTTTTTCAAAAGCGAGAATTTATTTCTCAATATAATCTCTATCAAGTTCAATATATTTGGTCCAGTGAGGTTCAAATTTTTTTGTTCCTTCAAAAAAAAATTGTGTTGAAATTTGCATAACACTCGTTTACAGCAGAGATAATCTCTTTATTTGACGAAAATTTCTTCCTCTCAAATCAATTTTTAAAGTTAGGAAACAAAAAAAGTCACTTGGGTTCAAATCTGCCTGGCCGATCTGTGAGCAGGTTCATTTTCCTGGTGAAGGAGCACCTTTTTGCGTGCTAATCTTACTCGCTTCTGCATCAACCCACTATGCAAACAGTCCAATAACGATGGGTAATAAGAGCCAGTTTCTTTTCCCTCCGATAAAATTGTTTTCGCTTTTTTCGGTGCATTTTCGCCAATCCACCATTTTGACTGCGTAACGGTGGATCCTCGTTTCGTCTACAGTCACAAAACGACGGTTGTATCTACTCTTGTTTCGATCACATAAATCATGATGGGTCGTCTACAGACTACGTCCTGAAGAAATTCAAGTCGTGGCTGTTTTAGTTATTTGTGCTTGCACCTTCAGAATTTTACTGCAGATAATGTTGCCTACTAAATATTTAAGAATCGTGCCCTATCCTTTTCTTTTAAACCGTCAATTAACATCTCCTTAGGACCACCCTGAAGATCACCAGACTGGCTTTTTTCAACTGAAATGATCAAATTGAACCTCTTTGCAGTTATTTTTTTTATTTAAACAGCAGCCTTAGCAGATTATCTTCGTCTTCTTGTATAATCACTGTATCATTAGCATGACAGAGGATCGTCCACTTTAAAACCCACACCAGCAGTCGTTGATAAATTTATCCATGAACAAAAAGAATCTGGCTGAGTCTATCACCCTGTCTAATACTGGTAGGTACTGAAATTTTATTTTGTAAGTTATTCTGGATCTTTACAAAAGTGCGGTTGTCAGTATTCAATTCTCCAACTTCCTTTTTTAAATAATGTTCGCACATCTCCGAGTTTTACTTTCTTGACTGCCTGTGTGAGGTCGATGAAACATATGGTAGATGCCCAGATCCCACCAGACATTGTCCGGTGTGATACCATCGCATCAGCTTAGGCTGCGTGAAGTTTTTTAACGTTCCGTAGCTGTGCCGATGTCCCCGGACTGTGGGACCAAATAGCATGATGAGGCACTTGAATACAAAAAATTCCGGAGGTAAAATATCCCCCCGTTCGGATCTCCGGCTGGGGGCTCGTTCATGGGCGTCGACATGCAGAGATCATAATTTTAAAATAGATTTTCGTAACATACGAGGTTTAAACTCGAACATAAATTCAGTGCACCAACACCTATGATCAAATAAACCTCATGTACTCGCTCTCTGTGGAACCAAGGTCAGTTCATCGACCAGCACAGTCAACTATCTCTATCCTGGGTACGACTTCTATTCCCGATTTAGGCGTAACTTTGGAATCCGTCTTTTGGTCAGAAGCGACCTCTCTTGCCAAAGAGGGGAGGCTTTGGAGTTTCGAAACTTTGATGTTATGTGGTTCAAAATAACTACTCAACAAACCACAAGGTTCATCTATATCTTCTATCGACCACCAAGTGATACTAACTTTAAAACACTTTTCGCTTCTCTCGCAGACACCATCGATCATTTTCAAATTAACTATCCAAATGCCGAAATTGCCATCCTGGGCGACTTTAATGTCCAAAGTATCAACTGGCTTAAGTATTCAAACACTACCGATGAACAAGGTCGTGAAGCTGAATCGTTCTCAATCAGTTGTGGCTTAACTCAGCTTATTGATGAACCAACACGGATCCCTGATCGAGACGGGGAGTTCGCCAGTCTTCTTGATCTGTTTTTAATCACCAATCCAGAAATTTACACTGTCACCGTAAATCCTCCGTTAGGTTCTTTCGACCATAAACTGCTTTCGACATCGAGTATCTTACTAATCAGCGACAGAGGGATGCCTAAACCGCGCAAGATTTGACATTACAAATCTGCTCATGGAATATTTTCAGACTTTCCCTTGGTTAGATGTTTGTTTTCGATCTGACCACCCATTTGACTGCGCCAAGGAGGTTTCCGATGTTATTTTGGCTGGTATAGGAGCTTACATCCCTTTTCATTTCATCGGCAAGCCTTGGTTTGACCGAAGATGTAAAAAAACTGTTGCTTCTAAACATCTTGCCTACCGACAATAGCGCGAAAACCCTAAAGTCATAAACCGTAACATCTTTGTTCGTGCCCGGAACAGATGCAAAGAAGTTATCGACGAAACCAAGGAGGCGCATAATCAACAAATTAGAAACAAACTTCTGGATTGTCCCAATAATTTCAGGTCCTTTTGGTCAGTCGCTAAGGCAGTTAGTCAAAATTTTACCAAATCCACCATACCGCCACTCACACAGTCAGATAATTCTATTGCAACAACACCTGTTGAGAAAGCGAACTTGTTGGTTGAACTCTTTGCTTCACATTCTACTGTCGATTTTCAAGGAAAAAACACCACCTACTATTCCCACAGTGCAGTTAAGGATGCCCGATATTGTCTTCAGACAGCGAACCATAAAACATATTTTAATGAAGCTAGATAACAAAAAAGCTTCTGGCGCTGATGGAATAGCTGCCATAGTTCTAAAAAACTGTGCGAGGGAGCTAATACCAGTTTTCTGTAGACTTTTCAACCTATCCTACAGAAAGGGAATATTTCCTTCCTGCTGGAAATGTGTCGAAGTTCAGCCGATACCTGAAAAAGGTTCATACATGAAAAAGGTTATCAATCAGCATCTGCTAAAATATCTTGAAGGATTCAACATTATTAGCGACCATCAATATCGCTTTAGTAAACATAGATCAACAGGACATCTGCTAACTTTTGTAACATATGTTTGGAATAACGCAATGGAATGCTTTGGAGAATCACGAACTGTTGCTTTTGATACATCTAAGGTATTCGACCATTGTTGGCTAAGCTACGCTCTTCTGGTATGTCTGAAAAGCTCTGTTTGTGGCTCTAATGTTTCCTTAAAGAGCATTCTTTACAAGTGGCAATCGACGGATTTCTTTCTAACACCTTCACTATCAATGCCGGTGTACCTCAGGGCTCCATACCGTGTCTTGCTCTCTTTCTCATTTACATTAACGATCTGCTGGAAAAAATCGGGAATCCAACCTACAGCTTTGCAGATGATAGCACGCTTATCTCTTCATTCACTTTGAACGCTCAAATAACGTCTACTCAGACAAATATCCGCAGACAGCAGGGAGTCATTCAACTTAACAAAGACCTGGAGGAAATTCTATCTTGGGGTGGCAGTAAACAAGTGGAATTTAACGCTACAAAAACCCAGGCGGCAGTTTTTTCTAAAAAAGTTAACGTTGCTGAACCTGACATGGTTATGTCAGGGCACTCCATTCCTCTAGCATCATCCGCAATTTGTTGGGCTTTAATTTGGGAGCAAATATGTCTTGGCATGAACATATTGCAAGCATAGAAAACAGAGCTTCTCGAAAGCTGGGACTATTATTTCGAACTAGAATGCTTTACACTCCACAATAACTGTTAATTCTGTACAAAGCTCAAATTCGACTAACTATGGAATACTACTCCCATGTTTGCGGCTCTGCTCCCAAACATACACTGCATTTGTTGGATTGTATTCAGAGACGAGCTGTTCGCCTAATTGGAGACCCGAAACTGATTGGCGGCCTTGATTCGTTGGAACGATGAAGAACGGTTGGCGACCTGAATCTATTCTACGAGTATTTTCATAAAAAGGTGTTCGATGGATGTAGCCCGCTTAATTCCTCCTAGAGCGGAGCATGCTGGAAATACACGGCGTGCTAATATTTCACATCCGTATGAGGTTCAGCTTGCTACTCCTCGTACAATCCTTTTCAAGCAGTCTTTTATATGAAGAACCTCATCCCTTTGGAATAATTTGCCCAGGACTGTGTTTTCCACTGAGCACAATTTCGGGCGATTCAAGACCAACGTGAATCACCCTTTTCACACACGTGTTGCTCCTGTAGTGCTTTAGGGATTTCCCTGCAGCACGTGTGCTGTACCCATAAAAAAAATATGTAGCAAGTTTTGTTAAATTCAATAGCTCTTGCTTCCACTTAACCAAAAAGAGTTGACGCGTCTATGATAGACTTGTTATGCCGAAATCATTCTTGCTCTTCGTTGATTCCGTTTTTTCTCCACTTTTTCCAACATAATTTTCTTCGGCAGCTTTGAGTTTGAGCTCAAGACACTTATAACTCTATAATTTTTAGATTATTTTTCAAATTTGGAAAGAGGTAATATTCGCTGGGGACGATATCTGGAGAATGAGCCCAATTGGTTCATCGATTTTATGAAAATGTAAATTGGTGAATCTTGGTGAATTTTGCTTCGCTAAATGTGATATTCTCCGGTGATTGTTCGCCTCTTCTCAAGATAGTCGATCAGTATTATTTAATGCGCATTCTAAACAATACTGACCAGAACCATTTCAGCTGATGTTTGTATTTTTGGACACTTTGGTGAGATTTCATGTGGTTCTAGCCACTCTGTGAACTGCTTGTTGGACTCAGGCGTGTAGTGGTGGATCCATGTTTCGTCCATTGTTACGAATCGACCGAAAAACTCCTTTGGATTACGTAGAAACAGTGCCAAACAGCGTTCTGAATCTTCAATACGTTGCTGTTTTTGATTAATCGTGAGAGTGCGTGGCACCCATCCGGCACGTAGCTTTTTTATATGCAAGTATTCATGCAAAATATGCCGCATGTGTTCTGTTGATATTTTCACGATGTCACCTATATCTCTCACTTTCACTTTGCGGCCATTTAGAACAATATGGTGGATTTTTTTATGTTTTTAGATGACAGCCTCATTTGGACTTCCGGAACGTGGTGCATGATCGGTGTTCGTATGACCGCATTTAAGTTCTCTAATAGACCAAGAGCCAGCAACGTATTTCAAGTTGTCATTTCAACAATCATGAAAATTTAGGTACTAAATCTTATATATCAGCTGAACAATAAAAGTCGATTCTGGCAGCCCCCTACGGCCAGGGCCCCTACCCCAAAATTACTAAGAGGGTGAGAAATAAGATTCAATTTATTTAAAGTAAAAGAAATTTCAAGAGGATACTTTCGAAAGTATTTTTGGTTTATAAAAATTATTGGCAGAACATTTCCCTCCTCCTAAATGTCGACAGAACGCTCTAAATATTTGTTAAAAAAATACCATTTTTGTTGTCTTGAATTTTTAACAGAATAAATAAAATATATGTACGATTGATAATATAAGAAGCCAGAACAAAATTTCACTAACTGTCTGCCAGAGCAAAAAACATCCTCACGTTAGTGGCCCTCGGGTTAGAGAGAGAACGTATATGGAGAGTAAAACAGGCTAGATATATAAAATTCAACAAAAAATTTATTGTAAAAATTAAAAAAAATTATTTAAAATATCAGAAATTATTAATTTTTTATTCATCTCCTTCATCAACACTTAACTATCGACACTGGCATCATCCACTTCAATATCGATGTTGTCGTTGGCGATCGCGTCACATACGCAACCATTGTTTTCTGGGCTCAAAATTTTTGGCATCTGCAGATGTGCATTCCTCCAAATACTTGTAATATATTTGGTTTCCTACTTCTTTTTCATACCTTTTCAATGACCTTCAAACCGATGAAATAAAAATGAAGAACTGTCACAGTTACAGAGAAATAAGCGGTGGACCATTTATGAATTATATTCCCTAAAATTTAAGAATACTGAAAGTGGTACGTTCTATAAAATCTCGATATTTTTCACAGTGGCCTCCAAAACGACTCAGAGAATAATACTTGTGTCACAGCTACAAACGAATCTCCCTAAATGTGACTCCTCTACAAACTTAACAAGGGGCCATTGCATTCTACATAAGATTAAGATTAAGATTTACCTTCAATGTGGTCCATAGATCCTCAATATGCGTTCTCTCTCTAACCCGCAGGCCGCTATGTAACTGTCTCGCTCGCACTAACGCGGGAAAGTTTTCGGTCTGGCAGACAGTTAGTGATAGAATTTTGTTCTGGCTTCTTATATTACCTATCCTACATATACTTTATTTATTCTGTTAAAATTTTAAGACTTTTAAAATAACAAAAATGGTATTTTTTTAAATAAACATTTACAGCGTTCTGTCAACATTTAGAAGGGGGGGAAATGTTCGGGAAATAATTTTTATAAATAAAAGATAGTATCGAAAGTAACCTCCTCAAATTTCATGACTTTTACTTTAAATAAGTTGAATTTTATTTTTCACCCTCTTAGTAATTTTGGGGTAGTATACCCCGGTGGCAGGGTGTTGCCCGAATCGACTTTTAATGTTCAGCAGGTATGTATGATTTAGCACATGAATTTTCACGACTGTTGAAATGACAACTTGAAATACGTTGCTGGCTATTCCTCTAGAAACCATCCACATATAGTTGCTTACGACGGAGCAGATGTACCATAATACTTCTTAAGCTATTCTTGTGTTCTGGCTGTATTTTTTCCAATCAAAAAGCAGTCTTTAATCAACTCACGAAATTCCATGTGTTCCATCGTTTAACGAAATAAAAAGTAGCGTCGCTCAAGCAGCTGTAACTCGCAAACTAATGGGCGAAATGTCATGAAAATTTTCCACAAATCTTCTGACAGTTGACACTAATTGAAAATTATATGATTTTTTTTGTTTGGGCTGCCATCTTTCGGAAAGTATCGGGATTTTTCACCACATGTTAGTATGTTTTGAGAAATAAAACTCTCTCTAAGAATACTTGTCCCTCATATTTTAGCAGCTTATTTTTGTTACCATATTAAATGAATATGTAATATCATTTGTTGATTTAATAAAGATGCAAATGTATTCCTCTGCATTTCCCTAATAATATAAAGACAGGTAAGTAGTGTAATATTTCCTTTATATTGCTTCGTTCCATATGGCGGAATAGATCTTATTCTTGATAATAAAATAAAAAGACAAGATAATAGTTAAAATAATGCTAAGACCCGAAGGAAGGTATTTCGGCCGGCCAGCAAGTAAGTTTTTTTTTTGATTTTTTTTTTTAAATCAACTAATTAATGCACAAAGTTTGGTAATCCTGCAAAATAATATAGAGAAGTTAAACAGATTATATTCGTTTAATTTATATAATAGAGCTTTTTTACTCTCATCAAAATTTAATTTTATTCAAAGTACAAATTATTCAAATGAATATTTATGCTTCGTCGTCATCGTAAATTCCTTCGACAAAAACCTGGAAATAGCAAATCCGCGCTACTCCCGGAACAGGGCAATAAACTACTACGCTTGGCATGTTATCTCGATCTGTGACGGGTAAATTTGCGTTAACAGGACAAGCTTTTTCATTGATATTAATAAATCAGTAATTTAGAACAAGCAGAAAAATGTCGTTTAATAAAATAAAGGAAATGTGACGATTATTTAGCACAAAGAATATCGTGCGGTTACGCTGACCGCCGGCAAAATTATAATCAAGGCAGATTCGCGTGGTTGTGTTGCACAGAGCGTAGCTTAGACAGCAGATAAAGTGGAGACTTTCCTTATAGTGTGGGACTGTATGAGCTTCATGCCATCTTGAATATGCTAATAAATACCGGTTTCGCCCTTCTTCTGTGGGGAATATTGATCTATCCTCTATATTCCTAGTAAATATATAGAGACTGATCTCTACAGGAGTCCTTTCCATGTTATTAAGCCTGGGTGACATTGTGACTTGCCTTTTCACGGATTTTCGTATGGTTGCTAGAAGCCTTCTACATGGGCTTATACAAATGTTCATTTAGTGGAGGCAAACGCTGCAGAATTTTCATAATTTTTAGAAATTTTGAGTACTACTTGGAAATCGATTTAACTATTTTGAAACAGTACCAACATAGTGTAAACGAGTTTTCACAACCTAATTTTGACCGCAAGGTCACTTTTCTTCTATTTTAGTGCAATTTTTTCACATTTTTACGCTTTCGGCTCACTCTTTCTTAAATATCCCAGTTTCTGTACGTTGTTATGCACCAAAAAAAAAAAAAAAAAAAAAATTCATTTTACTCGTTATAAAATTACCTAAAAAATTAAAAAAATATTAAGTACCTAAACTAAAATAAAAGTATTTATTACGGCAAATTAAAAAATGATTTCTTTATGGGTTCCGTTCAATTCGATATTACGGTTTCAAATTATAGGAAAATATAGTTTTCATATCAACAAAAAAATATGCCAAATTTTATTAAAAATTATTAAGAGGATTGGTCAAAATTCGCATTTTAGTCCAAATTTTATAATGGATTTTTTTGTGGGCAAAAGGTCTTAGAGAACTTTTTTTTTAAACATGCAAAAAGGTATGCTCTTCAAGATGTTTAGAAAGATAAATAAAGAATATATAAAAAACTATTTTATTTTTCAATTTTTTCGTTACGAAAAATTTAATTTTTTTCGTTTTTGCTCTAGAAAAGAGAAAATGATTTTAAATCAAATACTACAATAAAGTTGATGATTTAGGTAACAGAAACTTTTATTGACAAACCATTAATACATTTACTAAAATTATCACAGATACAATATTTTCTGCTATATTCAAAATTATCCGGTTGCTTATTTGAATTGGATTCATACTGGTACGAGTACAAAAGGTTATTCGTTCAAAAAAACTTCGATGGGCTAGTTTATGTAAACATTGAATGGTTTGAAATATGCGAATCGCGAAGATACTGTAGAAATATTCTCGCAAGATCTAGATTAGAATGATGAGAATGAGCTGATTGAAGATTATGATCAGTCATCGTTGACAGATGAATTTTATAAATCATTTTCCGATGACTCATTTTTATTATTTAAATCGTTCTATAGATGAAAATAGCGCATATATATATATATATATATATATATATATGTATATATATATATATATATATATATATATATATATATATATATATATGTATATATATATATATATATATATACATATATATATATATATATATATATATATATATATATATATATATATATATATATATATATATATATATATATATATATATATATATATATATATATATATATATATATATATATATATATATATATATATATATATATATATATATATATATATACATATATATATATATATATATATATATATATATATATATATATATATATATATATATACATATATATATATATATATATATATATATATATATATATATATATATATATATATATATATATATATATATATATATATATATATATATATATATATATATATATATATATATATATATATATATATTATATATATATATATATGTATATATATATATATATATATAGTATATATATATATATATATATATATATATATATATATATATATATATATATATATATATATACAGGGTGATTAGTAATTCGACCTATTCCTTGAAAGATGTTATACTAGAGCTAATTTGCAACAAATTTGTTCTTATGAATCGGAGGTCTAAAATCAGTGGTTTTTGAGTTATTGCAGTTTTCAGATTTTTAAAAAATTTTCCAACCTTTGACCAAAAACTGACACTCCCCTCTGGTCATTGAATTGACACTTTTCTAATAGCGGATGATAGAGTGATTACTTTAAAAGGAAAATTTAGGCCAAAATTCTTATAATCTCAGAAATAAAAGGTCATAAATCACGTGGCATGATTTTTTTTTAAATATCGTTTAAATCGTAGAGAATTACTCAAAAAATTTTTATGACACTTGGCGTACAAATTACGGAAATAACTTCCTCGTTTCATAGGCTTTTCAAAAATGTACAAATATTGTCAACTTTCGCAAGGGTTTGGAAAAACTCCTAATAAATTTCGCAGAGGACGCGTTATAGGTCTCCATGTAAATAAAATTAAATTTTGTGGATATTCAGAAATAAATTAAAGAAAGGAGTAAAGAATTCTTTTTAATTACGATTATCATTCTTTAATTAACTGTAACAAAAAATTATCAATATGTTCAAATTATCTCCCTTGGTTACGTATGCAAGAACGAAGTCTACGGCGTACTTTAGATACAGTCACTCGCGTTGAAATTGTGTCTTTCATGTATTGGGCGGCTGCCAAAATCCTCTCTCTCAACTCATCTTCGGATTCGACGTATGTTACAATAAATCCTTCATGTAGCCCCAAATGTAGATGTCACATGGTGTCAAATCCGGACTCCTCGCCGGGGGTTGGCCGCCTCGACCAATCCATTGCATTGGATAATTGTCGTCAAGCCACTGTCGCATGTCCCGGAAATAGGTACAGATTCTTTGGTATCACACCCATTGTTAACAGCTGTTGGAAACAGTCTAAATGCTATTAATTTTTTATTGTCTTCGTATTTAAGTTTTCAAATCCTAGTACTTGGTGATTTGCTTATTGTATTTCTCTCATAGATTATTACTACATGGGGCCAGAGATTTTTGAACAAAGAAACAATGTTTTTGCCAAATGTCGATTTTATGCTTAAACATAGTTTCCTTCAAGAGCGATACATTTATTCCTGCGATTTCCTTTTATATAGTACGGTTTGTCGAGCTCTCTAAAATAAGGCTCAGTTTCCCATTCGATTTTTTCTTTTGAGCTAAATTTCTTTTACTGGAGTCACTTTTTCAAATTTAGAGATAATAAAGATAATAATGGCTAGGGGCTAGATCTGGTGAATAGGGCGGATGAAGAAGCAATTCATAGCTCAGTTGATCCAATTTCACCAACGATTTTTTAAAGTTATGAGGTGGTACTTTATCTTGGTGAAACGATACTTTTTTCTTCGCTAAATTCGCCCTTTTTCTTTTCAGCTGATGTTTGTGTTGCTGGACGCTTCGGTAGGCTTTTATGTGATTCCAGCCACTCTGTGGACGGTCTGTTGAATTCAGGAGAGTAGTGGTGGAGCAATGTTTCGTCCACTGTTACGAATCGACGCAAAAATGCCTTTGGATTACGCCGAGATAGTGCCAAAAGTGTTCTGAATCTTTAAAACGTTGATGTTTTGATCAATCATGAGAGTGCGCTGCACCCATCGGGAACATAGCTTTTTCATATTTAAATATTCATGCAAAAGATGCCTTACGCGTTCTGTTGATATCTTTACGATGCGATGTTAGCTCTTACTTTGACCTTGCTGTAATTCAGAACGCTATGGTAAATTTTTTTATATTTTTTGGAGTGACTGCCTCTTTTGGGCGTCTGGAACTTGATGCATCATTGGTGCGTATACAACCATATTTAAGTTCACTAAAACATCGACATATAGCTGCTTTCGAGGGAACAGAAGTGCTATAACATTCCTTAAACTATTCTGGGGTTCTGGCTGTATTTTTTCCTATCAAAAGCAATATTTGCATTGCAAAAATTAAAAGTGTCATAAAAATTTTACATGAATCTTCTGAGAGTTGACATTAACTGAAAATCACATTTTTTTTAGTATTGCCATCTCTTGGAAAGTCTCGGGACTTTTTACCCCATGTATTATTTGGGAAATGACATCGATTCACGTTCTATTTTTTGGAGATTAATCCACTACTAAAATGTCTGGTGTACTGTAAGTAATTTTTGAATCTACAAGCACAGATTAATCTCAGTATAACCGTTTTTAAGAGTTGGCCTCGAAGCCTATTTCTATGTAGTATGTTATCTACCGACAACTTTAATTTTTTTAGCTAATTTTGGGTGAAGTAACTGTATCGTGGGTTTCTTTATACTCTAACACAGTAAATGCTTGACAATCTCCTGGCACCTGCTGTACTATCTTCGATTTTTGATATTCACTTTTACTTGGATCATTCTCTACAGAGTGGTTGTTAACGATATTTATCAGGAAGTTTTTGAGTGGAATGGTATGGTCATCAGCGGGAAGGTCTTACGAATCAGGCTAACACCAGCAGTTAGTCTGTTTTATGGTGACGTTATATTTCATGTTTCCTTAGTTATAACGTTAAATAGTCTTCTATTCATGAGTGGGGTTGGAGATTCGGTAAGTCTATGAATATATGTACTCATGTTTATTATTTGCTGGTCTCGCTGGTTACCAGTATTTATATTTACTAATTCTCTGCATCTCTGATACCTAAGGGGCGTTGGCCTTTCACTGGCACTCAACAGGTGGTGTTTCTATGCCTCGGTAAGGAGTTTTTTAAATTTTCCTTGCAAATTTGCGACGTCTTGCTCCGGTTTACCTTTTAGAATGTTATTATAGTTTCTAAAATTTGATTTTTTTTGGGTTTTTATAAGTGAGAGAAGTACCGTAGCTAAAGAAGAGAGTCTAAAAACGATTTTCCATAACTAAGATTTAAGAAAGTTTTGATTTTTTGCCTGTTAAATGTTTGAAAATATGTTATCATAAATCAATATCAACTATCAAAATTAAACAGGAGCCATATTTTAGCAGTTGGTTACATCTCCGAGTGCATTTCATAACGACCTATTATCCAAGCTAGGATCCACAGAGAAGAGATTAGAACACAAAGTCCTTATAGTTGTACTACCACAATATTTCAGTAAAATACAACAATTAGTGTCTATGGCTGATGTCAGCTGGTGTTTTTGGGGAAAGCGTAACTGTGCCTTTCCCGAGAATTCGTCTCCTAGTCTGTGGTTTCGACGCTTCCCGCCAGAGGGCAGATATGCTTTCAATATTAGGCTCACGCCAGTCAGATATACTAATTGTTGTATCTTATTGATATATTAATCGAACATTTACAAATTAACTATCCAAGTGCCGAAATTGCCATCCTGGGCGACTTTAATGTCCACAATATCAACTCGCTTAAATATTCAAATGCTACCGACGAACAAGGTCGTGAAGCTGAATCATTCTCAATCAGTTGTGGCTTAACTCAGCTTATTGACGAACCAACACGGATCCCTGATCGAGACGGGGAGTTCGCCAGTCTTCTTGATCTCTTTTTAACCACCAATCCAGAGATTTACACGGTCACCGTAAATCCGCCGTTAGGTTCTTCCGACCATAAACTGCTTTCGACATCGAGTATCCTGCCAATCAGTGACAGAGAGGCGCCTAGGCCGCGCAAGATTTGGTACTACAAATCTGCTAAATGGGAAGATCTCATGGAATACTTCCCTTGGATGGACGTTTGTTTTCGATCCGATAACCCATCTGACTGCGCCAGGGAGGTCTCCGATGTTATTTTGGCTGGTATGGAAGCTTACATCCCTTTTTCGAAGAAATGCTCCTCCCTTGGTTTGACCGAAAATGCAAAGAAGCTGTTGCTTCTAAACATATTGCCTACCGACAATGGCGTGAAAATTTTAACACCATAAATCGTTTAAGAACAACGTGAATCGCTTTTTCCGCACTCGTGCCGCTCCTGGAGCGCTTTAGGGACTTCCCTGCAGCACGTGTGCTAGACCAATAATAAAAAAAAAACACCTTTGTTCGTGCCCTGAACAGATGCAAAGGAATTATCTACGAAATCAAGGAGGCGCACCATCAACGAATTAGAAACAAACTTCTCGCTTGTCCCAACAATTCCAGGTCCTTTTGGGCAGTCGCTAAGGCAGTTAGTCAAAATTTTACCAAATCCGCCATACCACCACTCACACGGCCAGATAATTCCATTGCAACCACACCTGTTGAGAGAGCGAACTTGTTGGCTGAACTCTTTGCTTCACATTCTACTGTCGATTTCCAAGGAAAAACACCACTTAAAATTCCCATATTGCAGTCAAAGATGCCGGATGTTGTCTTTAGACAGCGCATCATAAAGCGTATTTTAATGAAGCTAGACACCAAAAAGGCTTCTGGCGCTGATGTAATACCTGCCATAGTTCTCAAAAACTGTGCAAGGGAACTAACACCAGTTTTCTGTAGACTTTTTAACCTATCCTACAGAAAGGGAATATTTCCATCCTGCTGGAAATGTGCCACGGTTCAGCCGATACCTAAAAAAGGCAAGAAGACCTTGCCAAATAACTACCGACCAGTCGCACTGCTTTCAATAATATCGAAAGTCATGGAAAAGGTTATCAATGAGCATCTTCTAAAATATCTTGAACGATTCAATATTATTAGCGATCACCAATATAGTTTTTCGTAAACATAGATCAACAGGAGATCACGTCGTCGCTCAATTTGTTGGGCGTTAGTTTGGGAGCAAATATGTCCTGGCATGAACATGTTGCAGGCATAGCAAGGAGAGTTTCTCAAAAGTTGGGAATCTTATTTCGAACCAGAAAGATTTACACCCCACAACAACTGTTAATTCTTTACAAAGCTCAAATTCGATCAACTATGGAATACTGCTCCCACGTTTGGGGCTCCGCTCCCAAACATACACTGCATTTGTTGGATTCTGTTCAGAGAAGAGCTGTTCGTCTGATTGGAGACCCGGAACTGACCGGTGGCCTTGATTCGCTGGAACATCGAAGAACGGTTGGCGAGTTGAGCCTAATCTACAAGTATTTTCATGGAAAGTGTTCAGAGGATGTGGCCCGTTTTATTCCTCCCAAAGCGGTGCATGTTAGAAATACACGTCGCGCTGGTGCTTTACATCCATATGAGTTTCAGCTTGTTACTCCGCGTAAAACGCTTTTCAAGCAGTCTTTTATATGGAGAACATCATCCCTTTGGAATAATTTGCCCAGCGCTGTGTTTCCCACCGAGTACAATTTACAGCGATTCAAGAACAACGTGAATCACTTTTTCTGCACACATGCCGCTCCTGGAGCGCTTTAGGGACTTCCCTGCAGCACGTGTGCTAGACCCAAAAAAAAAAATATTGCGTTAGTACGGCGAGGAGTACTCTGTGTTCTGTAAGCAGTGATACGCTAAAAAGTGGTCCTCACTGGTATGTTTTAAATATTGAGCTTACATCAGCCAGGAATACTAATTGTTGTATATTACATTTTCTTACATGTTAATAATAAAGATTTCAAGTTTGCTTCGTTTTGTTTATAATACAACCATAAAAAATTATTAAAACCCCCCTTAGGGATTCTCCTAGCTAGTGCTCTAAGTCAAAGAATAAAATTCAATTTCGAGTTTTAAAAGACTCTAGTAACTGAAATTTTTAGTCGATATGCACAGATTGGTTTGTGTCGTTTTTGATTTGTAATTTTAAATCCAAATTTCATTGTATTGCGTCTTAGAGGATAACGACTAAAAAGTTTTTTCACTTTCAATAAATCAATCAATTGTCAAAAGATCCCTTTTATTTTCAAAAATATGTCATATTCGTTTTACTGTCATACTTAAAAACAGATGTTTACTTTAAGCTTAAGGTATTAGAAAACAATTTATCGCTATCAATTTATCGTGAAGACTTAAATCAGCGCTTATTTATTGCTGAATTATAGGTGACATTTAGAATCGCGTCCAAAAACTTTTTATAAAATTTATGGGCCCATAAATTCAATACAAAATAAATTCTAAAACTTATTGAGAGTTACAATTGAGGCAAAATTTATCTGTACAACAGATAGAGATTTGGTATGTCCATTGGGTTTAATAAATAATTCGAAGATTCAAAATTTGAATAGAGGCGGGTACTACCGTGGATAAGACAGCAATGGAATCTTTAAGTTCATTAAAATGATAATCGTTTATATACTTAATTTAAAGTTTTTTTTATGGCACTTCTCTTGCCAAGCTGGCCCATTGCATTGGTGAACAAATCCCCTTTGAGATTTTTCCATTACGTTTTCTAGTTCAGCCGGCGGGCATGATAACTTTCGAACGAAATGAGGTATAAACTTAAAATGCTTGAAATAGGGATGAAATCTATAGTTTGTGAGAGATATTGCTTGAGGGGAAGGGGTGAAAGAGGTGAATGTAGATTAATTATTTAGAGTGTTAACAGTTTTTTGGGACATTTTCATATATTTTATAATTTCAATAGCCTTATGAGGGTTTTTTCCAGGTTTTTGGTTCAGAAAATGGGCTAATTTTAAGTATAATTATTTATAGTAAAACATATGAGGTGTTAAAGGGGTGACGAAGGGAAAAAGTTTACTATTGCCCTTTAAGCATCGACAATGCCAAATGGAACTTTGGTGAAACATCTAGGAGTACGAAGTCAAAACAACACTGAGCAACGAATGTACTCCAGAACCTACACAGAAACACTTTTTGCTCCGTATTTGTATTTTTTTTTATGGGGCTAGCATACGTGCTGCAGGGAAGTCCCTAAAGCGCTACAGGAGCGACACGTGTGCTGAAAAAGCGATTCACGTTGTTCTTGAATCGCTGTAAATTGTACTCGGTGGGAAACACAGTCCTGGGTAAGCCATTCCAAAGGGATGATGTTCTCAATATAAAAGACTACTTAAAAAGCGTTGTACGAGGAGTAACAAGCTGAAACTCATACGGATGTGAAGTATCAGCGCGACGTGTACTTCTAACATGCACCGCTCTGGGAGGAATTAAGCGGGCTACATCCTTCGAACACTCTCCATGAAAATACTTGTAGAATAGACTCAAGTCGCCAACCGTTCTTCGATGTTCCAGTGAATCAAGGCCGCCGGTCAGCTCTGGGTCTCCAATCAGACGAACAGCCCTTCTCTGAACATAATCCAACAAATGCCGTATATGTTTGAGAGCGGAGCCCCAAACATGGGAGCAGTATTCCATAGTTGGTCGAATTTGAGCTTTGTAAAGAATTAACAGTTGTTGTGGAGTGTAAAGCTTTCTGGTTCGAAATAATATTCCCAACTTTTGAGAAGCTCTCCTTGCTATGCCTGCAACATGTTCATGCCAGTACATATTTGCTCCCAAATTAACGCCCAACAAATTCAGTGACGATGCTAGGGGAATGGAGTGCCCGACATAACTATGTCGGGTTCAGCAACGTTAACTTTTTTAGAAAAAACTGCCGCCTGGGTTTTTGTAGCGTTAAATTCCACTTGGTTACTGTCAGCCCAAGATAGACTTTCTTCCAGGTCTTTGTTAAGTTGAATGACTTCCTGCTGTCTGCGGATATTCGCAGCCGATGTCCGGGCGTTCAAAGTGAATGAAGAGATAAGCGTACTGTCATCTGCAAAGCTGTAGATTGGATTCCCGGTCTTTTCCAGCAGATCGTTAATGTAAATAAGAAAGAGAGTAGGAGATAGTATGGAGCCTTGGGGCAGACCGGCGTTAACAGTAAAGGTGTTAGAAAGAAATCCGTCGACTGCGACTCATAAAGAACGCTCTTATATATTATATATATATATATATATATATATATATATATATATATATATATATATATATATATATATACATATCTATAATATATAAAATGCAACGTCTCTCTCTGTCTGTCTGTCTGTCTGTCTGTCTGTCCCTTAGTGCGCTTGTCACTGGAGAACCACTTATCCGATTTACGTATTTTTTTTTTTTTAAAACATACATATGTTCTCTGGCCAGGTTATAGGCTATATTTTATTACGATAGGTAGCATACGGAATGAGCAGTGACGATAATAGTGAATGAGGTCGGAAAAAAAAAGTTTGCCGCTAGCGCGTTCCTTTGCAGTACACAGCCGAAACCTTTAAATTTGGAACAATATTATGTAGCAGAGAATATCTATAATCTATAATCTATAATATATATAAAATGCAATGTCTCTCTGTCTGTCTGTCTGTCCATTAGTGCGTTTATCAAGCGAGAACCACTTATCCGATTTACGTGTCTTTTTTTAAATTCATACATATATTCTTTGGCCAGGTGATATAGTAATAATAATAATCTATATCTATAATATATGTAAAATGCAACGTCTGTCTGTCTGTCCGTTAGAGCGCTTATCCCTCGAGAACCACTTATCCGATTTACGTGTTTTTATTTAATTCTTAATTTAATATATGTCAAAAAAAATCTATAATTTATATAAAACGTAACGTCTCTCTGTCTGTCTGTCTATCTATTACTGCGCTTAGCACTCAAGAACCACTTATTCGATTTACATGTTTTTTTTTTTTTATAAAATACAAAGGGAATAAACAGAGACAAAATGCTAATATGTAGGAAAAAAGATGGAAGTATAGCAGTAAGCTTGGCAGAAAGATTGAATAGATGGGGGGAATACTTTAAAGAAACACTAAATGGAGATGAAAATGAGTTGAATGAGAAATACGAAGCAAAATTAACTGAAGGGCAGGAGGAGACAAATGAACCCTGCAAAGAAGAAATAAGAGAATTACCCAAAAAAAATAAGGCCCCGGGTGGAAATTGTAGAACTGATAAAAGCTGGAGGAGTAGATCTGGAAAATGAAATATGCCGGTTGGTGTAAGAAATATGGGAAACAGAAAAGATGCCAGTGAACTGGAGAGAGTCGCTTATTTGTCCAATATACAAAAAAGGAGAAAAAACTATATGCGCTAATTATAGACCAATAGCCTTATTAGATGTGCTGTACAATTAGATGTGTTGACTATCAAAAACAGACTAGCAGAGAAAGCCGAGTCTATTCAGGGAGAGTACCAGTGTGGATTCAGGAAAAATAGATCGGTTACAGACCAGATATTTTCGATCAAGCAAATCCAAGATAATAGCTTAAAAACAAAATTTGGCACTACACTTGGTCTTTGTGGATTTCAGAGAAGCATATGACTCTGTAAATAGAGAAGGACTCTACAAGATAATGGAAGAACTAAAAATTCCAAGTAAATTGATTCTCATGGTGAGAATGACCCTGAATGACACAGAAAATAGAGTGTTGATTGAGGGCAAAGTATCAGACAAGTTTAAGGTGAAAAGAGGATTAAGACAGGGGGAACCAGTGTCGACATGTCTATTTAATTTGGTACTAGAGAAGATAATCCGGGAGTCAGAAATAACAAATGGAACGATATACCAACAAACCTGCCAATGCTTGGCCTATGCGGATGATGTAGCAGTGATTGCAAGAGCTAAAGAGAACCTCAAAAAAGCCATAAGTAGGATAGAAAAAAGGGGAAGGATGAAAGGACTAAAGATAAATGAGGAAAAAACAAAACACATGGAAATTACAAAGAAGAAGGATAATAAAAACAACAAAAGTTTAGATATAATAAACAACTTAGGGAAAAGATATATGTTTAAAAAAATAGACAAATTTAATTATCTGGGAGTAACAATAACAGAGAGTGGACAAGAAAGGAAGGAGATACAAGAAAGAATAGCGAAAGGACAGAGATGTTTGGGGGCAATGAATCCAATATTGAAATCAAAGAATGTATCAAGAAAAGCAAAAGAAAGAATATATACGACAGTTGTTAGACCCACGGTGACATATAGATGCGAAACGTGGAAACTGAATGCAAGAGAAAAGGAGACGTTGGAGGTGTGGGAAAGGAAAACTTTGAGAATAATCTACGGAGGAAGGAAAGAAGAGGGACTGTCGAAAAGAAGAACAAACTACGAATTAAAATGCCTATATACGAAACCCCTTATAAGCCAAATCATAATAAGCCAGCGATTAGGATGGTTGGGACACGTGGCAAGGATGAAGGAAGAAAGACAGGCAAAGCAAGCCCTAATAAGAGGAGTGGTTGGAAGAAAAGGCAAGAGTAGACCTCGATCTACATGGATTCAGGCAGTAAAGCAAGATCCGGAGTTGATGGGAATCCCGCACTGGGAAAAGCTAACAGGAGAAAAAAAAGAAGTGGAGACAAGTATGCAACCAAGCCATGGGCCTCTAAGACCCCTTGAGCTATATAATAATATAAACATAACGAATAAGCAGTGACGATAAAGGTGAATCAAGTCCACGCGAGCGGAGCCGCGGGCACGGCTAGTATATATGTATATATATATATATATATATATATATATATATATATATATATATATATATATATATATATATATATATATATATATATATATATATATATATATAGACAGGATGATAATATCACATTACTCAAAATATTCACTCTGGTTCTAGAAGATATCTTCAAGAACATTCACTGGGACTTAAGATATCCAGAGAAACGCAACAACCTGAGATTTGCTAATGATATCGCACTTTTTGCTGAAAGCGAAATCGAATTGAAATAAATGCTCTAAGATTTGGAGATTTTGGCAATTTAAAACGCCTCGTTTGCCTTGTGTGTTGGCGAGAGGTTTTAGAATAGGATAAAGATTTAAGATTGATTTTGTAGTGATAAGGTTATGTGGATATGGTTTCTTTTCGATAGGGAGGGGAAAAAGACCATCTGCTCGTATAGGCAGTGTCGCCAATCCCTAAAGCGGGTCTGTCCTTCACCGGAATCGTGGGGAAGTGCCTACCTGCTACTCTAGAGTTGAGAAGGACACATTTCAAGAGATAACGGTAATAAATGGACATCAAGAATAACCTTTTGGGAGCCTAGGCAAAGAACACGAGGATGAGGAAGGCCGCCAACGAGATGGCTGGATGACGTGCGCAGAATAGGTGGAAAATATGGTGTGGTTTCAAAGGGCTCAGACTAGGGAATGGAGGAGCTTGAGAGAGACCTATATCCAGCAGTGGGCGAGAAGTGGCTGATGATGATGCTCCAAGAATTACAAATCGAAGCAAAAAAGGTCGGTTTAGAGAACATCACAAAAACCAAATTCAGGACGATTAAGTAAACAACCATTAATGAAGTACGGGCAACAAGTGGAAAGGGTAAATTTATATGTGTATTTGGAATAGGAAGTTACAATCGGAAAAGTGAATCACTAACTGGAAGTTAATCGAACGATACGCCTGGGATGGGCGGTTTACGGTAAAATGAAGCAAGTCTGCCAGTCCAAACTGCCTTTAAAATTTAAAAGTAAAGTATATAATGAATGCATTCTGCCAGTTACAACTTATGGTAGCGTAACATGGGTTCTGACAGGGAGAGTTATTAGAAGTTTACAAGTCCATCAGAGAGAAATTGAAAGAAAAATTCTAGGGATATCACTCAGAGACCGTAAACCAAATGATTGGATAAGGGACAAAACAAGAGTCCATGACATAACTTGAAGAATATCTTCCCTCAAATGGAACGAGGCCGGCCATGTGGCCAGAAATATTTATAACTGGAGCGGAAAAGTTATCAGGTGGAAACCATGGGGAGAAAAAGAAGTACTGGCAGACTCCAAAACGTACATACGACGATATTAAAAAATCAGCGGGGCTCGATTGGTATGAAATTGCTTAAAACCGGAACATATGAGAACACATGAGAGAGGCCTATATCCAAAGGATAGAGAATGGCTAGAGAAAGAAGAAGAAGAGTTGATTCTGGAATACCTTCATTCCTTTGTAATATTCCGCGTGAAATTTTGTGGACATTGTGTCAAGGGGACTCGTCGGAGTTCAGTGGCTTACTGTTACTGAGTAAATACATTATTTACTTGAACACTTTGAAATATTTTGAGCTATATTGTAGAATTTATGCTCTTCTTGTTCAAAACTTTTGTTATTTCAATTGATTTTTTTAACTTTTCGGTACAATTTTTTAATGGAAATTTCCGGAAACTTTTTAGTGTTCTTATCGAAAATGTATAAATGTTTCCCCCTCTTATTACACAATTTGAAATTCAGGAATTTTATATTAATTTTGATTTTTTTTTGTTATTCACCTCCCCCCTGAGTAGGGATTTTACCTTTTTTCATATCCTGAAGATATCGGCGGGGATGTCGTAATACCCGTCAACGTTGTCCAAGTGCCGAAACATACATTTTTGTATTTCACAGCACGTTTTAGACAACGCGGTGTGTGCGGCCACGGACGTTATTGCATTTCTGCATTTATGCAAACAACTACTATCCATGTACGTGGCCAGGCCAAATTTACTTAAAATAAATCAAATTAATAAAATAAAGTATACCTACCTGCCGTGATTGAAACCTAAGACCTTCTACACCGCAAGTAATTTACTACGTCACGGAGGCACGGGCCCCCACAATATTCATTAACATGCAATTAATAATTATTAATACACAAAGACAAACAAATGTGTTGTTGTTGTTTATCTGTGCCAAAATCTACGAACTTTGACTTGACTTTAATCCATTAGAATAATGTTGGATGAATTGCTTCATAGACATATAAAACAAGACCAGAATAATGATATTTTAAGATTATGATTTTATGTTTAAAAAATACAGGGTGCGGCGCCAAAATCCGGACAAAATTCAATTTGAATTTCCCACCATTCTATACCACTTTGAGAGGTCGCGATTGGCGTCCAAATCGCTTGACGCATTTACTAAACATTCATAACCTCGAAACAGGCGCAATGTTGAAACTAAGTGCGGAGTATAATCGAAGAGCTGGGATTATCGAAAGTGTTCGCGCTGGGCGCTCAGAGACAGAAATCATTCGATTCTTCGGGTACCCAAGATCGACTATGTATGATGTTGTCGCGAAGTATAACGAGTCGGAGAAGTCCAACGAAGGTTTTGCAACACCGGCAAGAAAAACTCACTCGAAGGAGCGCGTTGTCAGGACGCCCAAAATCATTCAACGGATTCCCAACAGCCCAGATTTAAATCCTTTGGACGTGGTCACTAACAAGTTCAGACATCCAAACGTCGCATCATTGGGAGTCGCTATTGAAGCGGCAGTCGCCGATATGGACCGTGACTCATTAAAACGGGCCTGTGACCGCTTCTGATCGAGAATGGAGACGATCATTCAAGCAAAAGGGGGTTATATTGAGTAAATGTGTTCTTTATGACCTAACAAACAATTTAGTGAAAAAAAAAAAATTATAAACTTCCCCATTTTTGCAACAAAAATTATGTTTAAAAAAAATGTTTAATTTGTCCGGATTTTGGCGCCGCACCCTGTATATACAGTGTGCTCGATGCCACTTCCGAAACTTTGGGAATGTGATCAAAATATTTAAAATAACCGGTCAAGTGCAAGTTGAACTTGCACAATTAGTGTTCCGTACGTTGATTGTTTTTAAAATAAAAAATTTTGTTAGGGTGGTATAAAATGATCAGTGACTTCACAAAACACACCCCAAATGAGTTTTCGACAAAGTTTGTTTCCAATCTTTACTGAAAACTGGTGACCTTGAAATTTTGGTTTTTTTTTCTATACCAGATAATTTATTAAAGGTAATGATAATTTTCGTTCAATCTATACCCCGTGGAGAATATTCCAGGGTTTTTTCAAAATTTTTTGATCAGTACTTTTCGAGATAAGGTAGGGGACAGCGATTTTTCACGATTTTTTTAAAAGTAATACGAAGAAAAGTGTGCGCAAGTATTACATTATATATATATTTTTTACTCGTGGTTTCACAAGCTTTCATTTGACTCCACACTCGATGACCTAGTAAAAAAAATTTTTTTTTCACTTTCGATTTCAACCCTCAAAGCGAATCCCTTAAGTCAAAATTTATGTTAGGGTGATACAAAATGATCAGTGACTTCACAAAACACATCCCAAATAAGTTTTCAACAAAGTTTATTTCCAATCTTTATTGAAAATTGATGACCTTGAAATTTCTGTTTTTTTTATATACCAGATAAATTATTACAGGTAATGCACTCATGATAATTTTCGTTCAATCTACACCCCGTGGAGAATATTCCAGAATTTTTTCAAAATTTTTTGATAAGTACTTTCCGAGATAAGGCGGGTGGACAGCGATTTTTCGCGATTTTTTAAAAATAATACAAAGAAAAGTGCGCGCAAGTATTACATTATATATATATTTTTTACTCGTGTTTTCACAAGTTTTCATTTGACACCACACTCGATTACCTAGTAAAAAAATTTTTTTTTCACTTCCGATTTCTTAAGTCAAAATTTAACTTTCAAAACTACATGGCATTATTATTAAGTATAAAATGTGTGGTCATATTTGTTTAGACCTATTTGTTTATCTGGTGTAATAAAGGGCGGTTAGGTTTAACTCATTAAATTGGTCGTGTATACGTTCAATACTCAATACTGTTTATTCATGCTAAGTTATACCAAAAACTGTCTTACACACATCAATAAATAATGATATAATAAAAAATATTTAACTATTATACTGATCAAAGTAATAAGATTACTACACAAATGTTGACACATATAATTGAAGCACCGGATTGCAGAACTACTTCTAAGCGTGACCCCTGTTTCCTTAGTAGGCAGGAGAGAGGATAACGCTGTGAACGCGTCGATCGACGGATAAAATCAATTTGCAAAGTAATAATCAATTCGTCTCTTTAGGCTTGTGGGTTTCTTATGGATATAGTCGTTTGATAAAATTGTTTGTTTAATTTGTTGTTAACAATGAATAAAACTTTACTCTAAAAAATTTTAATATTAATGAAAAAATTTGCCAAAATGGACTATGTCGGCTTATTTTTCATACATTTGCGAGTAATATATCAAAAATTCAGGTCAGTATGTTAATTTTTGCAGCAATGATATCGATAAATAAACAAACGCGCACGAGCTCTTAGGGCACGCGCACGTTTTCATGCAGTCAGTCGTAGTGAAAATTTGTTTTTTGAATGCTTCCAGCTGCCAAAAAGACATTTCCTTTTCTTATTTGGTTGCTTCATTTGAAAGTTATTAATTAAATTAATGTTAATTAGTAGTAGGAAAATCAAATAAGAAAACTAAATGGTGTAACTGTGTAGATATAAATTTTTAAAGGAAAAAATATTATAAAAAGGTATATGAACGCTTCAAAATCGTTTTTACAATTTTTAAAGCCCAAATTCAAAAAACCATTTCGTTTTACAATTTGGCTTTTCTGTTTGGTTAAACTGTTAAGAAAACCAAATGGGAGAACCAAATAGTCAATAGGCGCTATTTTACTGAGTTTCTACCACATTTACAATAATGGTTACCATTTTTGAAAGTATCAAATTTTTCTGTAAAACTTTCTTCAATATTTGATTTCATCTGTACTCAATGGAAAAAAAAGTTTCAGTATAGAGCAAAAAGTTTGGATTCAAGACTAATTTAATGCAAAAAAAAAAGTTTTGACTTAAATTTGTTTCTTTTTTAGAAAAAAAAATTTTTTTTAAATATTTTCCCTTGAGTCAAAACTGTGTACAAAAGAATTATTAAAATATATTCTAAATTTTTGCGGAGACATTTTTTTTTAAACATACAATAATAATTTATCATTACTTGTTCCTTTAAACTTTTCTAAAAACCAAATTGTAAAACCAAATGGTTTTTGAATTTTGGAGTGAAAAATTGTTATAACGATGTTAAAGCGTATATATATATATATATATATATATATATATATATATATATATATATATATATATATATATATATCATTTTATAATTTTTATTTGAAAATTTTTATATCTACATACACTTACATAAAAACACTCCAAAAAAACACTTAACTAATTGAGCGTATTTCGAGTTGAGTGTTTTTTCTTACGAAAAACATACAACTTAGTGTTAAGTTATGGAAAAAAACAGAAGGATTTTTTTTATTAGAATCACCAACTAAGAAAATACTATGTTTTTTTGGGAGCTGACAGCATTCAAAGAACAATTTTTCACTTCGATTTGCTGCAAAAATTAACATACTGACCTAAATTTTTGATATGATTATCGCAAATGTATGAAAAATAAGCCGGCATTGGTAATTTTGGCCAACTAATTAATATTTAAATTTTTCAGCGTAAACAATTTTATCAAAAATCATTCGTAAGTGAATGATAGTAAACCAGGAAAAGACAAAGTAGCTGTGTGTAGAAAAGGAGGAAACATCGGTTCTCCAGATAGAAGACCACATTTAAATCGGACCATGCACAGAATATACATATCTAGGTCCAAAAATTAGAAGCAACGGACGGACTGAACCAGAAATTGAACACCGTATTGTACAGGGGAAGAAGGTCATTGGGTGTCTAAACTCGATTCTGTGGGGAAAACATATATCAAAACAAAACAAAAAACTCTTGTATAACACTATTCTAAGGAGTATAGTACTCTACGGCAGTGAAGCAGGGCAAATGAGTCGGACTACACAGCGGAAACTAGGAGTATTGGAAATGGACTACTGGCGCAGATCGACAGGAAAATCACGCCGTGAGAAAGTCCCAAACAAAACGATTCTAGAAATAATGGAAGTGGAGGAGGATATAATACAAGGAGTTGAAAGGAAACAACTAGAATGGTATGGTCACGTGGAGAGGATGAGCGATGAAGGACTCCCGAAGCTGATCAAAAACTGGTCACTACAGGAAAAGAGAAAAAGAGGGTGCCCAAAAACCACATGGATAGACGGAATAGAAAGAAGTATGTCAGCGAGGAATCTAAGCCACGGAGACTGGGAAAATAGAGAGAACTGGAGAAAAGGGACCAAAAGGCGTACAACGCTATAAAGAATGGATGGTGATGATGGTCATTCATAAGAAGCGCACAAGCGTAAAGAGTGTTTCTACGCAAAAACCAACCTGATTCGTTAATTATTAACAGAAATACGACGAGTTGAATACTGCGTTGTAAATTGATGCTACGTACACTGGATTTTATGTCGTATATTTTTCCTCGAAAAAATTACAAATTAAGAAATTTTTACTCGAGTTGTTAATATAGTTTACATTATTCTAAACTTATTATTATAGGGCAATCTTCCATTCTTCATTGGATATCTTTGGTTGTTAAAACTTAGGACCTAGTATTTTCTGTAAAAAATCACTTAACCGTCTATTAGGCCCTTTTCAGTGCCTTATGAAACATGATGTCTAACTATTTATTTTATACATTTTTGGATCGCATTTCTAATGTTTTACTTCATCTGATCTTTAATGGCGATCAAATAATTACACAGCCCCAAAAAAAAAAGTGGGGTATACTTTTGATGCGATATATCAGATCCGTAGTATTTTTGTCCGCTGATCACGAATCTGACGTCAGAATATCGCCATCACATCTCAATTTTTTTCTAACTTCAAAAAATAGGTAAAAATTAGTAAAAATTAAGAAAAATATACTCCTAAAAAATTGATTCAAGCTGTTTCATGAATCCAAAGATGTATTAATATGTATTCGGACACGCTAAGCTAATATTCATCGGTTGGATTAAGCCATACAGTTCTGTTTTCTTTCTAACCTCAATAAATCAGACAGATATAGTGCTTCTCGAATGCAAAAACGAATTCAAATTAAAATTCAACCGATTCTTACCAAATTTGGTACACGGGGGTTTATTGGGTTGCTGATCATGAATCTGAGGTCGGATTTGCAAAATTCAAAAGGGCGGATCCAAGATGGCGGACAAAATTTTTGAAAACCAACCGATTCCTACCAAATTTGGTATACAGTTGGGGAATCCTCAAACCTGATACTCTTAAACCCTAAACCCTGAAACCTTAGACTCCCACACCCTGTAACCTCAAAAAATAGACCTCAATAACCCTGTAACTTTAAAAATGAGACCCAATAAACTCAAAACCAGGACTTTTAAACCATATACTCTCAAATAGTAGACCCTTAAGCCCTAGAATTGCCAAGGTTAGACCCGCGCCTAACTTTCCTTTTTTTGGCTGTATCTTGTTCTTTTTTCCGCGAATGACCTATTCAAAGGCTTTCTGCCCAAACGCTTTTGAGGACTTGTTTTTCTTTTTAGTGACCAGCAATAGTCCGCTAGCATATGGTCATCCCATCGTCCTTGATACCGATTTTCTATGATTTTCAGATCTTGGTGAAAACGTTCCCCTTGCTCCTCACTGTAGTTACCAAGATTATCTGGGAAATCATCGATGTGGGAGTCCAGGAAATGTAATTTTAGATTCATTAAGCAACCTAATGTTTGAAAATTTTTTTACCATTTTCTCGACTATTTCTTTGTACTTAGGACTTTTATTATTTCCCAAAAAGTTTGTTGCGACTTCTTTAAAACTAAGCCAAGCAGCTTTTTCAACTTTATTCATTTTAGTAACAAATAATGAATCTTGAAACAATTTTCTTATTTGTGGCCCGTCAAATACGCCTGCCTTAATTTTAGCTTCAGAAAATTTCGGAAATTTTTATGCAAATATTTGAAATATGGGCCGTTTGTATCTAATGCTCTCGTGAATTGCTTCATAAGTCCAAGCTTAATGTGAAGCGGGGGAATAAGAACTTTTCCTGGATCTACCAATGGTGGAAACAATACATTATTTTCACCAGGAGTGAACGATTCTCTTGTTGGCCAAATTTTTTTCTTATAATGACGTTCCCTGTCTCTGCTATTCCACAGACATTTATAACAGGAATAAAGTGTAAACCCTGACTGTTGGCCAAGCAATATTGTTACAATTTTTAGATCTCCACAAATTTTCCAGTTATGATCAGCATATTTTATTTTTATCAAAAGCTGCTTCATTTTTTCATATTGCTCTTCCATAACTGTGGAATGAGCAATCGGAATGGGAGCGTAAACGTTGGTATTATGCAGCAAAACTGCCTTAATGCTCCGTTTAGAAGAATCAATGAACAGTCTCCATTCTTCAGGATCGTATGAGTTATTTTGAAATTCATCCATTAGACCTTTTACATCGGTACAATATGAAAGTGGCAATTCCTCGTTCATTGTGAAATATTTTCGAAATTCTTCATCTCTGTTTCTATAATAAGAAATCGTAGCTTCTGGCTTAAGTAAATGTATTTTCTTTAAAAAGGAAGCAAGATGCTCTGAACCATCTTTGGATAAGCCTAAATCCCTGACTAGATCACTAAGTTCTGACTGTGATACGAGTGTTGGTTCTGGTTTACGGTTGTATGGTAGAAATTCTTTATCTGTGTCACTAGTATATGATAGGTTGTCACTAGAACATTCATTAGTAACAGTGTTTGAATCTTTTTCGACAGTCTCCATGTTTTCGGCATGAACTGATAAGGTGAAATCATTTGTTTCCATAACATCAGCATCAAGTGGTTCAGGAGGCGGAATTAGTTTAGTTGGTCTTGTTACTGTCGAAACATCGTTATAAGTAATAGTGCTTTTATTTTTTCGGTTATGCCTAGATACAACATTCATACAAAAGTAACAATCATTTTCACTGTATGGTCTATTCCATATTGCTGGTCTGAAATATTTAATCGCCTTCTTATTGATGTACAACATTATTTTGCAAGAACTGCAAATGATGTGGGGAACCCAATCTGTATCCTGGTGCTGTATTTCAATGTTAAAACAAACCTTATATAAGGTTTTAATCTTATCCGTTATCGGTGACCCCATTTTACTCAATACGTGTTGACAGCAAATATAACAAAATGAATCACTGTTTTTATCGCACTTATGAAAAGTCCTTGTACCATGAGACCGTTTTCTTGTAGCATTATACTCTACATGAGCCAAGTCACCCACACATGAAGAGCTACGGTCGCTGGATGACGACGGCTGCGGGCCCGCTTTCCCACCCCGACCAACCGCCGATACTGGGTTTCCGAGTCCCTGCATCGTAATTCTCTTTCTTCTACCTGCCATGACGGCATCTAAGCCGTTGTCCAGGGACTCTGCCGGCTAGTGGAGTAACACCGTTGCACACCGTCACCACGTGGAGGTGCCCTGGATGCAGGTAGAAGAATAAAAATCGACCGATGAATTTTCTCGGCGTTCAAAATGGCGCGAAAACATCTGCCATCTTGAATTTTGCAAATCCAACCTCAGATTCGTGATCAGCGACCCAAAAAATCCCGTGTACCAAATTTGGTAAGGATCGGTTGAATTTTAATTTGAATTTGTTTTTGCATTCGAGAAGCACTATATCTGTCTGATTTATTGAGGTTAGAAAGAAAACAGAACTGTATGGCTCAATCCAACCGATGAATATTAGCTTAGCGTGTCCGAATACATATTAATACATCTTTGGATTCATGAAAAAAAGCTTGAATCAATTTTTTAGGAGTATATTTTTCTTAATTTTTACTAATTTTTACCTATTTTTTGAGGGTTAGAAAAAAATTGAGATGTGATGGTGATATTCTGACGTCAGATTCGTGATCAGCGGGCAAAAATACTACGGATCTGATATATCGCATCAAAAGTATACCCCCACTTTTTTTTTTTTTGTGGGGCTGTGTTATTAGTGAAAATGTAAATGTTTGTAGAGTGTAATTTGTCGGCACCCAATAAACATATTTCGAATATTAAACACAAGAAATCAATGAATTACTTAATAAGTAGTTTGTTACCGTTCTATATTACTATTCTTTTTTGTTTAAAAAAAAGCAACCAAATCGATTAATAGATAAAAATCAATAGCAACTACTTACCATGAACAAAGTCCACATTTCTGCAGTTATAACAACTGTGACACGTCTTGTCGTATTACGGTCCATCAGCCGAGCTAGGATTTACAAACAAGAGAATAACATCCAATGGTATACCGTACTGGCCACAACGCTGGCTGGTGAAAGCCTTAAATTTTTAATTATAATAAATACTGCATCTTGTTCGCGTGTTCGTCGTTCCTAGCTCGGTTGATGAACCGTAACATAAATAACAGATAAAAGAACAGTGCTTAATTGCTGAAATCTGGACTGGGGTAACGATCGCTCTTTCTAAAGGTAATTGTGGGCAACTTACAGAATAATTCCTCTGTCGCTCTATGGCCCCAAAAGAGAAGTGGTGCTTTTGAATTTTAAACTTTTACTAGCCCGAGATATAATTTGTTATATTTTATTGCGATAAATAAATATTTACTAACGACTATATGTATATATATATATATATATATATATATATATATATATATATATATATATATATATATATATATATATATATATATATATATATATATATATATATATATATATATATATATATATATATATATAATGTATATATATATATATATATATATATATATATATATATATATATATATATATATATATATATATATATCTATGTTACGTGTATATACTTTTTATAACCTGAACAAAATTGGGGACACTCTGTACATAAAATTTATTTTTGTATTTCTTTGACTTTTATGTAGTTTTTTACAAAAACCTTTTTAGTCGAAAAGAAATTCCATAAAGTTACTGAGGGCTATTATTGCTGTTTATTTTAGGAATATCCGGCAAACTTTATAAATAAATAATTAGTTACAATGTGAAATTGGATCGATTCCCTACAACTGTTTGTTGGGGAAATTTCTCTTTTTAGATTTGTAATATTTTTACATAACGTAGATTTTTAACCTATATATATATATATATATTATATATATATATATATATATATATAAATATATATATATATATATATATATATATATATATATATAAATAAATATCTAAATATATATATATATATATATATATATATATATATATATATATATATATATATATATATATATATATATATATATATATATATACAGATACTAGACAAGGAAGATTCTAGGAATTACTTTAAGAAATCGAAAAAGCATTGCCTGAATTAGATAAAAAATTAAAGTCCAGGATGCCGTCAAAGAATAGAAAAAACAACTATACATATATATATATATATATATATATATATATATATATATATATATATATATATATATATATATATATATATATATATATATATATATATATATATATATATATATATATATATATATATATATATATATATATATATATATATATATATATATATATTATATATATATATATATATATATATATATATATATATATATATATATATATATATATATGCATATATATATTTGCCCCATATGTATGGAATAATGATTCCACAGCATTTATTAATCAGTGTATCAAAAAATGTTTAAATAAACGTTATAGGGTGTTATAGGGTGTTATAAGACGCACTTGCTGACGTTGACAATAAAATGTTTTGAACTGCCTCTTCGAAGAAATTACGCCATCTCGATTTTTTTTTAAATGATTTTTTTTCGATTTTTTTTCGATTAAATTTAAAATTACTAAAAATTCTAGATATTATTTGTCTAATATACCATATGTCTAAATTGAACTGTTTTGGAACTATTGATATTTAAAATTAAGGAGATTAAATTAAAAACATTTTTTTACGCTGGCTTGTGTCAAACATATGTTTAAATTGAACTGTTTTCGAATTAAAATAAGAAAATACAAGAAAACTATTAATAAGTACTGTAGGTTTATTTTTAAGGTAACAATTGCTCAAAATGACTACCGTTAACAGCGAGGCAATGACCCAATCTGTCATAAACAGCCTGAACAAAGTTTTGCAGAGAATCCGGGGTGATCTGTACTACTTCATATTGAAGTCTTTGTTGTAAATCTTTTACAGTTTCAGGTCGACTTCGGTAAAGTTTGATGTTCAAATGATCCCATAAAAAAAAAATCGAATAACGTAAGGTCAGGACTCCTTGCAGGCCATTCTACAGCACCTCTTCTGCCTATCCATCGATTAGGAAAAATCGCATCCAAATATGTTCGAACATTGATTTCCTGTTGATACTACAGATTCCTGTTAGGGGTATCCAAAATATTTTCATCGGGAAAAAGACCTACACAAGTTGGAATAACTTGCTCTTGGAGTAACTGTAAATACTGCTGTCCTGTAAAATTTAAATCGATAAAAAAGGGACCACCATAAATCCCTGCACACACCTTTATCTTTTGTGGTCTTTGAGAATGACTGTCGATTATCCAGTGAGGATTCTCAGTAGACCAGTACTGGCAGTTATGCCTGTTAACTCTTCCGTTAAGACAAAATGTGGCCTCGTCAGAAAAAACAATATTATGAATTAGGTTAGGATCATTATTGATTCGTTCCATCATGATCTCGCAAAATTCAACGCGTCTATCGTAGTCATCTTCAGATAATTCTTGCCATAGGATGGGTTTGTATGGATGCAATTTTTCTTCATTCAGTATACGACTTAAGGTACCGCCCTTACTTATGTTGTGGCCTAGGCAAAGTTGACGAGTATGGGGATTTTCTGTAATTTCCAATAAAATATCTAACTTTTTATCACCCCTTTTTTAATTTTTGGAGGTTCAGATTTAGAGTGATCCTTAACATGACCTGATTGTCTAAATCGTTTTAATGTTTTGCTAACTACGGATTGGGTAATGAGTTCTCGATTCGGATATTCTGCGTTAAAAAGATCACACACCTCCTGTTGTGTTCGCCTACGGTCTCTGTAACGAACCATCATTAACAAGGTGATTCTTTCAGTTTCCGTTAAATGTACTATTATGCAGTTTCACAAAATGCAGCAATAAACGTTTTCGTCAATAAATCATTTTTTGACGCGTTAAGTCGTTATCTGACAATAAATGTTTGACACAAGCCAGCTTAAAAAAATGTTTTTAATTTGATCTCTTTAATTTCAAATATCCATAATTCAAAAAAACAGTTCAATTTAGACATACGGTATGTTAGACAAATAATATCTGAATTTTTATTAGGACTCAAAAATAAAATAATATACAGGGTTTTCCATTTAAAAAAATTTAAAATGGCGTAATTTCTTCGAACTGACAGTTTAAAACATTTTATTGGTCACTTTTATTTAAATATTTTTTTGATACACTGATTAGTAAAAGCTGTGGAATCATTATTCCATACATATGGAGCACCCCATATATATATATATATATATATATATATATATATATATATATATATATATATATATGCGATTATCAGGAATACTTAATATGAATTATTGTCACGAATTTCTTGTTGTTTCTTATGTACATATATTTTCAGCAAATTAATAAAGAAGTCAATGAGCTTGCCGCATAAGTTCTTTTTATAACAGTGTAAGTGCATTTTATTTTTAGATTTATTTTCTATTTATACTGAAAAGTTAGCTACAATAAATGTTCTTCTTATTATTGTCAGAACCTGGCTCTTTTCCAGTTGGTAACTAACAGAACAGAAGGAAATAAATTATTATACTAAATTCTTTGTAACTTCAGTACAATACTTTAACACTTATTTTCCTTTTAAGAAAGAATAATAAATAAATAACCGGTCAAGTACAAGTTGGACTTGCGCAATTAGTGTTCTGTACGCTGATTGCTTTTTAAAATAAAAATTTTTATTACGGGAGTATGAAATGATCAATGACTTCACAAAACACACCCCAAATGAGTTTTCAATAAAGTTTTTCTCCGGGCTTTACTGAAAAATGTTGACCTTAAGATTTTTTTTTTATATACCAGATAAATTATTAAAGCTAATGCACTCGTAATAACTTCGGTTCAATCTACACCCTGTGGAGAATTTTTTCAAAATGTTTTGATCAATACTTTTCGAGATAAGGGGGGACAGCGATTTTTCGCAATTTTTTAAAAACCATACAAAAAAAAGTGTGCTTAAGTATTACATTACATATATTTTTGAACTGAAGATTTTATTTGACACCCACTTGATGACCTGGTAAAAACTTTTTTTTCACTTCGGATTTCACCCCCCAAAACTAACCCCTTAAGTCAAAATTTAACTTTCAAAACTACACTGCTCTAATGAGGCCATCAATTCCTACATCAGTACTAAATTTGAACTTTCTACGTCAAATAGTTTCGGAGAAAATCGGGTGTGACAGACAGACGGACAGACAAGTAAACGGACAAACGAAGTGAACGTATAAGTGTTTCATACGGAACACTAACACAAATACAATCTGTTTTTAATTATAGTCGACGGCTTTCTAATAAATCGGGTGTACCGTCTTAGCTGCGATAAACTTTTCTGTTGCTCTCCTTGTTAAAGTTGAAGTCAGCATGAATTTAGTTAATACCAAGTCGGAAACTTGAAAAAGTCTAATAGACTTTTTATGTCCGAGGCAGAGAGCCAACTATAATTTCCAGTGGCAAGCATCCATCTAAATATTTTGAGAAAAAAACTTGTTCAGAATCCTTAAATATTAAAAATATTATTGCGTTCAAACTTTAAATGTTACTTTTACAATTGTTCAAAAAAAGTTTAAAAGAACACATTGACAAAAGCAAAAATAGTATTTTTCATATGCCATGGAACAATGATATGATTATTTTATTTTATGATATAATATATATAATATTTAAATATTATTGACCTTAGTAGTTGCTATTATTTTTGCTTTCTCATCTGGGAGCATATAGAGCTTAACGAATAGGAATATACGGAATACTTTAATAAAACCAAGGCGGAAAATTTCTAATTTATTTAATATTTGTAAAATATTCTTGTAAATGTCTCTAAATGTTTTTGGATGTTAACAATGAATACAGCATTATTATGTTAATGTCAATGCCAATTTTTTTTTAATATTCAATAGTGTCAAAAAATGTTGTTATACATATAATAACGGAAGCCAAAAAGCGTTTTGCGAGCTTTTTAAATTTTCACACAAAGAAAATGGTGCTTAATTTAATAAGCTACTTCGAAAAGAAGCAAAGAAAATCTACCAAAGACAGTAAGTTAATGAATCTGAAGTCCACCTGGAAACAAGTATCGGAAGCTTTAAATTTAAGGATTAGAACCATACAAAGGATTGTTAATGAAGATCGCAGAGGTATAACCGCGAAAAAATGTGAAAAAAGGAAAAAGAATAGACCAAGAACTAAGGATTTAAGCGAATTCATGAAAACGGATGTGAGAAATTACACATAACATAAACATAACTCTTACGGCTTTAAAAGATACTTTACGGAATAGAAAGATTTTAGAAATTGGACTAAAGTCTTTGCCAAAATTAATGAAACATTTGAGATTTCGGTATCAAAAAGACTGCAACCGAAGATATTTGTGTGAACTCCCCAATATTGCCAGTCAACGAGTAACATTTTTAAGGAAGTATGTTGAAAATTTAAATTCACAGTTTAGAAAATTAATTTCCTTGGATGAAACGTGGATTATTTCAAACGGAAGTGGCTCCAAATCCTGGCAAGATAATTTGGCTAAATCAGTAAAAAGGAAGAAGGGGTACAGTTCGGGAGGTTTATTATTCTGCATGTTGGTTCATACACCGTATTTGTACCTGGGGTCAGTTTAATATTTTCAACTACATCGAAAAGCGCCGATTACCACGACATGAATAGTGAAACATTCGAAAAGTAGCTAAAAGGAACGCTTATTCCAAATTTAAATCAACCCTTATTAATCGTTTTTGACAATGCTTTATATCATTCTAGAATTTTGAATAAATAACCAAATTCATCGTGGAAAAAAAAAATTTCAATGGTTAGTAGAGCAAAATCAAAACTCTTCAAATTTATTAATAACAGAATTACTCTTAATGGCAAAGACTTTTAGAAAACCTAAAATATACGCGATTGATGAAAATTTAAGGGAACAGGGTCATGAGGTTTTGCGTTTGCCGCCTTACCATTGCCAATTTAATGCCATAGAATTGATATGGGCAGGCGCAAAATCCTATTATGAAAAGCATATTACTGAACGACCTACATCTCATGAACCTGAAATGGTATGGCAAGACTCTATAGACCATATCACCGAAGAGTACTGGAAAAAAGTAGTAGAGCATACAGAAAAAATAATTTTGGAACGGTGGGATAGAGAAAAAGTTTTGGATGTCCAAGTAAACCCTGTAGTTATCTTAATATCTAAAGATGACAGCGATGCCTCTGATGATTCAGATAGCGAATTTGAACTTTCCTAATTTTAATTTTTTATTTTTATTATTGTTTTTAATGTAGCATTATCGTTGTTTTTTGTTTTAACAACCGTTTGTTCAGTTTTTCTGTTTAAATTGAATGCTCTTGATATATTCTTTCTGGGTGGAGTTCGGATTTATTAAGTTAACGCCTTCTAAAGGTATTCCTTGCTCCTCTTTAGAGTAGCCTAATGAATTAAGCACCATTTTTGAAGTAAGTTATTACCTACATACCTATATGTAATAAATGCATAAGTTGTGTGCAACTTGTACACACAGCGAGCAGCGTGTGCTTGATTTTTCTTGCCATCAAGTGGAAAACTTGGTCCTTTATGCTTTGCGAAAATGTTAATGTTCATAAAAATTTTTTGCTTTTTAAATAAATAAAAATAAAATAGTACAATTTAATTTTTTATGTAGAATGTTCTAAAAATATGCAATAATCCAATTCGACGTAAAAAAACCGTAAGTTACCAGAAGGGGTGGGGATAAAACACCATAATAAAGATTTTCTTAGGAAAAAAATATTGTCTCTAACGAGCCTGTTAAAGTGATTTAAAATGTCACATGAATAGTGAAACATTCGAAAAGTAGCTAAAAGGAACGCTTATTCCAAATTTAAATCAACCCTTATTAATCGTTTTTGACAATGCTTTATATCATTCTAGAATTTTGAATAAATAACCAAATTCATCGTGGAAAAAAAAAAATTTCAATGGTTAGTAGAGCAAAATCAAAACTCTTCAAATTTATTAAAAACAGAATTACTCTTAATGGCAAAGACTTTTAGAAAACCTAAAATATACGCGATTGATGAAAATTTAAGGGAACAGGGTCATGAGGTTTTGCGTTTGCTGCCTTACCATTGCCAATTTATTGCCATAGAATTGATATGGGCAGGCGCAAAATCCTATTATGAAAAGCATATTACTGAACGACCTACATCTCATGAACCTGAAATGGTATGGCAAGACTCTATAGACCATATCACCGAAGAGTACTGGAAAAAAGTAGTAGAGCATACAGAAAAAATAATTTTGGAATGTGGGATAGAGAAAAAGTTTTGGATGTCCAAGTAAACCCTGTAGTTATCTTAGTATCTAAAGATGACAGCGATACCTCTGATGAGTCAGATAGCGAATTTAAACTTTCTTAATTTTAATTTTTTATTTTTATTATTGTTTTTAATGTAGCATTATCGTTGTTTTTTGTTTTAACAACCGTTTGTTCAGTTTTTCTGTTTAAATTGAATGCTCTTGATATATTCTTTCTGGGTGGAGTTCGGATTTATTAAGTTAACGCCTCCTAAAGGTATTCCTTGCTCCTCTTTAGAGTAGCCTAATGAATTAAGCACCATTTTTGAAGTAAGTTGTTACCTACATACCTATATGTAATAAATGCATAAGTTGTGTGCAACTTGTACACACAGCGAGCAGCGTGTGCTGGATTTTTCTTGCCATCAGGTGGAAAACTTGGTCCTTTATGCTTTGCGAAAATGTTAATGTTGTAACATTCATTTTTTCCTAGATTTTAAGACCATGTAATGTTACTGATTTTTCACTTCAAATTGTACTTATTTTCATTTTTGTATCGAACGGTATATTAAACAGAGATTCCAAGACGTTCGGTATAGTGTGTTGTGCGGGTTCCTGACCGAACCTACCGCCACGCCGCGATTGGTGAAAAGTGTGTATCCGCTGTTTTAGTTCCGGCGTCGCCATATTACCGGAGAGTTTGGATGGTTTATTTAAGGGCCTGAAGACCGACTGTGGAGGCTGTTTTCCATCTAGCCGCAGCCGGGCTATTTTCCATCTAGCCGCTGAGTAGGCTTAGTACCATCTAGCCGACAGGCTAATTTTCATCAGAGCCGACAAGTAGGCTTCCTTCGACTGAGCTACAAAAGCAAAGCTCAGAACAACCATCATGCGAACTAAGTAAAAGTACCAGTTTCTTAACTAAAAGCCGTAGTGGGTTTTCAAAGTGTTAGCTAGAAAAGTGTGAAATCGGTCGAATGCCATCAAAGCAGGAATAAGAACCGTAAGTTACCAAAACTTCCTTCAATAGACTTATTCCAGAGTAGTGCCTTAACCGCAATCTAAAACAGACTAAAAAGTGAAGTGTAAAGCACTATTTTTTCGTCTTCGGGGGTTATCATATTTCAGGATTTAAATGTAATAACTACTAGTTAGGCTAGAATTTTTTTTGTAGAACTGCAAAGGTTGGAACTTTTTATTTTAAAAACATGAATAAATTCTCTTTTTTTGTTGACTAAAGCTAGTGTCTCACTGAATACCTACCCTACTTTTCAGGACAAGAACGGCTGTACCAAACTGATTTTTTTATTTACCAACAATACATTCTTTCAGTATTTTTCCATTTTTTAGCTGAAGTTAGATCCTTACTATTTTAAAATGGATGGTGCCCAAAATTTGTACAGCTAAAGCTTTTTAAAAATAGAAAATAATTCCAAAAAGACGTAAGACAATTATCTCTTACCCATATCTCTCTACCAAGGAAAACTGAGCTAGTGTTTCTTTAATTTCTTTAGTCCTTTTAAAATCAGGTTTCACTCAATTTATTATCAGAAATTAAAGCGGAGCTGCAAGAAAATTGTGTTCAAGCTTGGGGCATCCAATATTCAAACGGTACAAAATGACACCACAACGTGCGGGCAAGTTCCAATGTTACAAAATTGCGCTCAAGCGTGGGACAAACAACTTCTCACAGGGTACAAAAAAAGATGCCTCAAACTGAGGACAATTTAACAGGCTACAAAATAGCGCTGTCAACGCGGGGCTTTTGGAATTTTATTTTTTAAAGGGTTCAGTGTACTAGCTTTCGAACAAAGTAAAAGCTCTAACTTTGCAGATATTTTTATTTCATAATATTTATTAAACGAAACAACACTATAGCGATAAGACAAAAGCAGGAAATTTGTAGAATTATTTATTTCAATTTATCTGATGGTGGTTTAGATATTTGAATTTTGTTAATCGACTCAAAGATAAGAGATTCCTACTTTTTTCTTAAAAGCTACTTTTATAGTTCAGATTAGCAGATGTGTTGGTAGACTTTAATTTCGCATTGTTAGATTTATTTTGCGGTTAACCGAAGAAGAGAAAAAACCGTACGTTTTTTCTCTCACCTATGTTTTGCATGAATATTAAAAATACTTTGCTGATACGAAACGGTATTTAGAGATTTTTTTATAGGAAATTCTTAAGATATTTAGTAAAGGAATGTTAATACAAGGCGATACTTAGAAATTTTTTTTGAAATTGTTGAAGATTTTTTTAATGTTTGGTAAAGAAGTTTACATATTTTAGTTGTTTTTACATGATTTTTTTATTTAGACTATTGGGAGCACAGGAGAAATATTTTTACGATTTTTTTAAACAATTCTTTTAAATTGTATTCATTTATCATGGAAGCATTCAATTTTAAAGTCACCTACTGGAATATGAATTAGACTATGAACTGAAAATCCGTCGTATTTTCTCAGAACGTCCGGTCGCGGATAAAAGAAAGATTCCAACGAGGATCTTAAGTAAAGAAATATTCCAATAGATCAGATTGGACTAAATAGTTACAAAAAGTTTCAGATTTTTTTTAAGTCTAAAAAAAATTCTCTTTCTCAAGTTAAAACTCCTGCTTCTCCAAATGGTCACATGTCTCCTTTATTCGTGCATAAATATTTAGATAACAGACCGCATATCAAGATAAATCTATTAGGTGCCCATTTCTCGGCTTTATTTGACTCTGGTGCAAATGCCTCCGTTATAGGTCAGAATGGTATTAAAATTTTAAGTCGTTTAAGTATAAAAATATGCCATGTCAAAAATAGAAGTGTTACCACTGCAGATGGCAGCCGTCTAAAAGTTTTAGGTACGGTTGAGTTGCCGCTAGTCTGCAATGGTCATTGTTTAGTAATCTCTGCTCTAGTAGTACCTTCTCTATCACATACTTTGGTTTTAGGATGTGATTTTGCACAAAAATTCGGAATTCTAGTAAATTTTAAAAATAATTCGTGGTATCCACAGTCCCTAGAAGTCAACTCTCAAACAAGTTTTAAAGATTGTTATTCAGAAAGTTCATTAGAAAACCTTTTTTCTCGCGTCTATGTACCCTAGATGATCTCTCGCGGACGGAACGCTTAAAAGCAGAAAAAGTAATAAGCTCTTTCAAAGAAATAAGTAGTAAAGATAGGTTAGGCCGAACGAATAAAATCAACATGTCTATAGATACGGCTGATGCCAGTCCTGTAAAGACAAGGCCCATCGCCATGTCTCCGTACATGTCAAAAGTATTAAATAAGGAGTTAGACGAAATGTTGAAACTCGGAGTGATATCGTCTATGCTTTGACGGAAGAAAGCTCAACGAGGTCAGCAAATTTGATAACTATCCATTACCGAACATCGACAGAATTTTGTAAGGAGTTAGACGAAATGTTGAAACTCGGAGTGATATCGTCTATGCTTTGACGGTAGAAAGCTCAACGAGGTCAGCAAATTTGATAACTATCCCTTACCGAACATCGACAGAATTTTGACATCACTCAGGAATGCTAAGTATGTATCCTCGATAGATCTTAGAAAGGCATTCTGGCAAATTCCTTTAGACAAATCCTCTAAGGAAAAGACCGCTTTTGCAGTAGTAGGCCGAGGTCTATTTCAGTTCGTCACTATGCCGTTTGGTCTAAAGAACGCTGCTCAAACTCAGCAACGTTTAGTGGACGCTATATTTGGTCCGAAATATGAGCCACATATTTTCACCTATCTCGATGATATTTTAGTAACATCGGAAGACTTCGAATCGCATATTCGCTTACTTAAGGAAGTAAAAGATAAATTGAAAGAGGCCGGACTGACGATAAATTTGAGCAAATGTGATTTTTTCAAAACTTCTCTAAAGTTTTTAGGCTATATTGTAGGCTCAAATTCCTTGCGTACCGATCCGGATAAAGTAGCAAGCATGGTTAATTATGCGAGACCTACTAATACTACGGAAGTTAAGCGCTTCGTAGGAATGTGTTCATGGTACAGACGTTTTATCGAGAATTTTTCTACCTTGTTGTCGCCTATTAATGATCTTTTGAAAGGACGAAAAAAAGGACAATCGATAGATTGGACAAAGGCAGCCGAAGAATCTTTTATGAGGATTAAAGAGCTATTGGTTTCAGCTCCATTTTATCCCAACCAGATTTTTCCCAACAGTTTTATATTTCTAGTGATGCTTCTAATACCGGTTTAGGGGGCGTCCTAACACAGAAAATCAATGGTAAGGAAAGAGTGATAGCGTATGCCAGTAGAACTTTGTCAAAGGCTGAACGTAACTATTCGGTTGTTGAAAAAGAATGTTTAGCAGTACTCTTTAACATCGAAAAGTTTCGACCCTACATAGAAGGTGTTCCTTTCACGGTCATAACAGATCATTATAGCTTATTGTGGCTTAATTCTATTAAAAACCCTAGTGGCAAACTAGCGCGTTGGGCGATTAGGCTGAGACAACACACATTTACTTTGATTCATAGAAAAGGAGTCCACAATGTTATTCCTGACGCTTTGTCAAGAATCACAGATCATACAGCGGACGAAAACAGTCTTAATGCACAGTTTGGCATAAGAATTGATACAGTTGATGTAGATCGCATTGATCCATGGTACGACAATTTACGGCAGCAAATTAAAGAATTTCCTCAAAATTTTCCGCAGTGGAAGGTGGAAAATGATTTCGTGTACAAATTTATCCCAAACCAGTTGCCTTTAAAAGTTAATGTACCCGAGTGGAAAATACTAGTTCCTAAACCACAGAGAGAGGAAGTTATAGACATGTGTCACACTCCTCCTACTTCTGGTCATTTTGGCTTTTATAAAACTCTTCACAGGGTTCAGGAACAGTATTATTGGCCAAAAATGCGTTTTGACATCGTAAAGTTTGTGAGGACTTGTGAAGTATGTGGAGCGCAGAAATCTCCAAATGCACTACCTATGGGACTGATGGGAAAAGAGAAAACGGTTAATTACCCTTTTCAAGTCATAGCAGCTGATCTAGTAGGCCCATTCCCACGTTCAAAAAAGGGAAATAAATGGCTTCTCGTGGTTTCTTGCTGGTTTACAAAGTATACCATGCTATTTCCTTTGAAAAGCTCTAAAGCTGGATATATAGAGAGAATTTTGGAAAATAATGTCTTTCTAATCCACGGTGTCCCATCGCTCTTAATATGCGATAACGGTACTCAGTTTACCTCTAAGAGTTTTAAGAGCTTAAGTGAAACTTATGGTTTTAACATCCGTTTTAATCCCGTGTACTCTCCCCAATGTAATTTTGTGGAACGTAATAACCGAACAGTCGGGACCGCTTTAAGAAGTTACGTGGATTCACATGGCACTTGGGATGGCAATATTTCCAAAATCCAACAAGCGATAAATACCGCAAGACACGAAGTAACAGGGTTCACCCCGTCTTTCTTAGTTTACGGCAGACATATACCTCTATCTGGATCATATTATAAAAATTTAGATTTGGATGTCAATGTTGACAGCGAAATAATTCCGGGTAACAGGGGTGAGTACGCCGAAAATTTAAAGGGTTTAAAAGATATTTTCACCGACGTGCGTAGTAGGATACATAAGGCTTATGAACGGAACAGTAAGTCTTACAACCTTAGGAAAAGGGATTTTGCCTTTAATATAGGTGATCACGTTTGGCGAAAAAATAAAATTCTTTCCAGTGCAGCAGATAAATTCACATCTAAGTTGGTACCTAAGTATGTGCATTGCGTGATTAGAGAAAAGATTTCAGATTTAGTTTATGGTTTAGTTAATTTAGATGGGACTAAAGTAGGACGATGGCATATTAAAGACTTAAAACCATTCAACGGACCTAACCCTAGTGAAAGTTTGTCAGGAGAAGAATAATTTATATTTACATTATCTTAATTGCTTAAATTTTTTTTGATGTTGCTCTGTAGAGGTGACGACCTCGTTTTTTTTGACTGTTATAAAAGTTGAGCAGAGAATAGCTTACTTTTATTGTTTAATGCTAAGGTTTTGGGTACTGATCATATCCAAACTTAGGTTGATTGTAGTTGATGTTTAGCATCGACTCAGCTGTTGCGAGCTTGCGAAAGAGTCACACTCAGGATTTATCATAAGACTGGTATGTCGGTGGTCGCGGGATTTGATTTGCTAATGACCCCATATAATATCCAGTTCTTGACACTTGGAAGCGAAATTTTGATTAGAGGCAATCCAAGGTGATCTTGAGTTAGGACAAGCGCAAGATGGAGCTCGTGTAGTGTGATGTAGAGTCAAATTTTTTTATGAGCAATTTCAAAGTTTGTTACCCGAGTGGGTGTATTTTTATTACCTTAATGGTATATGTTGGTTGCAATTAAGAGTAAATTGATTTTGGTTTATCCAGTAAGTCTAAGACTTGGATTATTTTGATTTAGATCTTCTTCTGAATTGACAAACTGAGGGTATTTTCTATTTTTTTTTTTCAGAGCCGTTTAAACGTTACCTTTGAGTTACTAATTTTTTTAAAATTTTTTTGCATGGACTCATAGGCGTATGTTGAGTTTTTTCGGTATACTGTCAGATTGATAGAAAATTGAAGTTCTGCAGGAGAACTAAAGGCTGATCATTTACAGGAGATGAGAGCAGAGTAAGACAGTCGTTTCACAAAGAAATGATCAAAATCTGATACCGAGATGAGAACCTTGTCAAGAGAGGTTAAGCGCAGTGAAGGAAGATTCCTAACCGAATTTTTAGATTTCCAAGAGGTAATCTAGAAGTTTGGGCTGACAGAAAACGGTTATGCCTGATACCTGTAGCAGTTTCTTCTAGAGGCTATTGTCTAGGGAGACGATTAACACCATGATCGAATATTTTAGCTGTCAACGATGTTTTCTTCTTGTTTCTGATTAAGCTGGAAAAGCTCTTGTCGTCTTCAAAAGTTTTGTTGCGTTGCCACCGAAAATTTGAGAAATTTTTGCTTCATGTAGCTTTTTAAGCTCATTTTCGTTTTTTTTAAAATTTCGTTAGAAGCTTGGTTAAGTTAACCTTATAAACCTTTTTGGTTGTATCCCATGAGTAATCTGTTTTTACAGGCTGTGATGCACCGGGTGCTAACAGATGCCGTTACGACGTTTGGCAGGGAGTTAGTCTTCCTGAGGAACAGACTGATTGGAAGGGTAGTCTATGGGGGGTGAACGTTTGACCTTTGGGACCTTTAGAGGTTTTGTTACCTAATGGCTATTTCTATTTGAGCCAAAGGAGAGCCTAGCTACTGTAGTCGACCTCAGCTCCAATTAGCCTATTAGTGGTGACAGGCTGTTGGCAGTAGTGTGTTTCGGAACACCCTATTGATTAATTTTTTTTGACTTATGGTGGTGTGGTAGACACCGTTTTAGTTTAGTGGATGCTATAATCTACTCCCTTTTGTTGGTGGACTCCAGGGTCACCAATTCTGTATTTTATTGTCTCCACCATTCAGTATATCGTGGTGAGGTGTTTGTCTCCTGTTATGTGGGATGGATCGAATGTTTTTCGTAGTTGTTCTAGGGCGAGACCAGTACACGGGGGTTCTTCATGCAACTTGGAGAAGCGCAATGCTGGTTAAGTTTTATATCTCTGTGTAGCCACCCTGAAGAATGACGGAGGGCGTTTTTTCTGGCTCATGTTTCTAGGCAGATTTGTCACTTTGGTGCGATGTGCCGAAGATTTGATTAGCTTTTGCTAAGAGCTTTCACCAAGCTCAGTATGGAGTTATCGTAACCAAGAGTTTGGGATTTGAACTCCTGTATGTATTTCTGTATATATTTCTGTACATATTTCTGTATATATTTCGGTGTATGTTGGTTGCCTGAGGGCATGTGCTCAAAATGCGTGATTTTGAGTCGTTTTGTTTATGGACTCCCATATATAGGATTATGACTTTAGGGAGGTCCTATTTCGAGACTTGCTGTCTCATATAGTTATGTTGGGAATGTTTCCTTGAATGTTAGTTTGCGCGTGGACTAATCATTCTGTTCTTAGTGAACATTGCATTGAAGCAGGATCATTCAGTTTAGTGAATTTTAGCTTTTATAGCTATTCACTGTGTTTAGAGTGAATTTTAGCTTTTATAGCTATTCACTGCGCCTATAGTGATATAGTTAGCTTTTATAGCTGCTCACTATGTTAATGGCGAGATTGTTCTTTTAGAACGCAGACTTTGTGTAGTCGAGGACTATTTACAGAGTGTTTTCTTGGCGAGGAGCCGAGGCTTTTTTCTGGCGATGTACCAGAATGTTTTCTTGGCGAGGAGCCGAGGTGTTTTCTGGCGATCAACCAGAGCGTTTTCCCTGGCGACTTTAGCATGTCTGGATGTCTTAGGACGTCGACATTGCGTTATAGAGTGCGATTATCTGGCGATACCAGAGTGTTTTGTTGGCGATGAGCTGACGTGTTATCTGGCGATCAACCAGAGCGTTTTCCCTGGCGATTTTAGCATGTCTAGATGTCTTAGGACGTCGACATTGCGACGTAGAGTGCGATTATTTTCCGAGTGCGACTAGTAGTGATACTAGATTTGAAATGTTCTCTTAGCGATGAGCTAGAGCATTGATAGCGATTTTTCCCGAGCGTTTGTCTGGATATTTATCCAGATATTCCTTTTTTTGGCCTAGTGCTAAATGGTCTGACAAGACTTTTTCTTTTTAGTGTAAGTGTTTGCACTAGAATCATTTTTTTATTTTTTTTCTTTATTTAAGAATTTTTATAAATTTCTTTTGCTGAAATAGAAAATTTTCGGACAATCCTTAAAAGATTTTAAGGGGGGTGTTCATATTTTATTTCAGTTCACTTTTTTTGATTTAGACAAGAGTCTAGACAAAGTTATATTTTTTGTTTTGGTAACAATAACAGAGCTGATTCTTTTATATAAGAAGACCGCGATTGTTATTTTGAACAGGTATTTCTTATGTTCATGCAAGGATTTTTATTTGCTTTTTGATGTACTTAACCTTAGTGTCTAATTAAGTTAAGTTTAGTTATAAGATTCTTGTGATCATGCAAAGATTTTCATTTGGTTTTCATTGTACTTAATATTAGTGCTTAATTGAATTAAGTCTAGTAGTAAGGTCCGAAGTCTGTACTTTTGTTTTAAGTTCTGACCTTAGTATTAAGTGATAGTGTACCACTTTGTACCTTTTCATAAGTAGCCTAAGTTTAATAGACTAGTGTAGTCTATTTCTTTTTGGAAGGGGGTAAATGTAACATTCATTTTTTCCTAGATTTTAAGACCATGTAATGTTACTGATTTTTCACTTCAAATTGTACTTATTTTCATTTTTGTATCGAACGGTATATTAAACAGAGATTCCAAGACGTTCGGTATAGTGTGTTGTGCGGGTTCCTGACCGAACCTACCGCCACGCCGCGATTGGTGAAAAGTGTGTATCCGCTGTTTTAGTTCCGGCGTCGCCATATTACCGGAGAGTTTGGATGGTTTATTTAAGGGCCTGAAGACCGACTGTGGAGGCTGTTTTCCATCTAGCCGCAGCCGGGCTATTTTCCATCTAGCCGCTGAGTAGGCTTAGTACCATCTAGCCGACAGGCTAATTTTCATCAGAGCCGACAAGTAGGCTTCCTTCGACTGAGCTACAAAAGCAAAGCTCAGAACAACCATCATGCGAACTAAGTAAAAGTACCAGTTTCTTAACTAAAAGCCGTAGTGGGTTTTCAAAGTGTTAGCTAGAAAAGTGTGAAATCGGTCGAATGCCATCAAAGCAGGAATAAGAACCGTAAGTTACCAAAACTTCCTTCAATAGACTTATTCCAGAGTAGTGCCTTAACCGCAATCTAAAACAGACTAAAAAGTAAAGTGTAAAGCACTATTTTTTCGTCTTCGGGGGTTATCATATTTCAGGATTTAAATGTAATAACTACTAGTTAGGCTAGAATTTTTTTTGTAGAACTGCAAAGGTTGGAACTTTTTATTTTAAAAAACATGAATAAATTCTCTTTTTTTGTTGATTAAAGCTAGTGTCTCACTGAATACCTACCCTACTTTTCAGGACAAGAACGGCTGTACCAAACTGATTTTTTTTTATTTACCAACAATACATTCTTTCAGTATTTTTCCATTTTTTAGCTGAAGTTAGATCCTTACTATTTTAAAATGGATGGTGCCCAAAATTTGTACAGCTAAAGCTTTTTAAAAATAGAAAATAATTCCAAAAAGACGTAAGACAATTATCTCTTACCCATATCTCTCTACCAAGGAAAACTGAGCTAGTGTTTCTTTAATTTCTTTAGTTCTTTTAAAATCAGGTTTCACTCAATTTATTATCAGAAATTAAAGCGGGGCTCCAAGAAAATTGTGTTCAAGCTTGGGGCATCCAATATTCAAACGGTACAAAATGACACCACAACGTGCGGGCAAGTTCCAATGTTACAAAATTGCGCTCAAGCGTGGGACAAACAACTTCTCACAGGGTACAAAAAAAGATGCCTCAAACTGAGGACAATTTAACAGGTTACAATGTTCATAAAAATTTTTTGCTTTTTAAATAAATAGAAATAAAATAGTACAATTTAATTTTTTATGTAGAATGTTCTAAAAATATGCAATAATCCAATTCGACGTAAAAAAAAAAACGTAAGTTACCAGAAGGGGTGGGGATAAAACACCATAATAAAGATTTTCTTAGGAAAAAATATTGTTTCTAACGAGCCTGTTAAAGTGATTTAAAATGTGGTTAACCGTTGGTTTAATAAGTAAGCAGTAAACATTCAACGTTTAAATTAAAATTAAAACTATATATTAGATCGATTTAAAAAAAGACATGCATACACTTTTTGATTAATAGAATCGATTATCGATTCTGGAAAAAAGAAGTACCCCATTTCATTTAAATTTTTGAAGGTGACCCCCTCCCTTCTAAAGGGTGACGGTGTCGCGAAAAAAAAACTTTATCAAAAGTGTCCTCCTTTCCTCAAATAAGTATGCTAAATCCTGTTAATCTGCTATAAACTGTTGATATAAGTATTTAGAACTTTCAGAGATAAGGTATGTGTACAGTGTAATCTTTTATTTTACGTGGACTACCCTATAGGCATGTTATACAGAATAAAATAATTCGATATGTAGGAAATAGGTTTCAAGGCGTCCCTTCCGCAACATTTTAGAAATGTCACCTTAAAAATTCTTGTCAAAATATTTTGTGAAACATGTTATTACGAACAAACGGGAAGAAACTTCCAATTTTTATTTACTAAACGTGTTTTATACTTTTCTCTTTCAGCATACATAATCGAGTATATAATATTTCTAGGTAGGTATATTTTAGTAGATGATCGTTTTTTATATTTATGTACGTTCCCTTTCATTCTGTTTAAAATACATAGTTCATTTTAATTTCAATCCTTACCTAATTTTGATTAAAAAAAGCTTTGTACTCATTTATCATGTTTTGATGTTTTTTAAACTTGGTGTAAAGTGTTGCTAATTTTAAAACTTAACCCGTTGTTAACTGTATTTTATTGAATGCTGAACGTAATCCTTTATGGGCAAGTCTTTAAATTTTGAACATACCATATCAAATTTGACAACTGGTAAACTAAATTTGACAAATGCCAAATTTTCTTCGCACACTCTGCTTTTTTCGATTTAATTTAGAAAATGAAATGACGTCTGACCCGACTTATTAGAATGCTGTCGATTATAAGAGACTTTATAAGTGGAATTAAAAATTTTGTTTTACTTAGCGGGTGAAAAATTTTTTGTTATCATACCTAAAATTTTAATAGTCATATTTATTAATGGTATATTTTCGTGTCCTTGAATCTTGGAACCTGTCTTCAAACTTTTCTAAAACGTTAGCTGCGTCATTAAATTTTAAATCGCAAAAATGAATGTTTTACGCCTATGACGTAGGCATACGTGTAACATTCATCAGCAAGATAAGAACAACGTGAATTATTAGCTCCGGTATTCTTTAGTTCCTGTGGTGCGCCTTTCGTTTACTTTTATTTGTTACCCCGAAATAAATTAAGATATATGTGAAATGAAATATGAAGGCAGCGTAGATATAGATATAAATATCTGAATGCTAATTCACACCCTCATTTTTCCACAAAAACTAATTGCTTCATTAGTATTAGAGTTGGATCAATATGTAACGAACATATCTGATGTCATTTCGGCTGGTATGGAAGCTTATATCCCTTTTTAGAAGAAATACTCTTCAAGCCGTGTTTCGACCGAAAATGCAAAGAAGCTGTTACTTCTAAACATTTTTCCTACCGACAATGGCATCAAAACCCTAACTTCATAAATCGTAACATCTTTGTTGGTAGCCGGAACAGATGCAAAGAAATTATCTACGAAACCAAGGAGGCACACAATCAAAAAATTAAAAAAAAAATCTTGCGTGCCCCAACAACGTCAGATCCTTCTGACCAGTAGCTAGGCCATTAGTTAAAATTTCACTAAATCCACTATACCATCACTCACCAGGCTAGATAATACTATTGCAACGACACCTGTTGAAAAAGCGAACTTGTTGGCTGAACTCTTTGCTTCACATTCCAAGGAAAAACATCACCAACTATTCGCATATTGTAGTCAAGGATGCCTAATTTTGTCTTCAGACAATCAAAAAGCTTCTGGAGTTGATAAAATATTTGCCGTAGTACTAAAAAAATGCCCTTGGGAACTAATATCAGTTTTTATACACTTTTCAACCGATCCCACCGAAAGGGAATATTTCCTTTCTGCTGGAAATGCGCTGCAGTTTAGCCGATATCCAAAAAAGGAAAGACGACCTTGCCAAACAACTAGCGACCAGTCGCACTGCTTTCAATAATATCGAGAGTTATGGAAAAGGCTGCAAATCAGCATCTTCTAAAATGTCTAGAAGGATTCAATATTATTAGCGACCACCAATATGGCTTTTGTAAGCAAAAATCAACAGGAGATCTTTTTATTGGTGCCGCTGTAGCGTGTGGTCTACTAAAAGGCCAACAATTTGTTGTTAATAATGATTTCATTACGAATATATTTACAACTAATATCTATAAACAGAGTTAATATCCTTTAAAAAGCTGACAAATTGGTCGTCTTTATTTTTCCTTAATATCGTCCAGGATAAATGGTCCAGATGTGAATGAAGATGGTTTAATGGTTTTCTTTAAGATGTAAATTTTGGCATCTAGCCACGACCGTTCAATCTTGTATGTGAGCTCCTGTGAGCAGATCAACATAGTTCTGCTGAAGATTAACGGTTTGATGGTCGAAGCCTCGTTTGCCAAGATTCCTATGCGCTGGTCACTCATCTGAATGAGTAATAGATTGAAATCGAACTTATCTTTCTATATTTAGCATTAATATGTTTTCATCTTTCCTTTCCACATTAAACTATCGTACTTCTCGTTTTGTTTTCAAACCAAAAACCCATGGTTCATCTATTTGTCTACCATGGTTTCGATTGTTCCGCACCGGTGCATCGTTATCTTCAGATTCAGGTTGTTGATCAACTTGTAAGAGCCTCCTCATGTTATATTTTCGGAGACCCGGGAATTACGCTTCATCATTGTATAGGATCGTCGTTGCTGCCGATTAATTATCCTCTGCGACTGACTGACACAATTGAGGAGCACACTTTGAGGCCTGGTATGTGATGACCTTCCAATCCGTTTTTTACATGTGGTTCTCGGAATGTCATGAACATAAACGCTAATTCCAGAATATGACATAAGCTTAAATTACAATATAACTTGCCGTTCAAATCCGTAAAATGGAAGAATTCATTTCAGCTTCTAAATGATTTTGTTATTTGGCAGCCTTTTCTAGGTCAATGTAAGACTGGATGAGGTAAAACTTCGTTACGAGGGATTTTCAGAAAAAGAGTTTTTTTTCTTGGGATAGGCTTAAAATGGTCTAATGTTGAAAGACTTACGAGAAAATATCAAGGGGTTTTTGCAATTTTTTTTGGGTAATTAAAAATTACCTACTGATCGATACTGTCAGTTGTTTTCAGAAGAACAGGCTCCGTTTACACTAATGGGTAAAATTTAGAGGTCAGCCTAATCTTTTCAAAAAATCATTAAATTTTTTTCAGTTATAATCTAATTTTATCACAAAATTGTTTATTGTCATTATTTTTGGTAAAATTTCGGTACGCGAGTTTTTCAGAAAAAGGAAGATTTTTTTTAAATAGGCTTAAAATGGCCTAAATTTGAAAAATTTCTGAGAAAAAATCGAGAGGTAACCGGTTTTGTTAACCTGAACTAACTGAAACTAACCTGAATTAAATAATCAGCAATTAAAAAATACATTAAATAATGAAAAAAAATGTCCTACCTTAATATGAAAAAATGATATACTTGCTATATCAGTGACTATAGACCAAGGTTAGTTCAGGTTAGCAAGAACAGCCTTGCCTCGATTTTTTCTCGTCAATCTTTCAAAATTAGACCGTTTTAGGCCTATTCCAAAAAAACCTTGTGATTTGTTTTTTTCGTGTTGTTTTCCGCAAAGAAAATGTTGCTGTAATGTTGACTGAGTCAATCATCGCTCCTGATAAAGCTAACATGGTTAGCGAAACGGGCGTCGAGTGCAAAAATAAAGTGTTTGGTGTAGAGGTGATATATACTCGTACTGAGTATTGTCATTGTGCCAAAGATTCCACATTCTCAACTTAACTGTAAATGTAGCATAATCATCTCGGCGCATGCGCATAAACACACTGAGTTCTCCCGAGCAGTTTCAATCAGTGGTTGTCAATAACATAGTAGACTTTCATACGCTTACGTTCAATGTTTATATGCAATGCATATGTAAAAACGGCCTCTTCCCGATATTATCTTGTAAGTCTTTCAAAATTAGAACATTTTAGGCCTATTCCAAAAAAAAAACCCTTCACGATCCCGTTTTCTTTTTCTTTGCAGGTAGATTATGCGTTTGCAAAAAAGTCACAGCTGCTTCTTCGTTCGCAATTAATATAAAAATCTCGCAAAAGCATGGCTTCTTTTGAAATATACGTATTAGCAACTTGTCATTGTCATTAATAACCAAACTTACCCTACTATTTTATTGCTTGGCTTAGAAATGTATTTACTACAGGTAGACCGCACGCAACAATCAAGATTTGCAAGTAGACTGCACACTACAGTAGCACTTTTTGTTTGTATAATACAGGTTTGGAACAACTGCACTTGCTATATCCAAGGCATTCGACCGTGATTAGCATGACAGATTGTTAGCTAAGTTACGCTCTTATGGTATATCTGAAAGTTTTTTATGGCTCTCGTGTTTCCTCAGAGACCATTCTTTACGAGTAGCAGTCCACGGATCTCTTCCCTATCAACGCCGGTGTGCCTTAAGACTCCATACTGTTTCCTACTCTCTTTCTCATTTATATTAATAATGTGCTAGAAAGAATCAGGAATCCAATGTAAACCTTTGCAGATGATAGTACAATTATTTCTTCATTCACTTTAAATTCTCGAACATCGGCTACCTATGCAAATATCGGCAAACAGCAGGAAGTTGCTCAACATAAAAAAGACCTGGAAAAAATTCTATCTTGGGATGACAGTAGCCAAATAGAATTTAACGCTACAGAAACCCAAGCCGCAGGTATATCGGGACACTCCATTCTTCCAGCATCGTCACTCTATTTGCTGGGCGTTAATTTGGGAACAAATTTATCCTGTCATAAATATGTTGCGTGTATAGTAAAGAGAGCTTTTCAAAACCTTTACACTCTACAACAACTGTTAATTCTGTAAGAAGCTCAAATTGGACTGACAATAGAATACCGCACTCAGGTGTGGAGCTCTGCTTCCAAACATATACTGCATTTATTGAGTTCTATTCAGAAGAGAGTTGTTCGGCTGTTTGGAGACCCAAAACTCACAAGCAACCTTGATTCCTTGGGACATCAAAGAATGGTTGACGACTTGAGCCCGTTCTACAAGTATTTTTATAGACAATATTCGACGGATGTAGCCCGCTTAATTCCTCCCAAAGCGATGGATGCTAGAAATACACGTTGCGCTAATACTTCACTCCTTGTCAACCATTTTTTTGAATACAATAGGAAAACAACACTTTTTTTTTGCTGTTTGGGGCTAAATAGTCTGAAATAGTTCTGGCCAGAAGCGGTGCCCCTGGGCGTATAAGTATTATTTGCGAATAGTATGAACGAAATAGTTTTATAAGGTTTAAACATACATTAAAAGAAAATTACATTTTATAATGAAACATTATTAATTAAAAAATATACAAATGACGAAGTCAAAAAATAATGAAAAAAGTATTACCATTCTTCTATCTCTAACATGCTTGAAAAACTATCTTTGTCTGACTCATTTGAATTTACATGTATAATTAAAGGTTCAACAATGGCACGGTCCACAATTTATTTTCCACCCTCAATACAGGCTCGACGCATTTTCGCCAATTTTCTGTGGAAACATTAGATATGATATTCTGAAAAAGGTTTTGTACGTCTGCTAATTTATAGATCGTATTGTTCCTAGCGACTTTACCTTTCACCTGTGTGTCCTATCGGATTAAGCTCGTAAAGACCAGTAGAGAGACGTTCAATGAATGCTTGTTTAGCATTTTTGATATTCCCATCTTGTCATAATTTCTTAACTGTGTACCCTCCATTTATCCACGTCTTATCTAAGTAATATATCCTTTTTCCTTCAGAGCACTTTTCTAACTTTCCTTCTAAGTCTCTTCTCCAGTGTACAATTTTCCTACTTTCTGTCAATAAAGATTTTCTTTCACACTTTTTCCAATAAAAATTCATACCTTTTAAAGCAGTTCATAGTTTTACACTATTCATATTCGGTATTTCTGAGCAGCTTGTCGCAGCCTGGAATTGGAATTCTTTTTTCCATGAAAAAGTCATTTACTTGTTGTTTTGTGTTGTGTTTCAGCTGAAGTTCTTTTCTGCCTGGTCTCTTTTTGGAGAGTCTATACCCCCATCCTTTTCTTCTCTTAAAATTTTGTAAACTGTGGCTTCACCAACTCCGGTCATTAAGGAACATTTTTCCACATAATCGTTCACACTTAAATCACAATTTTGATCGTTCAAATACATTTTTAATTATACACTTTTCATTATGGGTTAGCTGCCCAAACTTTTGGCGTTTCTCTGGAGAACACATTTTATTAAACGGACTTGTCACTAACTGGTTTGACCCTTGTATTTATAGTTGGGGCAACAGGAAGGTATGTAAATAAATTGATTTGATCGGCAATAAAACTTCGTTACAAAAAATCATTGTTAACTGAAAAATACCTGGGAATAGACAGCACGTATCTGTTATATGACCGTCGGTCAGTCCACTGGCATTTTTATTACTATCAGTTTCAAGTAAATGGGGTATAGGCGAAACATTTTGCGCATGAATCATCGCTCCTGATAATGTGAACGTGGGAAATGTGCATGAAGTGCAGTAATAAAGTGTGTAAAGCACACCAAATTACTATAATAATTTTCGAGTATTCAAAAAATATCCGTGGAACCACTCAAAAGTAATTATTGTCTGATAAAGAAAATAATAAAAAAACTCGCCAAGTAATTTATCGTAGCCGTTCGTTCCATTTTCATTCTCTAATTCAAAACGAAATAAGCTTTAATTTTTTTTTGTGGTGTTGTTCGGAATTAGGACAAGTCATTTGGAGGATTTCGAAGAATACGTTTCACAAATTACACTGCTAGTATAATAAATAAAAATAATTATTGGGGAATAATGGCTGGTTTTTAAGGTATGACGTCGAAGAAAATAAAAAGCGCGTTTTTAGCATCATTATTTTTAAATCAAATTGTAAATACTTTTTGCTCTTTGAGTTTTTTCGATATTCTGTTTATTTAAATTTCCCGCCATACCAGGCCACTTGACATATGTCGAAATCAATTTTTTAGGTTATCGGACAGCAAAGGTTTCTTCAACATGCTTCGGAATTTGATATCGTGAGTACGAAGATGTTGTCGAATGGTCTCATGGGACACGTTCAAACCCGATTTTCTTAATTTTGGCGCTCCTTGACGCAGCGTCAATTTTGGGTCCCGTGAAAACAAAGACACGAATCGTTTTTCGACTTACGGAGTGACTTTGCCTACCGACCCACGTTTTGACCAGTGCTTCGACATTTTTCGTCTCGTTAAAATGATTTATTCATTTCTTCACAAACGGTACCGAGTTTTTAATATATATAGCGGCCGCGAAATGTGTCATTTTAGACTCGCTTGGATGGAAGTAAAGAAAGACACATTGAACAAGTGTCTCATTTTGGATTTTATGTGATTTCGACAAAAATTAGAAATCGACTGATACGTTCACTAAAATGCGACGTAGACAAAGGTTCGCTCTTACGATTTTTTGTTGAAACGCTAGAATCCTATCTACCAAAAATGAATTATCGCTGAAACCTTCGTACTTGACAGTCTGTTTACATACATACATATATATATATATATATATATATATATATATATATATATATATATATATATATATATATATATGTATATATATATGTTATATATATATATATATATAAATATATATGTTATATATATATATATATATATATATATATATATATATATATATATATATATATATATATATATATATATATATGTTATATATATATATATACATATATATATATATATATATATATATATATATATATATATATATATATATATATATATACATCTCGTCACTGAAAAAATGTTCTGGAAGCTTTCCATTATGCAATGCTCATATTTATTTAAAATTAATTATTTAAGAATAATCGTTGTTACATACGTTAATCAAAATAAGAAATATAGACAATTATTTCTACAAAATTGTTTGTTAAGAAAATACTTCAAAAATTCAATATACAAAAGGTAGGTTATGTTTACTTGTAAACAACATAAGTTAATTTTAGAAAAGCGCGTACCAGAAGATTAAAGCAAGAAATTATTAATTTACAGCATTACTGTAAAGATCAAAAGGTTTAAATTTCTAAAAATTTATTATTTTTGGAGAAATTCGACGGTTTAAAATATTTTTACGGTATTTGTTAATACAAATTTTTACACGTGACTAGTTTTATTTGGTTTTTCCGGGGGGCTTTGTCAACGCTGCTAAGCTGCTGTTAATTTATTTAATTCCAACAATCCTGAGCCTATAAAGAGTTTTCTTGTGGCATTAATATTTTTAACTTTTTTCGGAACCAGTACGATGGATTTACAGTAGGCTACGGTGTGAGTTCAGTTTTTGAAAAAGAGTTTCGAATAATAGATTTTTTTAGATGCTGCATCCCCAAATCGCGATGGTTTTTACCATTTTAGATTAGAAAACTCTCCTATGGGTAAGCTCCTGTTTTCTTTTTTTTTGCTATTTCGTCCCGTTTCGGCTCACTTTTAATTAAAAAAAACTTGTTTATAGAAAGTACGCAGACGCCATTTTGCCGTACCACATTCCTCTCAAATACTTCTGGCCACATGCTGAAGAGTTGATAAGGAAAAATCATTTGAAAAGCCTGAGATTTTTTTATTTTCCATAATTTTTATCACCAGTTCCCATTCCGGCTACAGTTTTCTCTGTCAAGAGGTTTTCAGTATTTTTTTTTTGTTACCCCTTCTTAGTCTTTCTGATATTCTCCGATTTTTAGCACAGGTAAGCTTCTGTTAAAAGAAACTGCCGCAACTTATTGTACTTACATCAGGTAGTTAAGGTAATCAGTAAAGATTTGTTACTGGTAATTTGCTTTTAAATTTTGAAAATTGATTTATTTTTCAATTAAAAATTGATAAGATATAGTTCTTACATATTAGTTGCGAAGGAGTAACGATTTTATCGACGTTGTTTTTTTTTCATATTCTTTACTACTTGAATATTGCATAACAAGAAGTAATTAAGAATTTCATGACTCATATCATTAATATTGTCGGTTTATGCATTTGCCAGCGATACAGCGAATTCAAAATTAAAAAAGACGCGTGCGATTTGAATTTTTAATTAAATCAGCTGTACAGATCTGACCTAATTTATTTATCTTATGAGATGAGGCTAGTACAAGAAATTATTTAAAAGTTGTCAAGTAACTGTGAGGAAACCAAATATATATATATATATATATATATATATATATATATATATATATATATATATATATATATATATATATATATGTATATATATATATATATATATATATATATATATATATATATATATATATATATATATATATAATTCCGGGTTTCAATTCGTTCGTCTAACAATGAATTTGCACGCCAAATCTCATTTGGCATTTGCTGTTACTCTATACTATGATCTTGCTGCCGTTGCCTCCCGAAGCTAATTGAGAAACCGAAGTGCGGTCGCCGTTTTTTATAGGTCGGAGTCTATGCAGATTGTAGGTGGGAGGATCGGTAGTGTTCGTCCGGGTATCGGTGTTTGTCGGCAGGGTGCCCGTATCGGTGGTAATTACAGGTTCCAGTGCTATGCTGACTGTTGCGTTCTTGATGTTTTAGTTATTTCTTGGTTTGGATAGTACACTCTTGCATGTAGTACATGTAGTAACATGTTGAATTTGTAAAGCGTTTATATTAGCTTTAATAAGTGTGGCAGAGTTCCCCTTTTTTTCAGAATCAATCACTTTCGGGTCATTTCACCTTGTCAAACGCTTTCTGATAGTCGATGAAGCAGAGATAAATTTAGGTAATGAAAATAGTTTAAAAAGGTTTACTGATTGATATTTAGCTCTCTAGTAATGCGGCTTACAGTCTGTTAAGTAAGAGCGTGACCAATCGTTCGTATTCTTGAACATTTTTTACCATCAGTGTATTCTTTGGTGTGCTAACAACGGTGCAATTACCAGCATGAGCTCGAAGATGTTGTTGAATGGTTTCATGGGACACATTCAAGCCCGATTTTCTTAATTTTGCCGCTCCTTGACGCAGCGTCAATTTCGGGTCCCTTGAAAAAAAAAGACACGATTCGTTTTTTAACTTGATTGAGCCACGTTTTGGCAAGTGGTCGACATTTTTCGTTTTGTTAAAATGATTTATCCACTTCTTCACAAACGATACCGAGTTTTTTAATATATTTAGCGGCAGCGGAATGTATCATTTTAGGCCCTTTGGATGGGAACAAAGAAAGACTGCTTCGAACCAACTCGCAAACAAATGATTAATTTTGGATTGTCCGTGATTTCGACAAAAGTTCGGAATCGACTGATACTTTTACTAAAATGCGTCGTAGACAAAGGTTCTCTCTACTGATTTTTTTGTTGAATCGCTAGAATCACATCTACCAAAAATAAATTATCGCGGACACGTTCTTACTTGACAGACTGTATAACTGCTTATGTCTTGTTAAACTTTTTCCAAGATATCATCGACTTTTGCGATGATTGGCCGACCAGAGCTAGGTTTATCTTCGACATCGAAATTCTTAGAATAAAAGCAATTAAACTATCCCTTGGCTATTGTGTTTGATGTATCTTGACTGTAAACATCACAAACTTCTTTACGAGCATGCGTAGAAGTTTTTCTGTTTATCGTAGTAAATTGCAGAATATAGCTAATTTTTTAGGAAACTTCATTCTCAAGAGACTGTAACTTTTGACTGAATCAAAAACTTTTTATTTATACTATGAAGCGTCATCTTTCAAACGAGCGTCAGTGTGACCAAACCCGACTGATAATGCTAGAGATACACGATTTTTATAACCATCTGGCGAAAAAGAGGCTAGATACTTTTTCGAGAACTATTGTTTATCCTGTCAATATTACTTTCGGTATTTCTTGAGAACAATTTCGGCTTTAACTCGACTAATCTTTTTATTTAAACGTAAAGTGCTTTAAAAGTGAATGCTTGGTCTTTTTTAGCTCTTAACGCTAACTCTTACCAAAAATTGAGTTTCGTTGTATATTATTAATGCTTAAATATCAATAATATATTAAAAAAGCTCTTCCCTTCTTTACAAAATTGTCAACGGAAAAAGTTATATGAAATTTTCAAGGCGGAAATCACTTCAAGTTTTATCCATTCAATTTTGGGTAAAAGTGATTTAAAAGGACGCCAAAAATTGAAGGATTAGGGATACAAAACTCGAGAATAAGGTAAAGGATCCTTTTCAACTCAATTTATCCATTTATAGGAAAAGTGAAAAAGGAAGAGAAATATTATGACGGACATAATGCCGTTTCAAAATTTACATTGTCTTTCTTTTGGGTACGCTTTGGGATCAATTAATGTTGTCTGTTTTGAGAAGGTTTAATAATTTTTGTATTTGACTGACTTTAGAAAATTGTTTATCTGCTATGAAATTATGAAAAGTGTATAAACTGTACTATCCTTTGAGCTTCAACATTTTTTGATGCACATTAAAAGTGTGCGTAAATTTGGACATATTGTTCATACATTTTATATCCTAGAGAGCACTGTGGTCTTAATTCAGTATGTAATGATGTGTCTTTGAATGTCTACAAAACTACTGAAGCGACCTTAATGAGACTTCTCAGTATATATCACCACTACACCAAACACTTTATTTTTGCACTCGACGCGCGTTTCGCTAACCAAGTTAGCTTTATCAGGAGCGATAATTGACTAAAACTAAACTATAAACATATGCTATTTATACTTAGTCTAACCCTTGAATTACTCAGGCGGAACTAATGGTATAGGCGAGGCCATCAGTTCCGGTCACGTAATTAGTAGAGGAGTCTATAAGGAATAGGCACTCTGTTTTTATTTAAACTACTTTTACATTTTATAATTTCCATACTTTCGTATGCGTTCAACATTCTCCTATCAGATACATTTTTAATTAATCTTAGATTATGTAATGATAATCTTATCGAATCTGGCCCTTATGAAAAGGTAATAAGAAATCCATTATCGAGAATGGTAACAGAGGTTAAAAATTCTTTAAAGAAATGTAAGAACCTTATCTCCAATTCGCTAAAATTTAAATGAAATGTGAGTAATCCGACCATACCAAAGTTGTATTGCTCACCCAAAATTCACAAGCATGGAAAAGCAATGCGACCCATTGTTTCATCGGTCTGATCATCCACCTATTTAATATCCAAACAGGTATTCTCTAGAATTTATTAATAAAACAAAAAATCTAGTTCTTAAGGAAGGTGAAATCTTAATTTCTTTTGATGTCAGTTCTTTGTTCCCAAGTCTGCCAATACCACATACTTTATAATATCTCGAAGAGTTACTTAGGATGAATGACTTTGAGGACGAAATTATTCATGAATACTTAACATTATCTAAACTTTGTATGGAAGAAAATTATTTTCAATATCAGTCAATTTTATGTTCAGAAAGAAGGAACAGCTATGGGTAATTGCTTATCACCTTTCGTAGTCAATTTATTCATGAGTAAGTTTGAAACCAAAGCCAGTCAAGAATTTTTCGCGATTTTTGATACAAAGAAAGCAAATATAGATGTTTTTGTTTCCAAATTAAATAGCCGATATAATTCTATTAAATTCACTTACGAAATTGAGAACAAAGGACAAATGCCTTTTCTAGATATTTTAAGTATTAAAAATAATAATAGGTTAGAATTTGATATCTATAGAAAAGATACAGTAACAAATAGATATATTCTTAATGATTCATTTTACTGCAAACAATACAAATTAGTCGCATTACATTTTTTAGTTTATCGTTTGGTCACTTTTCCTCTGAACAGAGTAAACTTCAATAATGAAAGGAATCGTATTAGAAATATAACTCGAGTTAATGGTTATGACGATGACTTAGTAAATAAGTTAATAAATAGACATAAGTTCAGGTTAAATACTCAGAATTCCACCTTTTTTACACGCGAAGAAAATAAGACTAAGTATTTCTCCATACCATATAATCCGAAATATAGCAGGAAACTCAATAAAGTATTTAATAAGGACCTTAGTCTGTAAGTCATCAGACAATCTGATCCCAAAAATAAGAATTGTGAGAAAAGTAGAATTTATGACATTAGTTGTAATGGTTGCGACAAAAAGTAGGTTGGGCAAACTAAAAGATCAATTAAAAACACGATTTAAAGAACAATTAGCACACGTAATATACAGTAGAACAGAAACGTGTAGCATTGCCGAACATGCCCATGAAGCTGTAACATTAGATAATTTAAGATTAATTAAAAATGTATCTGATAGGAGATTGTTGAATGCATACGAAAGTATGGAAATTAAAAAAGTAAAAGTAGTTTAAATAAAGACAGAGGGCCTATTGCTTATAGTCCCCTCTTCTAGTTACTTGACCGGAACTGATAGCCTCGCCTATGTTATTAGTTACGCTTGAGTAATTTAAGGGTTAGGCTAACTATAAATAGGGTAGATTTGTAGTTTAGCTTTAGTCAATCATGGCTCCTGATGAAACTAACGTGGTTAGCGAAACGCGCGTGGAGTGAAAAATAAAGTGTTTGATGTAGTGGTAATATATACTAAGTAGTGTCCTTGTACCAAAAATTCCACATTCTCAATATAGATAATGAAACTTGTATTTGATAAGCCCAGCCAAAAAAGGTATTGACTTGAAGTAGCAAAATAAGAACGGAAACTATAATATGGTAAAAGAGTCATATGCTAATTAAAAGTTGGCCAAGTGCTAGTCGGACTTGCGTAATTAGTATTCCGTACCATGATGACTTTATAAAAATTTTTGTTACGAAGATATGATCAGTGACTTCACAAAACACACCTCAAATGAGTTTCAAAAATCAATATCTAGGATTCGGACACGAACTTGTTTATAATGGCTAAATAAACTTTCTAAGACGTGAACTTTTATATCATTAGAAAAATGGCCAAATACATTATCTATCAAGGTTCTGTCTCTATCAGAACTAGTATCTTTTATCATTTGTATAACCCTAATGCTCTTCAAATATCAATATATTATTATTAACACATTCCATTTTTTGATATACCAGAGAATTTATCAAAGGTAATACACTCGTTCCAATTTTCGTTTTTGATTCTTGTAGGTAGCGATTTTTGGATAGTGTTTTAAATACGATAAAGAAAAGTTTGCGCGAGTATTACATCATATATATTTTTGAACTCGCGTTTTCACCAGCTTATATTTGACAACCCACTCGATGACCTTGAATTTTTTTTGCCTTCCGATTTCACTCCCCAAAACTAAGCCCTTAAGTCGAAATTTAACTTTGAAACTACACGGCTGTTATTCGGCCATCAATTTATAATATATTAAAAATATTTGTGACAAATTTCAACTGTCTCTGTCGAATAGTTTCAAAGACAATGGGCGTGACAGAGAGACAGACAGACACCGAAGCAATTTCATAAGTGTTTACTGAAAATTAACATCTCCAGGTTGATATCTAAGCTCATTTAATAAAATTTAAATCATAAATTGGTCTTCTCATTTTGATAAATACTAAAACAATTAACAAAAGAACTAAAAAATGTTTCTCGGTGCGATGGGTTCCGAACTCCAAACAAATTTTATTGCTAAGTCCGTTTGTTAGGATTGTCAGATACAATGTAATAAGAACATCCACAAATATTAAAATTAATAATTTTCTAGGTTGCTGCATTTGAAGTGTTATTTAATTCAGACTTGTAAGTACTCAGTATATATCACCACTACAACAAACACTTTATTTTTGCGCTGGACGCGCGTTTCGCTAAAGTGTTTGGTGTAGTTGTGATATATACTGTTTGTGCCAAAGATTCCACATTCCCAACATAGCAGAGTAGTAAGGTTTAAGAGGCGAAAAAGTATATGAATACTTAAAAAAAAAAGATAATGCTAAAAGCGGAGGTACTTACAGAGGGAGAGACACCAATCCACAAACAGAGGGTACCATTCGATAGCCGGTAGCGCAGCCTCTTGAAGAAAAAAAAAACTGTTATACTAAAACTTTAAAAACTTAGACCATTTCTAACACAATAAACCGAAAATTGATGATAGAGGGGAGAAATTTTTCACAAAAAAGTATTCTTTCATGCAGTTTAAAAACTTACATTCAATTTAGAAATGGATAACCGAAGAGAAGGAGGGAGAAAAAAAGAATTCTTTTATACAATAGAACGAACTAAATTATAAAATCGATGATCGGTGGCGGAGATTTTCACAAAAAAACACATATACTGAAACTTTGAAAGTCTTTTTTAGTATTCCGTACGGAAGGAACATTTATAAGATTACTTCGGTGTCTGTCCGTCTGTCACACCCGATTTTCTCAGAAACTATTTGACGTATAAAGTTGAAATAATATAGGAATTGATGGCCTCATCAGAGCCGTGTAGTTTTGAAAGTTAAATTTTTACTTAAGGGGTTAGTTTTAGGGGGTGAAATCGGAAGTAAAGAGAAATAAAGTTACCAGGTCATCGAGTGGGATGTCAAATGAAAGCTTGTAAAAACACGAGTTCAAAAATATATACAATGTAATACTTGTGCACACTTTTCTTCGTATTATTTGTAAAAAATTGGAAAAAATCGCTTATCTCGAAAAGTATTGATCAAAAAAATTTGAAAAAATTCTGGAATATTTTCTATAGAATGTAGATTGAATGAAAATTATCACGAGGTAATGCACCTTTAATAATTTATTTTGTATATAAAAAAACAAAAATTTCAAGGTCATCAGTTTTCAACAAAGATAGGAAACAAACTTTGTTGAAAACTCATTTGGGGTATGTTTTGTGAAGTCATTGATCATTTGATACCTCCGTAACAAAATTTTTTATTTTAAAAGCAATCAACGTACGGAACACTAATTGTGCAAGTCCGACTTGCACTTGGCCTTATTTATTTTTAGAGGATATCATTTTCTACATCCATAGAGTCGACGTTTTCTTGGCTTCACCCCAATTTATCACCTACCATTTTACATTAGCTCAACTGGTTGATAGAATAGGACAGGGTAGGAACCGACAATTCAAAGTTGATATGACATCTTTGAAACAAACCTATTGTCAACAACAACCAATGATAAATAAAATTGTTTTGAATAGATTGTATAGATGTATAGATATATAGAATTTAATTTATAAATAATCTTATTTTGATAATTAAAAACCAGATTAATCGAGAAATTAAATTATCGTGTAGTGTAGTGATATGTCACAATAATCCATTTTTTACAAGGTGACTTAGATGAAAAGTAAAACAAAATTCAATGGCTAATTTACGATAACTTTTGAACCACCAGTACGTATGGCCTGGACACCATGAGCCTTACAAAAATAGTCTTTGTTGAGTCCAACGTACTCAAGAGACCATGGAAAGACAGATGTTAGGTGTTAATTTACGAGAACACATTAAAGCGTGGATGTCGAACAACAAGAATTACAGATATCAATGAAAAAGTGGCAAAATTAAAGTGGCAATGGGCAGGACATGTGGCTACAATGAATGATAGTAGATAGACAACAAAATTACTTAAATCTCAGAAGACCAATGAAAAGATGGATTGATGATATCAAGTTGATAGCAGGCAGTAGATGATTCCATCTGGCACAAGATAGAGACAATTGGAAGAAACTTGAAGAGGCCTATCTCCTGCAGTGAAAAAGCAGTGGCTTATAAGGAAGAAGAATGCTCTTCAAATAGGTGAATAGACTAGTATTACACATCCCAATTTTTTTTTTATACCAGAGAAATTACAAAAGGTCATCATTATAATTTTCTTTCAGTCTACACCTTATGGAGAATACTCCAGAATTTTTTCAAAACTTTTGGATTCTTAAATATAGGGTGGGGGAACAGCGATTTTTGGCAATTTTTTTTTTAAATACAATAAAGAAAAGTTTGCGCGACTATTACATCTATATAAATAAAAATTAAATGCTGTTAGTTGGCAAGCGCATCACTTGAGAACGGCTGGACCGATTTGGCTAATTTTTAAAAAAAATTGTTTGTAATAGTCCGAATAAGGTTTTTAGGGAAAAAAAAATTGGAAAAGTTGCCCGGAAAATTGGAAAATTAGGGAAAAACTTAAACGGTTTTTTTCTATCGGATTTTTGTATGAACTCAAGACCATAACTCACGATTCGAAAGATGGATATGCGTAATTCCTTTTTGTTTTGTTCGTTATGGTCCTGGAAAATTCGGGACAATTACAAAGGAGAGTCGGAAAATTTGGACAAACTGCAAAAATCCTAATTTTTGTATGCCTCTCGATCATAACTGACGATAGGAATGACATATTTGGTTGATTCTTTTTTCGTTTTGTTCGTTATGCTCCCGGGATGGAAATAACTCAATTGAATGTTTTCAGTTGAAAAAAAATCTGGAAAATCTGGAGAAAAATCTAGAAAAAACGCATTCCAGCCTAAATTAAAATAAAATTACATTTGTTTTTACTTTTGTATTGTTTCGCGATCTGTTTAAGAAGTGTAGTTATTTTATTTCTATTCCAATATATTTCGCTACGTGCGCAAATGTCGTTTGACAGCTGATTGTCAAATTGTGAATCAAGCCAATCGGTTACATGGTGAGAAAAAATTGATTTGGTTGTTTATTTTCAGTTGAATTGTGATTCTGTTGTAAGTTCATCGCAATCGTTTCATGAAATGAATTTAGTTTCGTCGCTTTATCTCAAACAAATTTACAGATTTACTTACGAAATACGGTGAGTTTTGAAGTGACTAACGGTTATACAGTAACAACAAAGTGAATCAATTGTCCATTTTCAGTTGAATTGTGATTCTTCGCATCGCACATTGTGTCGCAATCGACACAATTGAATTGAATTGACACAATTTAATCGCATTGCAATGCCGCCAATAAGACGGAGTAAGGTCGCAGAACTCGCAATGCTACAAACCAAACGAAGTTTCGATCCAATCGAACTGCAGAGCAACGCGAAAAGCGAAATGAAATTGAACGGAATCGATGGTCACAAACACATTCAGCACGTACACAAGAAGAAAGGTAAATACAAACGAAGATGATATGCATCGAATGAGACATCATCGGTCAGTAGAAACCAATCGCGCGACAATGAATTTGAATAATCGTGCAAGAAGACAAACTAATGTTGCATTGATTACTCATCGAGCTGCATTCCGTTACAACGTGACAATTGATTACAGTGCAAACCAATCCGTTGCTATTGGATCGATGAGCGTTGTGTGCCCACATTGTAAGGCATTGAAATACAAAAATGAAACCGCTGGATTGTGTTGCGCAAGTGGCAAGGTCAAATTGGCGCCATTGGTCCCTCCACCAGAGCCATTGCGCTCATTCGTTTCTGAAACAGAAACAGATTCCACACATTTCCTGACACAAATCCAGAAATACAGTTGCTTCCAAATGACTTCATTCGGGGCAACAAATGTGGTTCGGGACAATTTCATGCCCACTTTCAAGGTAACTGCAACACAATCATCTTTCAGACCATTCGACACTTCCACACAACACACATTCACATCATTCGACACTTCCACACAACATGATTGTTCGGCAACAACATCATTATCATTATTATTATATTATTATAATATATATATATATATATATATATATATATATATATATATATATATATATATATATATATATATATATATATATATATATATTAACCCTTTGGTGTACTGCCGATAGAAGTCATCTTGCATCTAAAATTTCCCATTGGCGTACTTCTGAATGTACTCCTCCTCAAATTGAATATCCATGACCACAATCGTTAATAAATACAATGATCACTCAGAAAATACGTCTTTTTCTCATTTTTACTTTGTTTACACATTTCCAATTGCTTTTCACAAATTCACAAAATGATCACAAAGAAATTTATTGAAATTTGGACAGGACACCGTCTGTCGGGTCAGCTAGTTATATATATATATATATATATATATATATATATATATATATATATATATATATAAATAAAATTGTTCTGAATAAATAGGAACTGTATAGATATATAGAATTTAATTTACAAATTCATAATTTTATTCTGATAATTAAAAACCAGAATAATCCAGAAATAAAATTTTTGGAACATATATTGCAGTAATATGCCAGAATAATCCATTTTTCTACAAGGTTATTTAGACGAAAAGGCAAACAAAATGCAATGGCTAATTTACGATGAACTTTGAACCACCAGCACGGGGAATTTAAAATTCTAGGATAGGTGCAGTCGAAGTGATGTTTAATGCGGCGGTAGTTTATTATCATTTCAGAAATGGCTCAGGTCACTGCCGCAATAGAAACCCTTATCAAACACGCGAACTGTTGAAATGTTGCCAAATGGAGTGATTTACTGCGAAAAAGTAGAGTTTTACGGAGTTTACCATTAAGAGGCGTCATTTTGAACTTTGTGTTATTTTTTTTTTCTGTTAACGAAAAACGAATGAAAATGGTTCGTCACATGCTTCAAAAACTGATTGAAATAGTGAAACTTTACTACAAAAGCAGTGGAAATTTCGCAGAGGTGATTCGTAAGGTTAGTACTAATCTTGGTCGTTTAACTATTTTGAATTTTATCAATAAATTCGAACATCTTGGATGAGTTAGTGAAGACTCCAACTCGTAATAGCTCAGCAAGATCGACTGAAAACATAGCCGCTGTAGTTGTATGTGGGGCAGAAAACTGTAGTTTGTCAATTCTAAGATATTCGCAGCAATTGGACATATCTCAAATCAGTTTGCATCGTATTTTGTGAAAAGATCTTGGTGCACACAGTCACATAGTCCAACTAGCACAAAAATTGAAGAAGTTCACAACACCATACATTCGTCGATTGGATACTGAAAAGGTGGATAATTGATTCCGATTTTTTAAGAAAATGATTCTGAGCCACGAGGTCCATTTTTCCTTTAATAGCTATGCTAATAAGTAAAATTTTCACATTCACGTCTTTATCCAAGAAAAGTAACAATTTGGTTCGGTTTTTGGACTGGTGGCGTAATTGATACATATCTTTTTGAAAACGATGCTGTTGCTTTCGTTTCAGTGAATGGATTGCCTTATCGAACGATGTCGACCGACTTTTCATGACCTGAAGTGAGAGCTCTCGACGTAGCCGACATTTATTTTTAATAGGATGGCTCTACATGCCACAAAAATGGTGAAATAGTCGCCTTACTACGTGAACGAATTTCCTGAAAAGTGATTTTGCGTAATGCGGACATCAATTGGCCGCCCAGATCTTGCAATTTAAATCTGTCAGACTTCTTCTTTTGGGGCCATGTTAAGGACAAGGTCTGCGTTAACGGTCAAACAACAATTGAACAGCTAAAAAACAACATTAGAGAGGAAATTTGTGACATAAACTCACAAATGTGCGAAGACATGCTAAACATTACCCTCAAAAAAATGATCATTTCCAAAAAGAACCGATGCGACCAGATATCATGTTACACATTTAATCATAGGGTTTGGACTTTACATTATACATAAAAATGCAGAAACGAGGAGGATGATAAACAAAGAAAAGAACGAGAGATGGGAAAAATCGTGCGAACATGTAGAACAGTATATAGGAGGAACTAGAAGTACAGAGTCATGGAGAATAATTAAAGCATTAAGGACCAACAATAGAGAGAAGATGTATATAGAGTACATCCCAGAAAGCAAGTGGGAAGAATATTATAAGAAGCTGCTAACAGAAGACAGACAAGAATTCCAAGAATGGAACCCTGAAGAAGAACACAATAGGGGAATAAAAGAGATAGAACTAAGCTATGAAGAAGTAAAGAAGACAATAAAAACATTCAAAAATAATAAATCTGCAGGGCCTGGGGGTGTGGTAAATGAAATGATTAAGTACGGGTCTAATAAATTACATCGAATGCCGAGAAACATGTTCCACAGAGCGATAAATGGAGAAAAAATACCAGAGGAATGGTCAAAAGCTTATATAGTATCTATATTTAAAAAGGTAGACCGCAGAAAATGCACAAACTATAGAGGCCTAAGCATATTATCGAGTATGGGAGGTTCGTATGGGAAAATTATTAAAAATATCATGGAGGAAAATATAAAAGGAAAAATTTGAGAAGACCAAGTAGGCTTTACGGCCGGAAAATCATGTATAGACCACATATACACTATAAAACAAACAATGGAAAAAAAACTGGCAAAGAATAGAGAAGTTCATCTAGCCTTCATAGACATAAGAAAGGCTCACTACCAAGCCAAAGATTATGGAACGCAATGAAAGAAATAGGCATTGACAAAGAACTAATATACGCAGTAAAAGCTCTCTACGAAAACAACACAGTGAACATGAAAATAAGACATAAAATAGGGAAGAGACTCCAAACATCAAAAGGCCTATTACAAGGATGCTCTACATCCCCAACACTATTCAAAATATACCTCGAACAAACATTAAAAAAATGGAAGCAAAAATGTAGTGGAATGGGAGTCCGAATACGAGAAGATTACTTATATACTCTAAGTTTCGCAGACGACCAAGTAATCATAGCGCAAGATGGGGAACACCTCAGTTATATGGTAAGAAAACTGAAAGAAGAATACACTAAAGCAGGATTAGCAATAAACTTTGTTAAAACAGAATATCTAACAACAAAGGAGGGAAACGTGGAGAGTCTAGAAGTCGATAACGAAACAATAATCAAAGTAACCGATAGATTTAAATATTTGGTAACCATCATTTCAAAAAACGCAACATCAGAAGAAGAGATTAAAGCTAGATTAGGACAAACGCGGACATGAATAAGACAATTAAATTCGATCCTGTGGGACAAGCACATTACAAAGAAAAACAAAACACGCATATACAAATCAATAATACAAAGCATAATGATATACGGGTCAGAAACATGGACGATCAACAAAAGAAATAAATCTAAAATTAACGCGGTAGAGATGGAGTATTGGAGAAGATGTTGTAGAGTGACACGTATGGAGAGAATAACAAATGAAGAAATAAGAAGCAGAATGAACATCAAAGAGAACGCAATAAACACCATTGAAGAAAAGCGATTAAAATGGTATGGACGGAGCGAAGATAATAGGTGGATAAAGAAAATAACTGAGTGGAGCCCTATAGGGGAGAAGAAAAAGAAGAAGACCCAGACGATCGTGGAGAGACGATGTGGACGAGGCTATGGAGGACAGGGGTCTAACAGATGGAGACTGGGAAGATAGAAATGGATGGAATCAAAGGCTGAGAGAAGGAAGACAGCGTTAGCTGTAGAAAATCCTTGATATATATATATATATATATATATATATATATATATATATATATATGTATATATATATATATATATATATATATATATATATATATATATATATATATATATATTAATTTTTTTAAGTGATGGCTTCTAATAGAAAACTCTGTATTTACTCACATTATATGTTTGTTTAAGAGTTATTATGTTGTAACTAAATTATAGACTCAAAAAAGAAACCGAATTTTTCGAAAATAAAACGAATTAGTACCGCAATGGTTTGTATCTTTTTGTTATCGCAAGAGACAACATTCACTAGTATTGTATCAGCTGTTTCGTGACATTTGTTCCATTTAATTCCCAGCTATAGTGGTAAGAGTGCCAGTACATTTTGATCAACAGTCGAAAAATGAGTTTTAAACAAAGGGCTCTGATTAAACTTTATTTCCAACTCAGTTACCCGAATGCTTAAAAAAACATGAATAAATATTATATATTGGAGTGTTCAACTGTTTTAAGTGATTTGAAAGTGGGCGTGAAGCGTTTGAGGATGATAGAAACAACGAAAACCTAAAACTGCTCATAAAATTGCTCATGCTCGTTAAAAAACGAGTAATTAATAAATAAAATCTAATCCTACTTTATCTATTCAAACTTCAATAAGTATCCAAAAGTTTACCGAACACGCATAAATGTTGCGAAACCGAAACTAAATAAGCAACTAATTCGGACTCATTATTCCAAAGTTCGAGTTTTCGGTAATAAAAGAACAAAATCCAAATCTACACCAAAACTCTCCCTGGAAAAACACATAACATGATTTCCGGTAATTCCACTACCGCCGACGTATTAAGATGAAAGTTGTGCTTTTAAGGCAAAAAATATTTGGGTTCAACTTCATTTAGCATGGTTTGAAAGGTTTTTTTTCTTTCATGAAGTGGAAAATGGAAGTTTGCGGAATAAAAAAGAAATCAATCAATATTAGGTTGGTTAGTTTTGACATTTCGGCCTATAATTAGTTCGAACAAATAACTAAAAAGGATTGAAGAACGTGTTTGATTGGACTTGATGCGTTCCATTACTCAAAAAAAGTGTAGTGGGGGAGTGCTAAAGCGATAATCGCTTCACGTGCTTGTAAAAACGAATATATTATGTTTTGACAGTAAGTTTGATTATTGAGTTTATTTCACTCTCATTTTTGTTTTGGATTTTTTCTTTTACTTTTTGGTTCATTTTCTGTTGTTAATTTTTTAATAAAACTTGGTACATATAAAATTAACCTAGTTCTTTAATACGTTTTACTTTGCCAATTTTGCGATTCTTAAAAAGAAGAGACAAATCCATTCTGGAATTTGAGATAATTGACACAATTGTCCTCCTCTTTTTTCTTGCTAGGGGAAAGAATTGTATTGGTTGAAAATTTTCACTTCGAAATTTTTGCTTTTCAAAGTTCCTACGTCACGGAAAATATGGTCACTCATTTTCGTCAGTCTGTCTGTCTGCCTGTCGATCTAATGGTTTATTGGCTCGATAATTCTTAAACTAAATCAGATATCAATTTCGAACTTGGTACATAAAAACATCTAACAAGGAGATGAAGCCTATAGTTGTTGAACGATATCGCTTCAGGCCAAGTAGGTGAAAAGGTGGGGGGTCGGTAAATTTTAAAAGGTTTTAAAAGTAATATGAAAGTTTCTTCTGTTTTTTTGTTGATTACCATAATAAATAAATTTTATACATAAAAATTTATACTAAAACATATAAGGGGCGAAACGGTTGAAGAAGGGGATTAGAGGGGTTTATTTCTCATATATCGTAGTATATATCCTTTTCTGGGTTTTTTAAGTCTAGGAATCCAAAAATTAGGTTATTTTTCATTGCTTCCTAGTTTTTTTTTATCGTTCACCTACCTGCCGGAGTAGGAATTTTACCCATTTTCATATCCTGAGGATATCGGCTGGGATGTCGTAATACCCGTCAACGTTGCCGAAACGTACATTTTGGTATTTTACGGCACCTTTTAAACAACTCAGTAGTGCTGCCTTATTGACGTTATTGCATTTCTGCAAACAACTACTACCTATGTACGTGGCCAGGCCATATGTACTTAAATAAGTAAATATACCGACCTGCTGGAATTGGAACCCTTCTGCACCACAAGCAAGTACTAAGCCACGGAGTTACGGGCCGCCAGTTTATCCAGAAAGGGGCTGAAGGGGGTAGTATATTATTGTATAATTTCAATAGCTTTTGGAGATATTTACAGGTTGATGTATTGTACAAATTTTAAGCATACTATTTATAGTAAAATATATAAGGTGTTAAAGGGTGGAGTGGAGGGTTAGTGGGGTTTCTTTCTATGTATGGGGTTATAGGTCTTTTTCGGAATTTGTGGATTAAGTTATTTTTTTTATTACCTCCAACTTTACTCAAAAAAAAAGGGGTGAAATAGGTGGAGTAGTCAAATATATGTATGGTTTTAATAGTATTATGGGAATTTTTCCAGGTTTTTGGTTACGATGTTACAAACTTGAAACATAATTATTTGTTTAATACCTATATATCATTATGTAATTTATAAAAGGCGAAGAAAGGACACAGCAGGATGATTTAGTATTAATTCAGAGTTCTTTGAGGTAAGAGAACGAAACAATATATTATTTTTTTGCTATTTGCAATATTATCAGAGGTAGAGGGTGGAACTCAATAAATATTGTAGAGTTTTAATAATATTAGAAGAATTTTGCCTGATTTTTAGTTGAGATATCCAAATGTCAGGCTGTCGGTCTATTGGCATCATAATTCTCGAACGAGAGGATATTATAATATTTGAAATAGGGATGAAACCTAAGGTTTTTTAGTGATATCGTTTCAAGGAAGGGAGTTGAAGGGGTGGGCATAGATTATATCATATTGTGAAAATTTACTTTTTTCTTTATTTGAGAAAGTTAAATTCAGTGCTTACTTTAGAAGTACATGTTTGCAAGGAAAGCATTGGGTAAATCACTTTGCTGTTTTTTTTTATTATTTAATGTTAGGTTTTTTATACATTTGAGAGTTTTTACTTGTAAAACAAGTCCAGTGGCGTACCTAAATTCAATGGTCGAGGGAGATATATGATACAAAGGGAGATATATGAAAAAAAGAGAACACTAAAGGCGACACTACTTATAGAGGGGAGGCATCAAACGACAGTCAGGAAGCGAAACTCTTTGATGAAAAAAAAAGACTCCCTTGCACTGGAACTCTTCCAATACAGTAAACTAAAACTCAATGACAGGTGGAAAGATTTTTCATAAAGAAGGACATGTAATGAAATTCTAACAACTTACACCTAATTAAAAAAATCGGTCAATTGCAAGTTGGACTTGAGCAGTTAGTGTTCCGTACGTTGTTTGCTTTTAAACTAAACATTTTTGTTACGGAGGTATAAAATGATCAGTGACTTCACAAAATACACCTCAAATGAGTTTTCAACAAAGTTTTTTTCCGGTCTTTACTGAAAATTGATGACCTTGAATATATATATTTCTTTATATACCAGATAAATTATTAAAGGTAATGCCCTCGTGATAATTTTCGTTCAATTTATATCCCGTCTAGAATTTTTTCAAAATTTTTTAATAGGTTCTTTTCAAGATAAGGGGGGAGGCAGCGATTTTTAGCGATTTTTTTTTAAATATATTCTTTTATTGACGAATCACGCAAGACATGTTTTGTAGCACTGCTACCTTACCAAATGTGACCTCCTAAACCAGAGACGGATCCAGCTGACTGTTGAGGGGAACAACAGATGGTTCTTTAGCTTGATGACTTTTTTTTCCGTACTAGGTAGTGCATCGCCTCAAATTTCTTTGACTAGCTTGTACTCGCAGCGATCAGAACCGTCTTACTGTATAATATTACGGAATATTATAAACGGCGCGCGAAGTAAAAAATTTTATTTGTTACCCAATTTTGAAAAATAAATTATTTTCTTTAAATTTTTTTATAATATTTATTAATAAATATAATATTATATCTGCATAATCCATTTTATTATATAATTATATTAAATAATAATTTTCATGAATAATTATTTGTTACTAACACGTAGTCTGAAAAATTTTTGATCTAACTACCTAAAACACATTTTTTTTTTGCAAAATTCGACATCATTCATCAACATAGTCTCCTCCAAGAGCAATACAATCTGTCCAGCGCTTTTGTAACATTTCTATACCTTTCTTGTAGTAGGATTTATTTTTGCCTTCAAAATAGACCTTCGATTCGGCAATAACTTCTTCATTGGAGCCAAATCTCTTTCCTACGAGCATTTTTTTGAAGGGAGTCAAATCTGGAGAATATGGTGGATGAGGAAGCAATTCGAACTTTAATTCATGCAATTTTTACCATCGTAACTTTTGACTTGTGACACGGTGCATTGTCTTGATAAAAGACCACTTTTTTCTTGTACATTTGGGGCCGTTTCTTTGCGATTTCTGCTTTAAACGCACCAATAATTTTATTTAATATTCACTATTGATGGTTTTTCCTTCTCAACATAGTCGATAAAAATTTTTCCATACGCATCTCAAAATACAGAGGCCAAAACCTTTGGTCGCTTCGAGCGGCTTTGACTGGCGGCGGTCCACTCAGCTGACTGCCGATTTGATTCTGGTGTCTAGTGATGGACCCAAGTTTCATTCATTGTCGCATATCGCATGAAAAAATCATTTTTATAGCGCTTAAACAGGTCCGAACAGTGCTCAGAATCATCAACACGTTGTTGTTTTTGGTCCACTGTGAGCAAACGCAGTACCCATTTCAAACAGAGCTTTCTCACACCCAAATATTCATATAAAATATTGCCAACATGTTCTTTTGATATCATTAGGGTGTCAGCTATCTAACGCAATTTCACTTTATGATCAACCAGAACAATTTTGTACATTTTTTTGATGTTTTCCGGTGTAACCACCTTATTTGGACGTCCAAAGCGTTCCGCGTCATTTGTGTCTGTACGGCCGCGTTTAAATTCAGCATACCAGTAAATAATGAGTGATTTTTCAGGAGCAGAGTCCCTGTAACACTTATCAAGCTATTACTTTGCTTGAACGGTATTTTTTCCCATCAAAAAACAGTGTTTAATTTTCACACGAAATTCGATTTTTTCCATTGTTTTGAAAATATCGAAAGCGGCGGCAATAAAACCACCGTAACTTGTAAACTAATCGTCAAAATGTCATAAAATTTTGACACATATTGTTCGAAGGTTGGTACTTCCTAAAACTCCTACGGATTCTCTGAAAAGGGCGACATCTATGTGTCCGATGTGTGAATTAAAGTGTCATGGATTTTTGAATTTCAATAAAGTATTTTAATAAAGTATTATTTAATTTAAATTCAACCTAAAAAAAGCACTATTTCTTTTTGAAAAACAAAATTGAAAATTAAAATTCAAAGATCAGAATGATATTATTCTTCTTTAGAAATATAATAATGGCAGATGAAAATATAACTATTTAATATCTATTTGATGTATAAATTCAAGGTTTGTAGAATAGAAAATTCTACATTAAATTGTGCATCAAATAGTCATTAAGCGGTCATAATTTGATCTATCATTATGATAATTGTAAGGAAGAATAATATTCTGGTATTTGAATTTTAAATTTCAATTTTGTACTTTTTTTTTAGTTTGTTCTTGACTTTAAATTTAATAATATTTTATTACAATACTTGATTAAAATTCAGAAATCCATATCATTTTGAATCAAAATAATTGTTTAATGTACAAATAATTATTAAAATACATAGCGTTTAATTTTCTAATAAAAAAAATATTATTTTATATATTATAAAAATTTATTATATAATAAAATATGTAGATATATTATTATATTTATTAATACATATTATAAAAACATATACCGAAAACAATCTATTTATCAAAATCCCTACCTACGGCCAAATGATTGGCAGTCGCTTTCGGTATGGAAATTTCAATCCTGACACTGGTCGATAAACGACAGAAAAAATTGATAGAATTTTAGCAGAAGTTGAGCAAGACTGCTATGTAGATAGCGATCCATCACCAAATAGTTTTAAACCATTTGGAAAAAGCTGGTTACAAAAAGAAGCTCGATGCAGAATTTTTGCAGAAACGTACGAAGTCGAGCCATTGATGAAGCGGTTAGTCACGGAGGATGAAAAGTGGATTACGTACGACAATAATGTGCAAAAAAATAGTGGTAGAAGATGGATGAAGCTCCACAAACGATAACAAAGCCCGGATTGACGCCAAAAAAAAGATCATGCTGTGTGTTTGGAAGGGAATTGTACATCACGAGCTGCTGCAGCCCGGTCAAATCATTGATTGTGTACTCTACTACCAACAATTGATAATATTGAAGCGAGCGATTAAAAAAACTCGGCCGATACTAGTCAACAGAAAGGGTGTCAAATAAACTTTTCTGGCGCGACTCAGCGGTTTATTTACTTCACACGCGCTTTATAATATTCCGTAATATTTATACTACTATCGTCACTGCTTATTTCTTATGTTACCCAACGTAATAAAATATCTCCCATTATTTCCCCTTATCTCCCAATATTTCTCCTTATCTCCTATTATCTCTACATAATTTCCATTATCTAGGCTTATCTCTGTTCATCTCCCATTATTTCTCCTTATCTCCCATTATTTCTCCTTATCTCCCATTATCTCACCTTATTTCCCATTATCTAGGCTTATCTCTGCTTATCTCCCATTATTTCTCCTTATCTCCCATTATTTATACTTATCTCCCATAACTCACCTTATCACCCATTATCGAGGCTTATCTCGACTTATCTCCCATTATTTCTTCTTATCTCCCATTATCTCACCTTATCTTCCATTATCTAGGCTTATATCGAACTATATAGAACATATGTATAAATTTATAGAAACACGTAAATCGGATAAGTGGTTGTCGAATGATAAGAGCACTAACGGACAGACAGACACACAGAGAGACGTTGAATTTTATATATATTATATTCTTTGCTACGTGATATTGTTCCATATTTAATGCTTTAGACAGTGTATTGCAAGAGAACACGTTAGTGGCAAACTTTTCTCCGACACGATTCACTATTATCGTCGCTGCTTATTCCTTATGTCACCTAACGTAATAAAATATATCCTATAACCTGGTCAGAGAACATACGTATGTTTAAAAAAAAGCATGTAAATCAGATAAGTGGTTCTAAAGTGATAAGCGCATAAACGGACAAACAGACAGAGAAACATTGCATTTTATATATATTATAGGTATCTTTTGCTACATGATATTGTTCCATATTTAGTGGTTTAGGCAGTGTATTGCAAGAGAACACTCTAGCGGCAAACTTTTTTCCGATTTGATTCACTATTAACGTCACTGCTTATTCCTCATGTTACCTAACGTAGTAAAATATAGTCTATACCCTGGCCAGAGAACATATGTATGAATTTAAAAAATCACGTAAATCGGATAAGTGGTTCTCGAGGGATAAGCGCACTAACGGACAGACAGACAGAGAAACGTTGCGTTTTATATATTATAGATATAGATTATTATTATTATTATACAACCTGGCCAAAGAATATATGTATGAATTTAAAAAAAGACACGTAAATCAGATAAGTGGTTTTAGCGTGATAAACGCTCTAATGGACAGACAGACAGACAGAGAGACATTGCATTTTATATATATTGTAGATTAGATTATAGATATTCTCGGCTACATAATATTGTTCCATAATTAATGGTTTAGGCTGTGTATTGCAAAGGAACGCGCTAGCGGCAAACTTTTTTCCGACTCCACTCACTATTTTACGTCACTGCTCATTCCTTATGCTACCTATCGTATTAAAATATAGCCTATAACCTGGCCAGAGAACATATGTATGTTTTTTAAAAAAAAGTACGTAAATCGGATAAGTGCTTCTCCAGTGATAAGCGCACTAACGGACAGACAGACGGACAGAGAGACGTTGCATTTTATATATATTATAGAAGACAGTTTTGATCGCAGCGAATACAAACTAGTCGCCGACATTTGAGGTGACTGTCTTTCTTGGATCCAAAAAACTCACGATACAGAGCAGTTAGAGCAGTAACGTCCATTAGATGTATATAAAATTATAGATCGATACGCTGCATTAATTAAGAAAACATAAAGTTAATCTTGTTGCCCTATAATCGTCGATTGAACTTTTTAGTGTTGCGTACGGAACACTTATAAGATCACTTCGGTGTCTGTCCGTCTGTCTGTCCGTCTGTCCGTCTGTCACACCCGATTTTTCTCCGAAACTATTTGTCATAGAAAGTTGAAATTTGGTAATAATATAGGAATTGATGGCCTCATCAAAGCCATGTAGTTTTGAAAGTTAAATTTTGACTTAAGGGGTTAGTATTGGGGGGTGAAATCGGAAGTGAAAAAAAAAATTTTTACTAGGTAATCGAGTGTGGTGTCAAATGAAAGCTTGTGAAAACACGAGTAAAAAATATATATATAATGTAATACTTGCACGCACTTTTCTTTGTATTATTTTTAGAAAATCGCGAAAAATCGCTGTCCATCCGCCTTATCTCGGAAAGTACTAATCAAAAAATTTTGAAAAAATTCTGGAATATTCTCCACGGGGTGTAGATTGAACGAAAATTATCACGAGTGTATTACCTGTAATAATTTATCTGGTATATAAAAAAAACAGAAATTTCAAGGTCATCAATTTTTAGTAAAGATTGGAAATAAACTTTGTTGAAAATTTATTTGGGGTGTGTTTTGTGAAGTCACTGATCATTTTATATCACCGTAACATAAATTTTGACATAAGGGATTCGTTTTGAGGGGTGAAATCGGAAGTGAAAATAAATTTTTTTACTAGGTCATCGAGTGTGGTGTCAAATTAAAGCTTGTGAAAACCCGAGTAAAAAATATATATATAAAGTAATACTTGCTCGCACTTTTCTTTGTATTATTTTTAGAAAATCGCGAAAAATCGCTGTCCACCCGCCTTATCTCGGAAAATACTTATCAAAAAATTTTTGAAAAAATTCTGGAATATTCTCCACGGGGTGTAGATTGAACGAAAATTATCACGAGTGTATTACCTGTAATAATTTATCTGGTATATAAAAAAACAGAAATTTCAAGGTCATCAATTTTTAGTAAAGATTGGAAATAAACTTTGTTGAAAATTTATTTGGGGTGTGTTTTTGTGAAGTCACTGATCATTTTATATCACCGTAACATAAATTTTGAACTAAGGGATTCGTTTTGAGGGATGAAATCGGAAGTGAAAATAATTTTTTTTACTAGGTCATCGAGTGTGGTGTCAAATGAAAGCTTCTGAAAACACGAGTAAAAAATATATATATAATGTAATACTTGCTCGCACTTTTCTTCGTATTACTTTTAAAAAATCGTGAAAAATCGCTGTCCCGTACCTTATCTCGAAAAGTACTGAACAAAAAATTTTGAAAAAATTCTGGAATATTCTTATCTTATCATTACCTTTAATAATTTATCTGGTATAGAAAAAAACCAAAATTTCAAGGTCACCAGTTTTCAGTAAATATTGGAAACAAACTTTGTTGAAAATTAATTTGGAGTGTGTTTTGTGAAGTCACTGATCATTTTATATCACCCTAACAAAATTTTTTATTTTAAAAACAATCAACGTACGGAACACTAATTGTGCAAGTTCAACTTGCACTTGACCGGTTATTTATATTATTATTGATTACACGTATAAGAATAATTACATCTATTTTCACTCTCTATTTTTAAGCTTTTATAAAATTTGTTACAGTAATTATTATATAGTATAATTATTTAGTTATTAAGGTAAAAATATTATAAAACATTTTTACAAATTATTGTATATTTTTAATTCAACCGTAATATATGTATATATATAAAAGGTTTTTAAACTCTTTCAACATTAGGTAATGTTAGGTTCATACTTTATAGAGTTATTAGGGTAAGTATATACACACTTTTATATTTTTACTATTCTTTATTAGGTTAGGTTTGGTTAATCCCGGGGGGGGGGGGGGGGATCGCCCCAATCGCCCCTCGCTGGATCCTTTTCTGTCCTAAACTAATACTTAGGTATTTATAATATTTTCTTAGCTAAAGGCTAACGATTATTAACAGATTAGAAGATTAAGTTTAACAAAGGATTATTACTTATTTCCAAATAATCATTCAGTATATTACCTGATATTTTGTATTCATTAATTTCTAATGATTCCAATAATGAGAGTTTTTTTTCTGTGTGCACAATCGTAAAATCGTCATTAAAATTATGACTATGTTCGATAAGGTGGGACGAATACATGAAATTTAATCTTTTGTGAATGAAATCTTTATTAATGTGTTCCTGAATTCTAATTTGAAAATTGCAACCTGTTTGACCTATGTAACTTTTTGGGCAAGAATCACGATCTAACCTATACCCCCCGCATTTTCCCCCTTAGATAATTTATCTTTAGTGTTTTTTATGTGTTTTTCTAAAGAATTGTTGGTTTTAAAGGCCATATGGACAATAGGGTTTTTGAGAGCCTTAGCAACATGTTCAATTGGGTTTACCTTAATATGTTAAAGAAATGAGCTTTGTTCTATTAGAAACATCTCTAGAATAAATTAGGGAATAGGCTTGTTTCCTCAGTTTATTTTCAAGCATATTATTAATAAAATTTTTGGATATCCATTATTTATAGCTAATAGTCTTATAATTTATTTTTTATTTATTTATTATCAATAAACGGGAAACCCCATTATAAAAGTTATAATATTCAATATATAAAGTAATAACAACAGTACAGTAATGAGTATTTTAGACATAAAAAATTATATAACATCACAATTCAAAACATCCAATCTAATAAACAGGAAACATATCAGTGGTCACACACCACTTTAATGAATTGCCTTTTAAAGCCAAACAGCGAGCCTCGGAATGGATTAATGGAAGGATTATTATTTAGGAAGAGTAAGAATCTCGCCAACGAAGAGTGAATTCCATAGTTAGTACCATGATGACCGATGACAAACATCTCATTTCTTCTTAAGCAACGTTCTGGAACATTCAACTGTATCTGCCCTAAAAGGGATGGACAATCGATAATACCATTCAGCAATTTAAATATCGTGGAAAGATCTGATACCCTTCTCCTGTCCTCTAACGTCCGCAGACCAAGCATACTAGCAAGGGCTTCTCTGTCACCAACCAATCCTAATCTATAAGAGCAATATCTAATAAATTTATTCTGGACACTGTCGATCCCTGCGCTATGAACATTGTAGTAAGGTGACCATACCGTTGATGCATATTCAAGGTGAGATCTTATCAGAGAACAGTATAACTTCTTCATTGGGTCGACAGATAGATCTCTTCCGACTCTAAAAAAAAGTCCCAACATTTAGAATGCCTTTCTTGTCATACAATAATATTGTTCCCTAAACGACAATTGAGCATCCATTATGGCTCCCAAATACTGACCGGTAACAAGTTCACATCACCAACCTTGTACTGAAAGGCTATTTTATTCTTTTTCCTACAAAAACTAATCGTACTGCACTTCCCAGGGTTTAAAAACAGTTCATTATCATTGCACCAATGCACAAACAGATTCAAGCTCTCCTGCAGCTTCATGCAGTCCGCCTCAGTCATAATTTCACGGTACAATTTCAAGTCATCTGCAAACAAAAGAAAGCTACAGTCAGGAACAGCCTGATGAATGTCATTAATAAAGATGTTAAATAGTAGTGGAGCACAGTGCCCACCTTGAGGAACTCCTGAGGTCACCTCAGTACTATTGGATATATAACCTCCCATCTTCACTCTCTGCAAGCGTCCCACCAACATACTCTCGAGCCACTTTACATACCGCTCATGACACCCCATCGCTCTAAGTTTTGCTAACAGTTTTTGATGGCTAACCCTGTCAAATGCCTTGGAGAAGTTAGTGTAGATGGAGTCCACTTGGCATCTCCTCTCCAATGCATCGACCAGAGCATTTTCATAGGTGATCAAGTTGGTGACAGTCGACCCACCTCTCATGAAGCCATGCTGTTCTTCTACCATTATACCTTTACAAATCCAGCTAAGTTGATCATACACCAAACCATGAAGCAACTTAGGAATTGCAGACTGCTTTGAAATGCCCCTATAATTCTGAACATCCTCTCTTTCACCCGATTTGAAGATCGGTACAATGAAACTCTCCTTCCATAAATCCGGAAGCTCGCCCTCAACCAGCCACCTATTAAACAAACTAAACAGTGGCTTGGTAATACTATAGACAAGATTGCTTAACAAATATTCAGGTAAATTGTCAGGACTATATTCCATTTTTTTAGACAGTCTAGCGATCCTATGAAATATCTCAGAAATGGTAAAAGGTTTAATTATAATATCCGCTTTGTTATCTAATCTATATTCTGCACAGGATACATCGGACTTACAGTATACAGTACTAAAAAACTCCGAAAATAAATCAGCATAATATATAATGTTTAGTTCTTTGTGGTAATTTTCCATATTCATTATTCTTTTCTTCTTCGGGTACCATGACCGTTCAACGACTGTGGGTTATCCTGTTAGTTACCATGCTGATGATCGTTTTATTGGCAGTCGCTCGGAAAAGTTGAACCGTAGACTTTCCGTACTATGCCTCGAATTTTCCCACCACGATGTTCGCCTTCCCCCTCGACCATATCTGCCTGGAATCTTTCCCTTTATAATCAGAGACACGATTTTGTATTTTTTTGGATGTCTCATAATGTGGCCAAAATATTCTAATTTACGCCACTTAATGGGCGTGAACGACCACCTCCAAGTACTTGTCCATGCGAGTGAGAACGCTATTGTTACTAATTATGTCCTTCCAACTGATTTCCAGCAGTTGTCGATACACGCACATCTCAAATGCCTCCAGACGTTTAAGCATTACTTCAGTTAGCGTCCACGCTTCCATGCCGTACAAGAGAACCAGAAAGACATGGTAGCCTACCATTTTCATCTGTAGTTTTAATGATAGGTCATGACGAGTGCGGCTCGGGCCTTCTCTATTCGAATTTTGCCTTCTAAAGTCGGGTCCCATTAGTCGTTGATATTGCTAATGAGATACATCAATTTATCAGTTCTATTTATCTTTGTGCCACTAACGTAATGCCACCATCTTCAATATTAGATTCTTTACTTCTAATAATATATTCTGTTTTACTTGTATTGAGTCTTAAACCAAACTATGTACAAATGTCAGTCATTTAAGCCATAAGTTTTTGTAGATTTTTTCTGTTATTAGTGATAAATAATGTATGTGCTTCATTGAATATCTTCTCTGAATAGAGGTTGAACAACAAGGGCGATACCCTGACGCACTCCTATATTCATTGGGACCCTAATTAATCTGTGTAACAAGCTATGATATGCTGCTAATTTATGAGAGTAAGGATGTAGAGATGGACCTGAATGATCAATTGGAAATAAGTAATAATCCTTATAAAATAAAAAGAAACCCACAACCTAATAAAAAGAAATATAAAGGAGGCTAAAGATATGTGGCTAAATGAACAATGCACAGAAATAGAAGCACATGCTATGATATGCTGCTAATTTATGAGAGTAAGGATGTAGAGATGGACCTGAATGATCAATTGGAAATAAGTAATAATCCTTATATAATATAAAATACAAACAAACCCACAACCTAATAAAAAGAACTATAAAGGAGGCTAAAGATATGTGGCTAAATGAACAATGCACAGAAATAGAAGTATTAGAAAAGAAATACAACAAATTCGATGTACATAAGAAAGTCAAAGAAGCTGCTGGACTAAGGTTACAAAGACAACCACAAGTAATAGAGGATAAAGAAGGTAAACTATTACTGAACATACAAGAAAGAATAGATAGATGGGAAGAATATATAAGGGAAATGTATAGTGACACAAAACTAGACAACATAATACAAATAAACATAATACAAGGGCCCCCCCCCCCCCCATAAATAAAGACGAAATATTAGCAGCAGCAAATCAGTTTAAAAACGAAAAGGCAGTAGGAGAAGATAATATACCTACCGAAATCATTAAAATATTTCTTGAAAACAGTGTATACAACACAGATGATGATGATTGGTCGACATCAATTTTTGTACCATTGCCAAAAAGAATAAAACCTAGAAAGTGCGAGGAATATCAGAATATAAGTCTAATGAAGCATATCTTGAAATTCTTCCTTAAAATAATCCACCAGAGAGTATACAAAAAACTAAATAAACGTATTGGATAAACACAGTTCGGCTTTAGGAAAGGACTAGAAACGAGGGATGCACTATTCTCCATCCGCGTTCTGATTAAAAGATTTAGGGATGTAAACTCTGATGTTTATTTGTGCTTCATAGATTTCCAAAAAGCCTTTGATATGGTAAATCATGAGAAAATGATGGAATACCACAATCGTGTACCATTGATGACAAAGACTTACAAACAATATCAAGTTTATATTGGAACCAGACTTCCAGAATAAAAGTTGAGAATCGCATGTCCAAAGAAAGGCGTACGTCAGAGTTGTATTTTGTCACTCCTGTTATTCAATGTCTATTAGGAGGAAATCTTCAATAAAGCACTTTCTGATAAAAAAGATGGAATTACAATTAATAGTGTGTGTGTAAATAACTTCCACTACGCTGATGATACTGTCAATCTAGCGGTCAGTGAAGAAGGCCTACAAAGACTCACGAATGGAATTGTTAATGTATGTGAAGAATATGGAATGAAATTGAATACGAGCAAAACAAAAACAATAGTGGTTAGTAAGAATCCTAATTCAAACATAAATATTAAAGTACATCAACACACACTTGAAAGGGTAACAAAAATAACATACTTAGGGAGCGTAATTAGTGAAGATTGAGATTACTCTATTGAAATACGCTCAAGAATTGAAAAAGCACGAAGCTCCTGTAATAAAATGTGCAGCATACTCTGTAACTAAACTTAAAAACAAGAACAAGAGTGCTAAGATGCTACGTGTTCTCCGTTATGTTATACGATATAGAAGCTGCAACAATCACAGAGACAACACAACAAAGAATGGAGTCGTTCGAGATATGGTGCTATCGCCGAATGCTGCGTGTTCCTTGGACAGCGCATACCACAAACGTGGAAATACTTGATCGGATGGGAAAAGAACCAGAGTTGATTCCAGCTGTTAAAAAAAGAAAAAGCACTTACTTTGGCCATATTATGAGAAGCCAAAGGTATGAGCTCCTGTAACTTATAATTGAAGGAATAATAATCGGTAAACGAGGACCAGGAAGACTCCTGGTTGAAAAACTTACCACTGTGGACAAATATGACATCTCCTGAACTGTTTAGAGCGGCAATAGATAAAATCAGATGGGCAAATGTAATCGCCAAAGTCCTTAGAAGATAAGGCACACTAAGAAGAGGAATAATCATTTGTTAAACTTAATCTTCTAATCTGTTGTTAATCGTTAGTCTTTAGTTAGGACACTATTATAAATACCTGAGTATTATTTTAAGAGGTCACCTGCGTTAAAGTAATAAGTAGTGTTACGAAACATATCATGTTCGATTCGTCAGTAAATAAATATCTTTTCAAGGGAAAATCTGAAAACTTCTTATTTCCATTATCAGAGTTGAATATATTGTATGAACTAAGTGAGCGTAATTGTCAGTAAAAGTTAAATAACAAAATAGGTTTTGCCTATTGAAATTATACTAGGGTTATATGATAAGTACCTGTCCCCGACAAGAAAAAAAAAAAACATTTTTATGTGTAAAATTTACTTTATTCTTCAACATAGTTTCCTATTAGCTCGATACACTTAGTCCAACGATTTCTCCAACCCTTTAAAATAGGCGTTTGTTTCAGCACTTCATTACCTCATCGTTTGAGCCAAATTTTTTACTGCCGAGCAATTTTTTTTCATATTGGGAAATAGGAAATAATCGCTGGGGGCTAAATATGGTGAATATCGTGGATGCGGAAGCAATTCGTATCCTAACTGATGGAATTTCGCCATAACGATGATATAAGTCTGTACGCGTGTATTGTCTTAATGAAAGAGAATTTTTTTCTTCTCCAAATACGGACGTTTTTCTTTCACAGCATGGTTGAAATGATCCAATAAGTTGACATAATATTTTCCATTAGTCGTTTTGCCTTTTTAAAGGTAATCGACGTGGATTATTCCGCGTCCATCTCAAAACACTGTGGCTATAACCCTGTTGGCTTCTTTGGCGCTGGTTCGCCACGGAAAACCACTGTCTGGATTACTTTTTGGTTTCTGGTGTACTGTGATGAATTCATGTTTCGTCAACAGTTATGAATCGACGCCAAAAATCATTCCGATGGGGCCTTAACATCGCCAAACATTCTTTTCAAGTTGATACATGTGCTGTTTATTGTCAGATGTGAGCAATCGCGGGACCTATCTTGCGGAAAGCTTCCTTATATCCAAATGAGTTGTTAAAATATTCTGCACCCGTTTAATTCAGATGCCCACAGTTTAGTTACTTTTATTCTCTGATTTTTTATCATTATATCGTGGATTTTTTGATGTGGTGACCTGATTTGAACGACTTGAACGCTCTTCATCAAAAACGACCGTTGAAGTTTCGTCTCATGTATAAGGATTTAGCATGTCGAATTTTTTGAGCATTTTCTTAGATCAATAGATACGAGCTTGTTATTCAGTTTCGGTAAAATTATATGGAATCCATCAGGAATAGATCTGTTTCACAGGTAAATGTTCATGCAAAATCGAATGTACTGCAGTCTTCGATATGCCTAAGGATGCTTCTATCTCACGGTAAGTCACATGCCGATCCTCTTTAATCATGTTGCGCCCGATGTTTTTTGGAACAGCAACCGATTTTAGTCGACCTCCAGGAAATTCATTACTGTCGGATGCACGACTACTACGAAATTTTGCAAACTAATTCTAAATAGTCTTTTTCTGATAGTGATTCGTTATCAAAAGTTAAACTAAGCGATTCGAGACATTGTTGGTTGAGTTAGGCCTTTAGTAAAATCTCGGATGGTTGTAGCTTCTACGTGATGGAAATTCATTATAAATATATAATAAAAGACTGTTTTTAGTTGATTTCCACAGGTTTAATTATAATTGTGATGACTCGTTTTGCTGTGGATGCAGCTTCTTCGGATCTACGTTTTACACTGTCCACTGATTGAAAAACAAAATATTTTCCGTAGTTATTGCACATTTTAAAAGTAACTTGAAGTACTTTGAAGCTAGAAAGCTTATATCAGGTTGTTTTAAATTTCGGATGGCTGTAGCTTCTACTTGATGTAAATTCATTGTAATGTATATATATATATATATATATATATATATATATATATATATATATATATATATATATATATATATATATATGTATGTCCAATATTCTATTTATGTATTTATCATACATGCCTTACAGGTTACAAGACCCAACTACAAACATAGAAAAATAAACCACTATACATAGAAATATAATACAGTAATAGAGTGTTAAGCAGATACAAATTCCAATCACAATAATAATAATAAAAACAATTAGATATGAAAACAACAAGAAAAGAAAGATGTCACAGCCCTTCAGTGTCGCAATATTTTATTTATCATTAACATAGATGTGTAGAAAAAGTCGATGCTTATTTCTTGATTATACATACTACACATCGAAAAAAGTGGGGAACATATTAATATATTTGTTCTTGAAGTAAGTAGATAAAAAGTGTTATATTGTCTGCTAGTTATACGCGTCACACCAAAATTTATTCTTGACAGAATAGCGGGAGAATCTATATCATTATTTATAATTTTGAACACAGTCGTCAGTAGCAAGTAACCACGACGAACCTTTAATAACGAACAGCCGTTATCTGCAAGCAGTACCTCATGCGGAAACCTCTGTTGTGGATAGATACCATCTCGCTTAAAGCTAATATATTTTAAAAATTTACGCTGGACCCTCTCCAGATTATCGGTATGGGTGTCATAGCCTGGAGACCAAACCGTAGCAGCGTATTCCAATTTAGAACGAACAAATATATAAAATTTTAATGACGTCAGGATTATGAAAATCACTGGTGCAGCGTGCAATAAAGCCATATGTTTTAAAAGCTTCAGAAATTATGGTGTTTATGTGATCTGTAAAACAAAGTCTTGGACCAAATGTTACGCCCAAGTCCCTGAAGAGATTCACACGGGAGATATTACTGTTATCTAGCGAATAATTATGAATAATCGGTGAGATTTTATTTGAGAAAGACATGATGTTACATTTCCTAATGTTAAGCTGTAAATTGTTTTTTACGCACCACTGGCCAATTATCTCTAAGTCCTTCTGAAGATTTATGCAATGCCGAATGCCTTTTACTCTGCTGTATAATTTTACATCATCGGCATAGAGTAAATAACCAACATCTAAACCCTTCCCAATATCATTTATAAAAAAATTAAAGAACGGGGGTCCCAGTACAGATCCTTGGGGAACCCCTGAAGTAGTATCATAAGATCTTGATTTAGAGCCATAAATCTCGACATATTGCTTACGATTGTAAGGTAAGAATGAATCTAAGACATCAATGAGTCCGAAAAGCCAAAATATAACAGTTTATTAAGTAGGAGAGGAAAATCCAGCCGATCAAAGGCTTTGGTGAAATCTAAATAAATTATATCCATTTGACAACCCTCGTCAATTGCCTCCGCTATTTCTTGAGTTATAGTAATTAAATTTGTCGCTGATAAGGGGTTATCAAATTTTTCGTAGCATAAAATTTATGATCGTGTAATAAAAATTCAATTCACCAAATCCACCATACCACCACTGACACGGCCAGATAATTCCATTGCAACGATACCTGTAGAGAAGGCGAACTTGTTGGCTGAACTCTTTGCTTCACATTCTACTGTCGATTTCCAAGGAAAAACACCACCTACTGTTCCCGTATTGCAGTCGAGGATGCACGATATTGTTTTCAGACAGCGAATCGTAAAGCATATTTTAATGAAGCTAGACACCTAAAAGGCTTCTGGCGCTGACGGAATAGCTGCCATAGTTCTCAAAAACTGTGCAAGGGAACTAACACCAGTTTTCTGTAGACTTTATAACCTATCCTACAGAAAGGGAATATTTCCTTCCTGCTGGAAATGTGCCACAGTTCAGCCGATACCTAAAAAGGGCAAGAAGACCTTGCCAAATAACTACCAATCAGTCGCAGTGCTTTCAATAATATCGGAAGTCATGGAAAAGGTTATCAATTCGCATCTTCCAAAATATCTTGAACGATTCAACATTATTAGTGATCACCAATATGGTTTTCGTAAACATAGATCAACAGGAGATCTTGTGACTTATGTGACACATGTTTGGAACAACGCAATCGAACACTTTGGAGAATCTCGAGCGGTTGCTCGGCGCGGCATATCCAAGGAATTCGACCACGTTTGACACGATGGACTGTTGGCTAAGCTACGCTCTTATGGTATGTCTGAAAAATTCTGTTTGTGGCTCTCATGTTTCCTCAGAGAGCGTTCTTTACGAATGGCGGTCGACGGATTTCTTTCTAACACCTTCACTATCAACGCCGGTGTGCCCCAAGGCTCCATACTGTCTCCTTCTCTCTTTCTCATTTACATTAACGATCTGCTGAAAAAGATCGGGAATCCAATCTACAGCTTTGCAGAGGACAGTACGCTTACCTCTTCATTCACTTTGAACGCTCGGACATCGGCTGCTCAGGCGAATATCCGCAGACAGCAGGAGGTCGTTCAACTTAACAAAGACCTGGCAGCAATTTTATCTTGGGGTGACAGTAACCAAGTGGAATTTAACGCTACAAAAATCCAGGCGGCAGTTTTTTCTAAAAAAGTTAACGTTCCTGAACCCGACATAGTTATGTCCGGGCACTCCATTCCCCTAGCATCGTCACTCAATTTGTTGGGCGTTAATTTGGAAGCAAATATGTACTGGCATGAACATGTTGCAGGCATAGCAAGGAGAGCTTCTCAAAAGTTGGGAATATTATTTCGAACCAGAAGACTTTATACTCCAGAACAACTGTTAATTCTCAATAAAGCTCAAATTCGACCAACTATGGAATACTGCTCCCATGTTTAGGGCACCGCTCCTAAATATACACTGCATTTATTGGATTCTGTCCAGAGAAGAGCTGTTCGTTTTATTAGAGACCCGGAATTGACCGGCGGCCTTAATTCGCTGGAACATCGAAGAACGGTTGGCGACTTGAGTCTGTTCTACAAGTATTTTCATGGAAAGTGTTCGAAGGATGTAGCCCGCTTAATTCCTCCCAGAGCGGTGTATGTTAGAAATACACGTCGCGCTAATACTTCACATTCGTATGAGGTTGAGCTTGTTACTCCGGGTACAATGCTTTTCAAGCAGTCTTATATATGGAGAACATCCTCCCTTTGGAATAATTTGCCCAGCGCCGTGTTTCCCACCGAGTACAATTTACAGCGATTCAAGAACAACGTGAATTGCTTTTTTCCACACATATGCAGCTCCTGGAGCGCTTTAGGGACTTCCCTGCAGCACGTGTGCTAGACCCATAAAAAAAAAATTCAAAGATTTTACTAAAATTACATATTATTGACACTGGCCTGTAATTACTGATATCTGTTCTAACCTTTTTAAAAATAGGACTGACTAGAGGTTTTCCATAATTCCGGGAAAGTACTTTATGGTCGATAACGAAGGTACAGAGCCCCATGAATTTCGCTGAGTTCCGTTTTTTATCTCATCCTTCGTTTTTTCTTCAAAAACAAATATTTTATCACTTTTCGATATTCAATTTTTTTCCATTGTTGTAAAATCATAAAAGTTGCTCTATTTAAATGGCTGCCACTCACAAACTAAATCACGCTGCAACTTAAAAATTTGACAGGATTCTTGTGAAAGGTTATGTTTACGAAAAATATAATTTTTTAAGTAGTAGTAACGCTATCTCTGGCCGAGGCCAGGTACTTATTATACAACCCTCTTATATCCTTATGAATTTAGATAAATACAAAATTCGAAATGTATTTTGAGTGTGACAATCGCCATCAAGGTTAAAATATACAAGACTTGCATCAGGCCTATAATGACCTATGTTATACAATCACGAGAAGATACCATTAAAATAAAAAGTATGCTACGTACCGCCGAAACGAAAACCCTAGGAGCAATTGTTGGTAAAACAAGGAGGTATAGGATACGAAACACTGATATCAGCGCATAATGTGGCGTATAAGACGTGGTAGGATGGGGTAGACAAAGAAGAAGACTACCACGTATGCTGGGGCACAGACCACCAAGAATCGCTCTGAAAGAAAAACCAGCAGGTAAAGTCTACCGTGGAGACCACTAAAAAGATGGAGAGATAGGAGGCAATCTACCTCTCAAGAAATTCCACAACCTTGGAATTAACAGATTATACAAAAAGTATAAGAAGAGAAGAAGAAGACACTCACCAGTTACTGTTTTGCCGTGTAACTGGTAGCTAATAAAATATATAAATCTTAACTAAATTCATTCTTTTTAATTACCGAATATATATCTATTTCATTGGAAATGTCCTGTTTACCTCGTACTTGTCATTATTGATTTAAATTCTAGCCTGTCGCTCTGAGTTACATACATCATACAGCATATACGTGGAAATTCCATTATTGATCGTAATTAGTTTTAAAGCACATAATTTAGATAATACGTAGTTATGCATATATATAATTTTTTCAACTTTGACCTTGGGCTTTGAAAAACTATTGCTTCTTCTTATGATTTATTAAGCCGTCGAGCAAGTACAACCAGAGCTTCTTAACGAAAGACACATACTGCTCAACATAAACAAATTGATAGAAAATATTTACCCGAAAAACAACAATGTAGTTAATATTAATGGCGACCTCACGTAACTGATTCCGAACGAAAGCAGTATTCGCCAAGGCGATTTCCTAGGCCTTATAATTCTGAAAATTTTGAAATAATTTGCAAGTTTACAATCTGAGGAGTTATAAAATAAAAAATAAAGAATTATAAATATTGTCACGCTGATGACTTCAAATACATACTAGTAAGAAGAGGTTACTTTATTGATGTAAAAAGCGGCTAACAATTTAAAATTATAAAATCGGTAACAAAAACAAAGTGCATAACGACATCTAAAACACCATTAAGGTGTAAGTCTGTTGTCGCAAAGAAAATATACAACAAGAACGTTTAATATCGACATAGCTAAATCGAGTGTTTACTATACTCAACGCCACAACACCAAACATTTTATTTGTGCATTTGTCTTGCCTTTCGCTAACTATGTTAGCATTATGAAAATCGGTACTTGTATAAGATTAGTCTAATTGAGGCACCTGATTGCAGAACTGCCTCTACGCGTGACTTCTGTTTCCCTAGTAGGCAGGAGAGCGGATAACGCTGTGAACGTGTCGGTCGACGGACAAACTCAATTTACAAAGCAACAAATCAACTCATTGTTTTTCTGTTAATAATTAACGATTCAAGTTGATTTGAGCGTAGCAACACTCTTTACGTTTTGCGCTTCTTATGGATATAGTTGTTTGATAAAATTGTTTGTTTAATTTGATATTACTAATGAATAAATTTTACGCTGAATAATTTAAATATTATTTAAAAAATTGGCCAAAATGAACAATGTCGGCTTATTTTTCATATATTTGCGATTATCATATCAAAAATTTAGGTCTATATGTTAATTTTTGCAGCAGTGATATGGAAAAATAAACAAGCTCTTAGCACACTCGCGCGATTTCATGCAGCTACTCGCAGTGAAAATTTGTTCTTTAAATGCTTTCAGCTGCCAAAAAGACGTTTCGTTTTCTTATTCGGGTATTTCATTTGAAAATGCAATAACTAAATATTAATGTTAATTTGTCGTAGCAAAATCAAATAAGAAAACTAAATGGTATAACTGTGCAGATATAAATTTTCAAAGGAAAAATTATTATAAAAAGGTATATGCACGCTTCAAAATCGTTTTTTACAATTTTTAACGCCAAAATTCAAAAACCATTGGGTCTTACAATAGTTTTTCCGTTTGGTTAAATTATTAAGAAAACCAGATTGGAGAACTACAACGTTTACAATAATGGTTACCATTTTTGAAAGTATAAAATTTTTTTTATAAAACTTTCTTTAATATTCGATTTCATCTGTATTCAATGGAAAAAACAGTTTGGCACGAAAACTTTTTCTATATAGAGCAAAAACTTTAGACTCGAGACTATTTTGACGTAAAAAAAAAGTTTTGACTTAAAACTTTTTTCTCTTTTTAGAAAAAAAAAATTCTATTCTGAAATATTTTCTCTTGAGTCAAAATTTTTTTCTGAGTGTACAAAAGAATTAATATAAATTTTTATGTAGACACTTGTTTTTTAAACATACAATAATAATCTGTCATTACACCAAATTGTAAAACCAAATGGTTTTTGAATTTTGTTACAACGATTTTAAAGCGTTCATATACTTTTTTATAATTTTTACTTGAAAATTTTTGTATCTACATATTCTTACATAAAAACACTTAATTAATTGAGCCTGTTTTTTTGAGTTGAATGTTTTTCCTTACGAAAAACACTCAGCTTCAGTGTTACGTTATGAAAAGAAAAAACAATAAAGATTTTTTGATAGAATAACCAAGTAAAAAAACAATATGTTTTTTTGGCAGATGAAAGCATTCAAAGAACAAATTTTCCCGGCGATTAACTGTATTAAATCGCAAGCGTGCCCTACGAGATTGTGCGCGCTTGTTTATTTATCATTGCTTCAAAAATTAACATACGGACCTAAATTTTTGATATGATAATCGCAAATGTATGAAAAATAAACCAGCATTTTGGCCAAATACGTAATTAATATTGAAATTTTTCAGCGTAAAGTTTATTCATTGTTAACAACAAATTAAACAAACAATTTTATCAAACAAGTATATCTATAAGAAGCACACAAACCTAAAGAGTCTTTCTACACAAAAATCAACTTGATTCGTTAATTATTAACAGAAAAATGACGAGTTGATTATTGCGTTCTCAATCGATTTTGTACGTCGATCGACGCGTTCACTGCGTCCTGCCTACTAGGGAAACAGAGGTCACGCGTAGAGGCAGTTCTGCAATCCGGTGTCTCAATTATAGAAAAATTGTGACAACCTCCAGCGAAACAAACCAGTCATGGACGGCAGTTTAGTTTCGATATATCTGGTACAGAGACCTGTAGGGGAGAGGTGCTACGTTCCTATTTATTTTTATATTTTTACATTTTACAATTTTACAAGTAATACTGTCGTTTGCGTCTGATAATCTTCTACCTGATACATTTTTAATAATATTTATATTACATAATGTCTACAAATATAAAAAAAAATTAATTCATTTAAATACTACTACTGTCATTCTGCGTCATGGAATTTATAAGCAAAATCTGTCATTTTTAGTGTTCTGTATGGAACATTTATAGGATCATTTCGGTGTCTGTCTGCCACACCAGATTTTCCCCGAAACTATTTGACTTATAAAGTTGAAATTTGGCACAAACATAGAAATTGATGACCCAATCAGAGCCGTATAGCTTTAAAAGTTAAATTTTGATTTAAGGGGTTAGTTTTGGGAATTGAAATAGGATGTAGAATTATTTTTAACAAGGTTATCGAATAACGTGTCAAATGAAAGGTTGTGAAAACACAAGTTCAAAAATATATATGACATAATATTTGCGCACACTTTTCTTTGTATTATTTAAAAAAAATGGCAGAAAATCGCTGTACCTAAGAGAACTGATCGAAAAATTGCGAAAAAAATTCTGAAATATTTTTCATATGTGTAGATTGAGCGAAAATTATCACGAGTACATTACGTTTGTTAATTTATCTGGTATAAAAAAATACTGTTTGACTTGACAATATGGTGAAAATTTTTTTCGTTGTGAAATTAACAAGTACAAGAGCTACGAAATATTAATACGTATTCGATGCAATCACTAATGTACTCCTGTATTTTTCAGTACATTACTTCCTTAGGCAGTTGGCTAATCACACATAAAATAAATTTCCATGAAGACTGGTGACCAACGGATAGGTACCGAGACAAAATAATTTTATTTTATTTGTTTTTAATTAAACAAATATTTAGATAATTTGTTTTAAACTTTTACTACAAATATATTCTTGATAATTCTTATATTGAAGATAAATATGTGACTGAATTTCATAGAATACTACAGCAATTTGTGGCGGTCCGGGGCTTCGTGACCTAGTAACATGCTTGCGATGCAGAAGGTCTCGGGTTCCAATCCCGGCAGGTCGGTATACTTTATTTATGATTATAAGTATAATTGGCCTGGCCACGTACAAAGGTGTAAAATACAAAAATTTATGTTTCGGCACTTGGACAATGTTGACGGGTATTACGATATTCTCGCTGATATTATGAATAATAAAAAAAAATTACAGTACGGAACACTAATTGTGCAAGTCCGACTTGCACTTGGCTGGTTTATTTTTTGATTGTAATCAAAATTATTTTTTATTTTAAAACTATATACAAATTATTTTGAATTTAGTTTAAATGTGAAAATGTACAAATTTTAATTTAATTTATTCTCTTTAATTAGCTAATGTAGATCTATACATATGTCATTTGGATTATGCTGTTTATCACAAATTTTTCATTACGAATTAATATCCAAGCATGTCGTTTTGATTTATGTACATTATACACCGTAGAATTCCCACTATTTATCAGTTTAGGGTCTGCTGTTAATTAGTTCAAAAATTTGATAATATATCGTCATTTTCCACTATGCATGATAAGGGGAAACATTCTTTTAGGTGAAATTATTATTAATTATTTTATTTATAGTCAAATTAGGCAGCTAGTATTCAGAATTGTTGTTAAGAAGTGAATAGTAGAGAAATTGTACACTCCAGCTGTTAAAATCGATCGATTGAGCTAGTTTAATCCTGGTAAATTATTCTCGTTAATGACATATATACGGTGTTTTTTAGGTTGGACTGTTGTGTAGTATTTCTTCCCCTGGCCAAATTAAGTGTAATTGTAGAGGGTGGTATTATTTTAAACCATTTCTAACAAATCTTTATGTAGACTAGTGATTAATTTTAGTAAGTACTATAACTTCAAGTTTTTTTTACTTCCAGAAAAAGGGCCTTAAATGTTAAAAAAAATAATTTTACAGTTTTTATGAAATAATATCATCAATTGTATACCATTGTATAGTAGTCCCAAGATAACTCTTGCCACTAAAATATTTAAATAAAATTATTAAACATACCTTGGAGTTGCTGCTGGTACGAAATAATCTTTTAATATAATTGTGATTGCTTCCTTACACTTTGAATGTAATATTTCTTTCATTTTAATTAGATAAGGATCTATTTTTTTTTTATTTTGTAGGCTTACGTATTATTTGTGTATTAATTGCGCTTTGCTTATCCTTCTTGCATTTTTCGTTTATAATAATAACAGCGAAGCTAATTATATTTTCTTTTGTAAGCAGGTCCGTACTAACTTTTTAAAATTAAGAGAGGATATTATTTTGTCCTCTTTATCACTTTTTTGAAGTTTTTTTAGGTTTTAGGAATTTGTATAAATTAAAATAGAAAAATTACATATTTTTCGTTTGATTTTTATCTTTAATATATGTTCATAAAAAATTAAGCTCATTCTATAACCTGTCACGGGCAAGTCTCAAATTAGAATTATAGTTTCAAATAGAATCTATCACTGGAGGTCGATTCAATTCCATTATGGCAAAGACATATTGCTACATAAATTACTTTGATACATAGCAAATTGGTCCACAAAGCCACTTGAATTAGTGGTCCAGGAACGATTGCATAATACCGTCATCTATATTATTTTTATATTTGCACTTTTCTTTTAAAAAAGTATTAATATAAACAATCTACCGGTATCCAGCCAGTATTATAATAAATGATGCAGAAAATCTTACAAAAAAGAGACATTCTTATCCCTTAATGCAACTATTACTTTTTACATTTTCAAAAACTACTTCAACTTATTATTGTAAAAATAAATGTTAATAAACACAGAACTTTGTAGAGAAGCAACCGAGAGGCGTCGACGACAGCGAAAAACTCTCGTATAGGCACTTATTTCTCCGTATTTCACTTGTACTTCACTTTATCCTGTCTTATGTTTTAAGCAAATTGTAATATGCACCTTTTGAAATAAGCTTTAAGTGTTGATGCTTGAAAGCAGTGTTATGACTACATAAAAATCTTTGAGAAAAAGTGAAATTTTATATCTAAGAAAAATAAAATTCTGTCACGTTGTGAAGAAAACAATATTTAGCTCTTAATTAGCCAATTGATAGTATTTCACTGACATTGTCGAAACAGAAACAGTTTGTGATATATCTCTTTGACCTAAACACATAAATTCAACAACTACCAGCCAGTCGAACAGCCGGACTTTCGCAAGCGATTCGGAACAACAAATCATATCCAGATTAAGGTCCATCTAGTTTTCATCATTTATCAGAAGGCTTTCGATTCCCTAAAACACTGGGCAATTATGCAGTCCTTAGCTCATGACAGAATAGATTCAAAAAATACTGAACTCCTCAAACCCATGTATGAAAATTCGACATTAATGGTTAAATTAGATGAAGATCAAAAAACAGAACCCACAAAGATCCAGAAAGGTGTTGCACTGGGAGACATATATATATATATATATATATATATATATATATATATATATATATATATATATATATATATACCAGGTGTACAAGTATGAAATGCGGATTTCAGACAACAGATGCAGCTATAAAGATTTGACACTGCGCCATTTTGTTGTGTCATCAACAAGTGTCAGACGCGCATGAGTGATAAATTGGAAAAGTGTGCGCATAGTGTTGTGTTGTTGTATTCAATATGTCGAAATTTATACCGCATTCGCGGACAGCATTAATTTTTTGTTTTCATTTGAAGAAAACTGCTGTTGAATCATACTGATTACTTCGAGAAGCTTGTGGTGAACATACTCCATCGCAAGATACGTGTGAACGATGGTTTCGGCGTTTCAAAAGTGGTGGTTTCGATGTTGCAGGCAAGGAACGTGGAAAACCGCCAAAAAAATATGAAGATATGGAATTGCAAGCATTATTGGACGAAGATGATTCGCAAACACAAAAACAACTCGCCGAGCAATTGGGCGTTAGTCAACAAGCTGTTTCCAGTCGGCTACGAGAGATGGGAAAGATTCAGAAGCCGGTAGACGGGGACCACATGAGTTGAACGACAGGCAAATGGAAAAGCGCAAAAACATGTGTGACATTTTGCTCGCTCGGTAAAAAAAAGGAAGTCGTTTTTGCATCGTATAGTTACAGGGGATGAAAAGTGGATTTATTTTGAGAATCTCAAGCGCAAAAAATCATGGGTAGACCCAGGCGCACCATCCACATCGACCGCAAGACCGAATCGCTTTGGCAGAAAGACGATGCTCAGTGTTTGGTGGGACCAAAGAAGCGTGATCTATTATGAGCTGTTAAAACCTGGGAAAACGGTTAATACTAAACGTTACCAACAACAATTGACCAATTAGAACCGTTCGCTGCTTGAAAAAAAGCCAGAATATTGAAACCTTTTTCAGTATTCTAGCCCTTTTTCAAGCAAAGTTATTTTTCTTCATGACAATGCTACATCACATACGGCAAAACCTGTTAGCGACACCTTGAAAGCACTCAGCTGGGACGTTCTACCCCATGCGGCTTACTCACCAGACTTGGCTCCTTCCGATAACCACTTGTTTGCATCGATGGGTCACGCACTTGCTGAGCAGCGCTTTGGTTCGTAGGAAGATGTGAAAAAATGGCTCGATGAACGGTTCGCAGCAAAAGCGGAAGATTTTTACTTTCATGGTATTCACAAATTGCCCGAAAGATGGAAAAAATGCATAACAAGCGATGGAGCATACTTTGAATAAAGCACTTTTTATCATTCTTCCGAATTTAACGTGTTTTTTTTTAAAAAAAAATCCGCATTTCATACTTGTACACCTGGTATATATATATATATATATATATATATATATATATATATATATATATATATATATATATATACATATATATATATATATATATATATATATATATATATATATATATACATATATATATATATATATATATATATATATATATATATATATATATATATATATATATATATATATAATCTATAAAGCGACAATAGGAAATGGACGTGGAGAAGTCCTAACCCTGAAACAAACAATGAAATAGACTTTGTCATTTCCAACCACAGAAATATAGAAATATAATATAAGATGCCACAGTGCTGAATAGAGCTACTATAGGGAGCGACCACAGACTCGTGCGGGCTAGAGTATTCATAAATTTGAAAACTCTAAGAGCAAAAGCATTTAACACTAGATCGAAAACAGTTGACACCATTAAATTATCAAAAAAAAAACAGAGTACCAGCTAAAAACAACAGAACTATTACAAGGATTTAAAGATAATACCATCATTGAAACAATAGATACAAAAGCTGAAGAACTAATGGAAAGAAGAGAAATACGAACAGAGATAAGCACAAGATAGAGTGGATGGAGCTTAACAAGTTAATCAGAAAAAAGATCAGAAAAGATATAAGAACGCACAAGCATAAAGTGATTTTGAAAAACATTGTAGGAAATAAACGCCTGAAAGTAATAAGCAAGAAACTGAATAACGGAAAAAAAAGATTATTAAATTACAAAATAGTGAGGGACTAGTAATAACGAATAGGGACAAAGTAAACTCAGAAATAAACATATACTACAATGAACTCTACAGGCCCAGAACAACACTCAATAAAGAACAAAGAAAACACACTGAAAAGAAAATACAAAATATAGGCTCGGAAGAACTGCCAGAAGTTGCTGTAGAGGAGGTCAATAAAGCACTTAAGGACGTGAAGCGTAACAAAGCAGCAGGCCCTGATGGTATTTTATCGGAAATGCTATTGGAGACTGGAGAGGGCTTAAAACAAGAATTGATCAAACTTTTCAACATGGGTCTAGAAACTGGCAAAATAGCAACATTGTGGCATATATCAGAAGTAATACTTCTACACAAAAAGAGAGATATCAGAAAGTTAGACAATTACCGCCCGATGAACTTACTATCTAATATTTAGAAACTTTTGACTAAAATCATCTCCAATAGATTAAAAAATAAGTTAGATTCCTACCACCCAAGCGAACAGGCTGGTTCTAGATCCGGCTATAGCACATACGACCACTTACAGTCAATGAAAAATACCCTAGAGAAGAGCAATGAATACAATTTCGAACTCTACATAGCCTTCATAGACTATCAGGCTTTTGATTCTGTCGAAATGTGGGCAATCATCAGCGGCTTGAACAACTGTAAAATTGATTCCAGATACACTACTCTGCTCAGAGATATATATGAAAACGCAAAGATTTACATAAAACCTAGTACAATCTCTCCTAAGCTATTTATTACAGCTCTAGAAGACGTATTCTGTCAACTAGATTGGACAAAAGAGGACGTAAAGATAGATGGTGTGTATCTGAGTCATTTAAGGTTCGCAGACGATATTGTAGTCATCAATAGTAATCTACATGAGTTATAAGAAATGACAAATGAGTTAAATTACCACTGAAAGACAGTTCGTCTTAAGATGAATAAAAGTAAGACAAAAATATTACCCAACACTAATAAAAAAATGGTTATAAATTTAGGAGGAGCAGCTCTCGAGATTGTTAAGGATTATGTGTATCTGGGGCAAAAAATTACTACGAGAAACAGTGTCTCGTATTAAATTTCAAGAAGAATCAGGCTTGGATGGTGCGCATTCGGGAAATTAAGTAATATATTCAGAGACAAAGCTATGCCAAATAAGTAAGTAAGATAGTTCTGTTAGATGTATATTGGCAAAAAACCTGTAATATGTAACTAGGTTAAATAAAAAATATGTGTTCCTATCTTAATTTCGGTGATAGAGATCATTATTTAAAGAGAAAATTCTGTAACTGAATGTAAAGAATAAAATTTTGTAGGAGCCACTTAGACTCGCGAAAGTGGCACGATAAATGAATAGTTTTAAATTCTTTCCAAAGTGAGATAAAGCGAACAAAAACAATCGCTAGTATATCCGCCATGACCGCCTAAGTCTAAGAGTTTGAATCAGTTTTTGCCGGTCACCTATCAAAAAAATGTCAACTTGTGATACATCGTTGGAAAGAAAATTTCAAAGCGAATTGAAATTGGTAAAAATATATATAGGGTTCCATTAAAGATAAGAAAGCTGCAGTCACTTCCGGTCAAACCAAAAGTAGTTAAAAATATTTCTTGAGTGATAAAAAAAGCCTAATAATGTCCCATTCTGGATCTAAATATACCAATATGTCACTTTCAAAATAAAAAAATTACAGGGTGTTACATGTTTGTTGTGTCACCTGATATATATATATATATATATATATATATATATATATATATATATATATATATATATATATATATATGTTAAAATAGAAGTTTTCACGGATGGTGGAATGTAATACATTGAAATTCCGGGTTTTAAACCGTCCGTCTAACAAGGAATTTGCACGACGTTTCGCCAAAACGTCATTTGGCATCTTCAAGTGCTCTTGCTGCTGTTACTCTATACTGTGATCTTGGTGCGGCTGCCACTCGGAGCTAACTGATAACTGCTAATAGTTGACTTCGAGCGGCAACAGCAGTAGCACCAGCAAGATTACAGTATCGAGTAGCAGCAGCAAGAGCACTTGAAGATGCCAAGTGAGATTTTGGCGAAACGTCAACGTCAATTTCATTTTTACACGAGCGGATTGAACACGGAATTTTTAATTTATTATATATATATATATATATATATATATATATATATATATATATATATATATATATATATGTATATATATATATATATATACTTTAACCTGAACTGATATCATATAATATATAGTTCTTGCTTAAACCTGAACTGACTCATTAAAGTTCTTGCAAAAAATGTGGTAACTCAAAATTAAGTAACAAATGTATTCTTGAGAATTACTACACTAGTAACTGCTGCAGATTTGAATGATTGTCAAATACTAACTTTATTTGCACTGCAACATTTTCTTACACCAAAGCTTTAAGTAGAAAATATTTTAATCCCACATTAACAGTACAGTTTGACAATGCACATCATATATTGATGTATTATATGCAATTTGCTCGATCAATGACACAATATATTAGTATATGGTATTCATTTTTTAAATTATGACTTTTCTTATTGGCCAAGAAAAGTCTGTTTAAAAATTTAAACGAATTAAATATATTCCAAGCCTAAGTAAAGTATTTTAGAAGCATAAACTCTTGTGTCAGATATTTCGTTATTCCTGACCTTATTAGACAGAAGCGTTTAAGTCTAAAGTTCAACTTCAAACCGTACGAATACTACTCTAAAAGTTGTTATTTAGAACCTTTAGTTTTTCTTTAGGGAGGTTTTCTGTAACGTCTTATATGAGTACCATTTTGAAATATGGCGTCGGGTTGTGATTGCAGGTTCGTGCACACGTGCTAAGTACCTGCATCTCAGCATCAGACCATTGAAAATACCGCGGATTGTGAAATACGCGCCGTAATTCCTTTCTTAAATGAAAGAGAAATAAAAGTTGCAAAAATTCATCCGCGGATTTGTGACGTATATGGGGAAAAGCCTATGAGAGATGGAATGGTAAGAAAATTGGATTAGAGCATTTAAAGATGGCCGTATAAACGTGCGCGATGGGGGACGATTGAGTGAGCTATCGTCCGTCATTAATGATGACCTGGTGAGGAAAAATTGATGGAAAAGTTCGAGAAAACAGACGATTTACGATTTAAGATTTCATCGCCATATGTGTTTCTTAAAGTTGCAAGAAGGGTTCTCTATGAAACTGTGGCAGAACGCTTTAATATTTAGAAGTTGTGCTTATGCTGGGTACGAAAAATGCGAACTCAGGTGCCCGAAAAATGATGTGCACTATGTTTTTGGAGAAGCAGGGTGAATTTTTTGCCACGGGGGAGACAGTAAATGCTGCGACATCTTATGAGACCTTAAATAAACTGCATAATGTAATTCATAACAAAAGGCGTGGCATGCTCAGTAGAGGGATCGTTTTGTGTCACGACAATGCTCGTCCCCACGTGGGTAATCGAACCCAACATCGTATCGCGTCATATGGCTGAGAACAACTTAATCATCCCCGCCTAGCACTGACTTAGGGCCCAGTGACTCTATTTGTTCCTACACTTAAAGAAGCACCTTGGCCATCAGTGCTATGGTACCGACGCCGACACCAAAACGTCGGTGCTGCAGTGGTTAGCAAACCAGGCGGTAGATTTCTATGAGGATGGAATACAAGAGGTGATCTTACGATATACCAAGTGCCTTAATATAGGTGGATATTATGTTAAAAACAGATTAAGGTCCGGGCGTTCGTGTAAACATAAAATTGTTTTTTTAATATTAAAACGGTACTTACTTTAAAAACAAGCCGCATATTTTACTGTTTAACCTTATAGATGATATAATAAAAAAATATAATAAACATAATTCTTATTGTTCTATATAAGACCTTTGTTTTAAATCATGAGATATTATCTAAACTTAAATATATTGGGGTTGATGTAAAGACTTGTCAGTGGTTTGTTAATTATTTACTTAACAAAAATCAAGTTTAACATATATTTCAAGTTGCGGCGTAGTCAAAGGAAATGCAAGGAAGGTAGAAATATAGTTTGTCAGTCTTCGCCCCTAGTTGTCAATTGGCGCTCCCCCTCTATAAGCCGCTTCTCTTTAAGTGTTCTTAATATCCGCCTGGCTTTCCCGAGTTCCTTGAATTTGCCTATATCAAGGGTGTTTTATAATTAAATATAATTTTTTCCGACATACGTCATTAATGCTCCTTGCTGGCAGCGATTTTATTTTATTACTTCTCCTATATAAACATACAAGTTACTGGTTTAGAAGTTGAATTCTGATGTAAATCCCTGCTTAGACCAAATAGTTTGCGTAGGTTACGCCTATAATACTTACTTTTTTTCAAGCTACTTTTGTAGTCTGTCGCTGGCTTTACAGCTTTGAGAAAAGTTAATTAATTGTAAATATGGAAAAAACACTTAATAAATATTAAGTGCATATTTTTTTTATTTCAAATAAGAATTTTCCAATATAAGTATTTAATTTTTTGTGTACGATAAGCTTTTAATATTATTTTTTAACCTTATCTGTTATGCAGACTTTTTAAACGTCTAGCTCAAAGACCCCTTCGAATCTTGTTATAAATTCATAGGCTTTCCTCAAGGACAGGTAGATTACAAATATTCCCTAGCGAAAAATTTCTCAGACGATAAAAGGTTGTAAAATATCTTTAACACCTTTTTGAGTTCCGTTTTAAGGGATGAAATTTTTTTTACGCAAATCGTCGGCAATGATAAAAAGCTTTTTTTAACTACCTTGTTTATTAAAATCTAATGATATTCGTCTGTACAGGGGTGAGTCAACGATAGAGTAAAGTTCGTTATATCATTTGTTTCGGGAATGACGAAAAAATGTTAAATACAGTAGCTTTAGGGAATGTTAAGGTACACTGTTTTAAAATTATTTTTTCAGTATACAGGTTACTTCAAAAAAGTGTGGCCAATATAACATATGTTTTTTTTTTTTTAAATGGAACATCCTATTTTCTTTTTTTTTTTTAAATTCTGCGTAAAATTTTTTTATTAATAATGTTATATACCTAAACCTAGCAGTTTTTCTAATATTTCATTTAAAAAAAAAATATATTAGTTTTCAGTTTTGTAAAAAATTGCCAGTAGCGCCAGCGTTCTATATAAATGAAAAAAAAAAGAAAAAATATGTATGTAAAGTAATCTGATTTAGATGCTACAGGGTGTTCAAAATAAATTTACACATTTCGACTATTCTAAATTGAAAAATCTCAAATTTTTTAAGTGGCACACCTTATATATTATTATTTTTTCTGATAGATTTTACAAAACCCCCCAACTTTTATTATGTATGTCATATACCTGTTTCTAATAGTTTTCGATTTATTTTGAATTTTTAAATTTTTTAATACTCTTACGCTATTGTGAAAACATAAACAAATAATTAATAATAATTTTAATATAGTTTAACTTATCTAATGATTAATTATTATAACATAATAAATGTTCAAAAATATGCCTGTCTACTTGAATACACATGTTTAGTCGTTTTACTATATTTTCCTTCACTTTCCTTAGCATAAAGGGCGTTATTGTCCTGCACGCATGCCGTATCCTATTTGCCATACCTACTGGTGTTATAGGGAGATTCACATACATACGATCTTTAATGTAGTCCCACAAAAAAAGTCTAAAGGTGTTAAGTCACATGATCAAGGGGGGCACTGAATGAATTTAAAAATTCCTGAACTTCTCGGTGGTAATGAGCAGGAGTTCCGTCTTGTTGAAACCACATTTGTTCCCTTTCAAAGTTATCAACTTCTTCAAGAAAAGTAGATATAGGCCCGTTAAGGCTTCGCTATGGACCAAGATTTAATATTACACACCATACATTAAGCGACCAATGGTTTTGGTTTTTAAACTTCCCGGACCCAAAATGAATTAACTGTTGAATAATAATGCATGTTATGGGTGTTAACTGCTCCATTACTGCGAAAAGTAGCTTTATCAGAAACATTATTTTGGATAAAAAATTTGGATCGGCCTCTATTGCTCCATTCATGGTGGTAAAAAACGTTTACTCGTCGTTCAAAATCACAGTCTTGAAGTTCTTCGTGTAGTTCCATATGAAAAGGATGATGCTTGTATTTTCTCGTGGTGCGATTAGCCGTAGATTGGAATGTGTCAGATAAGTCAGCTAGTTAACGGCTTCTGACCTGGGAATTATCTTCAACATGAAGTAAAATCTTCATTTCTTTTTCCTCATTGGTAGCATTCTGGTTTACTACTTTTCGTTTCGTATACTCAACGCTACCACTACCATCAAACCGTTCCATTAAGCACTGAGAAGATTTTCTAGATGGTATACGTCTATTAGGGTACTTCGCTCCGTAAAGCCTTATTGCCAAAAGACAATTTTTTCCCGTCTCGCCCAGAATATAAACCATATCAATTAATTAATTTTTAGGAAAATCCATAACTATTACCTTTATACGTCACTTACTACAACAAATTAAACTATTTTTACTTGCTTAATAGACATGTCAAAATTTGACAATGCCTACATTTTTGTTTTGTCCTGGCAACTATGATGTTATAGCGTAAGTGTATTAAAAACAAGGGGAAAAATTGAAAAATTCAACATAAATAGAAAACTATTAGAAATAGGTATATGACATACTTAATAAAAGTTTCAGGGTTTTGTAAAATCTATCAGAAAAAATAATAATATACATGGGTGTGAAATTTAAAAAATTTGATATTTTTCAATTCGAAATGCATAAATTTATTTTGAACACCCTGTAGCATCTAAGTCAAATTTTTTTACATGTTTTTTTCCTCTCTCTAGAACGCTCGTACCAATTATGAGTATTCCACATTCAGAAACAATGGCGCTACTGGCAATTTTTTATAAGACTGAAAACTAGTATTTTTTTTAAAAAAAATTGAAATATTAGAAAAACTACTAGGTTTAGGTATATAACATTATTAATAAAGAAGTTATATAATTTTACGCAGAATTTATAAGTAAATTAGAAAATAGGATGTTCCATTTAAAAAACATTTGTTATATCAGCCACACTTCTTTGAAGTACCCTGTATACTCAAAAATAATTTTAAACTATGCACCTTAACATTCCCTAAAACTATTGTATTTAACATTTTTTCGTCATTCCTGAAACAAATAAGATAATAAAACGTTACTCTATCGTTCACTCACCCTGTACTAATGAAGAATACGAGGAAAGTCCTGTTAAATTTACTCGTTTCTAACCTTTAAAATTGTTATCCTTAAAGCTAAACCTATATAAGGAACTAGAGGGTACTTGTTATACAACTTAGTAGAGGTATATGTTTTTGACAGGGTTCATTCTTTTTAAAGTCCCTCCCATAATTGTTGATATTTTTTTCCCAAAAGAGGTAAAGAGACGAAGTGTTTAAGATAAATTTTCCCGGAGAACAAATTTAATGTTAGAATTTTCACATCAAAATTATCTTTGTTTTATTGGTAATATCAATCGGGAAACCATTTACATCCGACAGAGAGAAAAAAATATTTTTACTATTTATTATTATTATGTAAAGATTTCGGTAACTAGTGGTGAGATAGAAGATACTGTTTCTAGATAAATTTATCTATACATGTTATTGTTAAATTTGCAGAAATCGGGGCATATGTTAATCAGTAAAGAAAGGCAACTTGCTTTTCAGCAGTTTTCCAGTAGGTCCTTATTAATACACAGACTTTCTAGTCTCAAAAAATTTTCTCGATAATTCTGCTGTGCTATTTCTTTTTATTTACTTTTCCAATAGTGCGCCCCATTAAAATTGACCTCTTCTCTCTGAAAAGGATTTTACTTTCCCTACTGAAGCAAAATATTGCATTTATGAAAACATCACATTCTGAGATTTTTGCTTTTCTTCAAGTTTAGGGTTCTTAGATAACGAAAAACACAGCCGCTCATTTCCATCGGTTTGTCTATCTGTTGGCCCTGTTGGTCGGTAGGCACAATAACTCGAAAGAAATGAGATTTCAATTTTAAACTTCTTCTTCTTCCTCTTTTAATTAGGCATAGTTGCCTGTTTACTACTAGTTATAATGCTCTTGCGATGTAGATTGACAGCTGTCTTTCCACCTTTTTGGTGGTCTTCCGGTAGGTCCCCTACTATGTGGTCTGTGGTCTCTGGCTATTTCAGCTAATCGGTCTTCCGTCATTCTGATTACACGTTGGTTCCACTCTCTTCTTCGACATCTTATCCAGCGTACTATGTTATTCACCTTGCACTTCTCCCTGATCTTAGTGTTTGTTTCCCTGTCTTGTAAACTGTACCCTGTTATTGTTCGCAGAATCCTCATTTCGTCAATTCGTAGTGTCTTCTCTGATAGAGGCGTTTTTGCTCTTGTTTCTGCGCCGTAGGTCATCACAGGTCTAACACATGTTTTGTAAATTCTGGACTTGTATGTGCTCTGACGTCCAAAATTTGACGATTTCAAACTTGTTATGTATGTATATGTAATATATATATATATATATATATATATATATATATATATATATATATATATATATATACAGTAAAACATAAAAGGGGTGGAAAGGGTGGAGGTTGTTAAATATGTATAGTTTCAAGAGTATTTTGGAAATTTTTTCAGGTTCTTTTGGTTTAGATAATTGACAAATTTTAAGCAAATTATTTATAGTAAAATATAGATCGAGCTAAAATTTTGCCTCCTCTCAATAAAATCAATGATATGCCACTGAAGATAGATATTATATACTTAGGCTCCGGAATTTCTAATAAGGCGGGTTGTGAAGAAAAAATTAAAAGAAGGATAGCGATGGCCAAAACTGCAATGATAAGCTTGAGCAAAGCATGGAAAGATCACAGAATAAATAAAATGACTAAAAAAAGGCTTGTCAATTCACTAATATTCCCTATAGCCACATACGGAGCTGAAACATGAACTATTAATATAGTATGCCGTAAAAGAATAAAGGCTGTCGAAACTACATGCTACAGGCTGATGCTCAGAATCTCCTGGGCAGCTCATAGGACTAATGCGTCTGTTCTGAGCGATCTTAACATCCAACCCATCCTACCATCGATTAAGAGCAAAATAGCATCACTTTTTGGTCACATCGTAAGGCATGGAAAAGTTGTTGATCCAGGAGAAAGTCGAGGGGGAAACAAAAAGAGGTAGACCTCTCAACAGATACATCGATCAGAACATCTGCCCCTGGAGTTACCGCAGTTGATGAGAATTGTCGAAAATAGAGAAGCCTGGAGGGCTGTTGTAAATTCTGTGTAACAATGCAATAGAGGTCACGACTCTTCAAGCCAAGCAACAATGCAGGAGAGAAAAAATATATAAGGGGTTAATGGGATAGGGGAGGTTATACGAATTGTTTAATATATACTGTAGGAATATGAAAATTAAGTTATTTTTTATTATTATCAATTTTAACAAGAGAATCAGAGGAAAGAGATGGGACAACCTTGTATAGTTTCAATAGTCTTATGAGAATTTTTCCAGAATTTTTGGATGGAAAAATAGACATAATCGTTTATAATAAGGTGCCAAAGGGGTGGAAAATGGAAGTAGAAAAGTGACTTCGTAGTTGTATTGTTATAGATCTTTTTCGGGGTGTTTCAGCCAAGAAACCGAAACATTTCTTTTTTTCATTAGGTCCATTGTTAATATAAGAAAAGTGTTTAAAGGGTGGGGGTCATAGTATCGTTTCTATAGTATTATAAGAATTTATTCGATTGGATATTTAATATAAATTAATTTTTCTAGAGCAGAATATAAACCCGGTTGAAGGGATAGGGTAAGAGACTAAAAGGGTGATTGTAGGTATGGCCTAATATACTTTCATTTCAGTGTTCTTGTTTTTCCATTATTCCCAATTTTAACAGAAATAATATATAGAAGATATTGACATGTGATTATAAAGCAACCTAAAAAAATGTTGAGTTGAATATAGAACAAGTTTAAGGAATGCAAAACGGTTAAGTTGGCGGAAAAGTACATGTTTGTGAAACTTCCAGGTTTATAATAAATAATATTAAATATCGCAAAAAATAATAATCTAGCCTCACATCACATAAAAAAGGTTTATTTTTATTTACATATCGAGAGGTTTTTCTTAACATACCTAATAATTTTTTTTTCTGTATCGTTCACATTTGAATTTCATTTTATTAATATACGCACGTATTTCGTTGACAGAGAGCATATGTTTTGTTCAATATAGTTCTAGGAGAGAGGACTGTAGTTTTTTAATAGTTAATTTTTTTTTTGATTGTTAAATATTATATATATATATATATATATATATATATATATATATATATATATATATATATATATACATATAATTATAATTATAATTTTTTTTTTAAATCTTTTAACATAAAGTGGATTGTATTAAGTTATTCTTCAGTGTGAGATTTTGGAATTGCATGCTTGCAAGGAAAGTAATGGAGAAACGAGTGACGCGTAGATATCACAATTGTACATTTTTAGCGTTTGGGTCCCAATATTAAATTGAGTAATTTGAAAAGAAGCAAGATTCTAACTCTTTTCGGTTTATTCTTTATTTTGTGTTATTAAACATATTTTAAATATTGGATGGTATTAAGAGCTCTATATTCTCTTTCTAAGTCAAATCAAGAGTCTTTTATTTGAAACTTTGTCTACTTATACATTTTGAATAACTCTATATACTATTGCCCTTCTTTGCGCAGAATCAAAGCCTCATATGTTAAATATGCAACTCTACATTCTATTTTTTTCAAATTCTTATATCTCGGTGGCCTCTTAGTAACGTCATCTGTCAACCAACACTGGCCTATTTTTTCACTTAATGTTTTTACTTCTCCATTGATTTCATGCTTAACAGGCTTTATCAATTCCTATCACCTACTAATAAATTACTTGATTTTCAAAATTCAATCAGCCGTAAAATTTCTTCACTTTTGTGCTTTATTTCGTTCATCGTAAATAAACTAAAAGAAATATTGAATTTAATTATTAAAATTAAAACAGACACCCTGAAAATAACAACAAGCAAACAAATTGCCGAATGAAATTTTTCCAGGTAAAATTTATTTTAAACAAGACCCTTTTAATAAGGTAAAACTAACGACGTAATATTTCCCAACTTTACCAGAAAATTACCCGTTGAGTAAAAACGAGGAAAAATGAAACTGATTTTCTTGAATAATGGAAGATATATTTTATAAAATTGTCACTGTCTTGTTCAAGCAAGACATAATGAAAATTCGTTATAACAAGAATCTTTTGTCCCGTGTTTTATGTTTACATCCAATGCATATGTGCTTTTTTGTTCTAAAAAAAAATCCTAAAATATTTATTTCGAACTTCTATTTTCTGCAAAGCGCCAAAAGAGACATCTCAAAATATTTAATAAAAATCGGAAACGATGCGAAAATTAAAAAAACTTAACCTATACAAAATTGTTCCAAAATAAGTTTTGTTTACTGTATTATTTTGTTCTTGAAAATCCCCCATTAGGATTTCTTATGCATCTTAGAAACTTGTTCACATTATTTTGATAACGAATTAAGACAATTTTGTCTTTGTTACCTTATAACACCACGAAATCAAATCGTATTGTTTCTTAAGATGATAGTAAAGGATTATCATTTCATCACCGGTCACTGTGCGACTGAATATTTGCTTGAAGCGATGACCCGAGAGGTTCGAAATTCCAGAAGTGCACTGGAGGCGCTTTTGCCTCCAAACATCATACAGAAGTACTGGAGCCTACCTTGTGCTCACCTTGCTCCTACGAAGATAGTCTTGTAGTAGCAGCAGCACGGTTGGTTGTTTGGTTGATTAAAGGCCAGGTAGGCGAGTGTGCCTCTTGGCTTATTGTGCTCCCATCTCTTAGTGTCCCTCCAGCGGTAATTTATCGCCGATGGAGATCTTCAAACAATTTACGTCTGTTCCGAGTTAAAGCCGCACATTCATCTAGGATGAGCATAGAGGTTTCTTCCTCTTCACCAGATGGTCTGCATATCGTGAGACCATCGTGGATACCCATTTTCTGTAAATGTTCCTCAGGTTATTATGGCCGATGATTGGCCCCACCACTAGTTTGATCTGGGCTTTTGTTAAACAAAGGACATTAATTTTAGTTTCTGTGAGGGGCCGCCACTTAGGTCCCTCGCAGGTCTTTGGCTAGTTCCAACTATCTAGATGTTGCTTATTTATGACCATCGTTGTTTTTACGACTTGGAACGCTGGTTCTGGACCCCTGTATGATTTTGTAGCTCCGAATTTCGCTAATTCGTCCAATTTTTCATTATCTCTTATCGCCGAATGTCCTGAAACCCACAGTAGTTTAATCTTGTTGTTCCTGAACGATATGAAGATGGTCTTGCAGAGCACGGTGAACAATACTTTGTAAAAGTCGCAGTCTAGACACATTTTTTCTTATATTTAATCTTTTATAACTCAACTAGCCGTGCCCGCGGCTCCGCTCGCGTGGACTTGATTCAGTACTATCGTCACTGCTTATTCCTTATGTTACCTAACGTAATAAAATATCTGCCATTATTTCCCCTTATCTCCCATTGTTTTTCCTTATCTTCTATTATCTCTACATAATTTCCATTATCTACACTTATTCCTGCTCATCTCCCATTATTTCTCTTTATCTCCCATTATTTCTCCTTATCTCCCATTATCTCACCTTATCTTCCATGATCTAGGCTTATCTCGACTTATCTCGCAATGTTTCTCTCCTTATCTCCCATTATTTGTCCTTATCTCCCATTATCTTACCATATCTCCCATTATCTAGGCTTATATCGAATTATATAGAACATATGTATAAATTTATGAAAACACGTAAATCGGATAAGTGGTTCTCAAGTGATAAGCGCACTAACGGACAGACAGACAGAGAGACGTTGCATTTTATATATATTATAGGTAGATAACCTGGCCACAGAACATATGTATGTTTAAAAAAAAAGCACGTAAATCGGATAAGTGGTTCTCCAGTGATAAGCGCACTAACAAACAGACAGAGAGATAGGCAGACAGACAGACAGAGAGACGTTGATTTTATATATATTATAGAAAGAAGATTATAGATAACCTGGCCAGAGAACAAATGAATGAATTAAAAAAAAAAACATGTAAATCGGATAAGTGGTTCTCGAGTGATAAGCGCACTAACGGACAGACAGACAGACAGACAGACGTTGCATCTTATATATATTATATTGTTTGCTACATGATATTGTTCCATATTTAATGCTTTAGGCAGTGTATTGCAAGAGAACGCGCTAGCGGCAAACTTTTCTCCGACTTGATTCACTATTATCGTCACTGCTTATTCCTTATGTCACCTAACATAATAAAATATATCCTATAACCTGGTCAAAGAACATATGTATGTTTAAAAAAAAAGCACGTAAAGCAGATAAGTGGTTCTCCAGTGATAAGCGCACTAAGGGACAGACAGAGAGACGTTGCATTTTATATATATTATAGATATTCTTTGCTATATGATATTGTTCCATATTTAATGGTTTAGCATGTTTAAAAAAAGCACGTAAATCGGATAAGTGGTTTTCCAGTGATAAGCGCACAAACGGACAAACAGACAGAGAGACGTTGCATTTTATATATATATTATAGATGTAATAAAATATATATCTATAACCTGGTCAGAAAACAATGTATGAATTTAAAAAATCACGTAAATCGGATAAGTGGTTCTCGAGGCATAAACGCACTAACAGACAGGCAGACAGAGAGACTTTGCATTTTATATATATTACAGATATAGATTATTATTATTATTATATAACCTGGTCAAAGAATATATGTATGCATTTAAAAAAAGACATGTAAATCGGATAAGTAGTTCTCGCGTGATAAACGCACTAATGTACAGACAGAGACATTGTATTTTATATATATTATAGATCATAGATATTCTCTGCTACATAATATTGTTCTATAATTAATGGTTTAGGCTGTGTATTGCAAGGGAACGCGCTAGCGGCAAACTTTTTTCCGACTTCATTCCCTATTATCGTCACTGCTTATTCCTTATGCTACCTATCGTAATAAAATATAGCCTATAACCTGGCCAGAGAACACATGTATGTTTTAAAAGAAAAAGTACGTAAATCGGATAAGTGGTTCTCCAGTGATAAGCGCACTAACGGACAGACAGACAGAGAGACTTTGCATTTTATATATATTATAGATGCATTCTCTTCAATAAGGCAAAATGTTTCATAACCGATCATTACAAGTGGCCGGTCTGCACCCCAACATTTTCTACGGTTTCTCGCCAAAATCGAAATTCTTTTACCCTGTCCTTAACCGTGTTTCATGAATGAGATTCAATACCGTACGCGCCATTTAAACGGTCTTTTATTTCGCGTGACTTATGAGCTTTTTGAATAGGAATTTTATGACATTTTCATATTCTATTCTGAACTTCGTGCAAAATTTCAACACACGTTTTACTTATAATTCCACAGAACTGAACACAGTTGTTTGCAAATCACAGAGTGGATAAACAAGAGATACGATCATATATCGCTATGAGCAGTGTTGCCACATCTCATTTAGAACTAGGTTAGGCCACCTCAGTATGGGACACACCCCGTACATTCAAGAAAAATAATTCGGGAACCGTGCATGCATGGAGCATGTAGTATTGATCCAAATTCCGTCTTATTTGGAATAAGTTTGGAAATAATTTATATCGTGAACATTCTTGTATCGTTTTAAATAAAATAACACTAAATAGTAGCGTTTCATTAGCATTTTTTTATGGGCATAGTATATATGCTGCAGGGAAATCCCTAAGGTGCTACATTTAAGCTTATAGCTGTCTAGCAGGACTTTTAGAGCATGATATACGTGGTTCAAATATTGTACTCGTAAAGCCTTTCCCTTATAGTATAAATATTGACAAGAAACGACGCCATAACAGGATATTTATCATGCAGTAAGTATAGATCATCCTGCAATACAATATAATAAAATACAAGAAAACACTTTTTATTTTATCTAAATTTATGTGGATTTACCTAAAGTTGACAATATGACCATAATAGTGAAACTTCTAGGAGGTTTTCTGTTTGAGTATATTATATACACACTTGCAGATGTACTGAAATAGGCGCAACAGTACTCAAACCCACCTAATCTTTGATCCGCATAATCTTTTTATTTCCTGAATGTACATTAACACCCAATAGTGAAAATTCATAAATTCGTCGAGTCTGCAGAAAGGATGTATAAATAATAAAATGATTCGAAATTCTAAACAATTCGAAATATTATGAATTATGTGTATAAAGTCTTCGGGCAATAATATAACTTCATGCGATTACTTGGAGCAACTAGCTGCTGAAATTTTTTTTATGTAGCATCAATAGTACTTCTAGTATTTAGAAGGTGTACGTGGGTAAAAATCGCAGATAGAAACAGTAACTGGTAAGTTTTTATTGACAATTAGCTACAGATACAAATGATTCTGAACGCCCAAATGAGGTGGTTACCCTGGAAAACATAAAAAAAATCCACAAAACTGTTTTGGATGACCGTAAAGTGAAATTGCGTGACATAGCTGACATCCTAAAGATATCAAAAGAACGTATTGGTCATATTTTGCATGAACATTTGGGCATGAGAAAGCTCTGTTCGAAATGGGTACCACGAGGACCAAAAACAACAACGTATTGATGATTCTGAGCGCTGTTTGGACCTGTTTAAGCGCAATAAAAAGGATTTTTTCATGTGATACGTGACAATGGATGAAACATGGATCCACCACTACACATCGAAATCAAATCGGCAGTCAGCTGAGTGGACAGTAGCCGGTGAAAGCCGCCCGAAGCGACCAAAGACACAACAGTCGGCTAGGAAGGTTTTGGCCTCTATATTTTGGAATGCGCATGGAATAATTTTCATCGACTATGTTGAGAAGGGAAAAACCATCAATAACGAATATTGTATAAAGTTATTGGTATGTTTAAAGGCAGGAATCGCAAAAAAATCCCCAAATGAACAAGAAAAGTGCTCTTTCATCAAGACAATGCACCGTGTTACAACCCAATGGTTACGATGGCAAAATTGCATGATTGAAGTTCGAATTGCTTCCTCATCCACAGTATTATACAGATTTGGCCCCCAGCGACTATTATGTAATTGCAGACGTCAAAAAAAATGCTCGCAGAAAAGAGATTTGGCTCCAATGAAGAAGTTGTCGCCGAAACTGAGGCCTATTTTGAAGGCAAAGGCAAATCCTTCTATAAGAAAGGTATAGAAATGTAAGAAAAATGTTGGACTGATGGTATCGCTCTTAAAGGAGACTATATTGATGAATAAAGTCGAATTTTGCAAAAAATGTGTTTTAAGTAGCTAGACCAAAAACTTTCAGCCTACGTGTCAGCTTTCTAGTTCTAACTAATATTTTCAGCTTTCGAGAAGCTCTATTTGCTATGCATGCGACATGTTCATGCAAAGACCTATTTGCCCCCAAATGTCCAGCAAATTGCGTAACGATGCTAGAGGAATGAAGTGCTTGGACATAACTATGTCGGATTCAGCAACTTCAACTTCTTCAGAAAAAACTGCCGCCTGGGTTTTTTCTGCCTGTCATACCAAGATAGAATTTCTTCCAGGTGTTTTAGCCGAGTCGCTAGGGGTTTTGGGCTCTCTCATTAAATGTTAACAGGCTGCGTTTTGGCAAACAGGTAGTTTTTTGGACGTAGAATACGATGAAAAAAAGTTAGCTAAAGTTCGATGCCTTCAATATCCAAAATAAAATAAAAAATTCGTTTTTTTTTCGGTAATATCTTGAAAAATAAAGAAGATATCAAAAGACTAAATAGCACCACGTGACAGAGCGGGAAATCTTACAAAATAATAGCATATAGATTTTTTTTCCATATTTTTTTTGTTAGCGTGAGAATTTATTAAAAATTTGGATAGGTGATTCAAAAAGTGTAGCCAGCCAATTAATTAATTTAAAAGTCTACGCGCACCGCCCGAAGGTTAATCGATATTACTTGTTTTCAGAATGTAAAAAAAGTAAAAGATAGCTTTTTCAAGAGGAGACTTTTAGCTTTCAGATGATAGTAATAGTTTTTTATTTTTGTTGCCTTATAATTTGTAAAACTTAAAACGAAATTTTTGCTTGCGTGATTTTAACGGGCATACAGTAAATTACACAAGTCTGCAAAAAAAAAAATTGAGAGCTGTTTTGGTTTTTTTTTGCGTAATTCTTATGTTTTTTTGGGTGTACTGAATCCGAAAATGACTTTCATTCTGTCATAGAACGTCACGTTTTCTGACAATGTAGGTATCTATGTTAAACAAGTTATCATCTTAAAATAAAAGATAAAAGACTAAAAAATTTTTTTTAAATTTATAATTGCGTCACAAAACTTATTTTTTTTATCTAAAATACATTCATTAGTAAGCACTAAACACATTTCTTTTTCCCAGTGAGACTCCTTTTGGTACATTTTCGCTTGTAGGAAGCAGCTGGAAGGTCTCTCTGAAGCGTCCAACAGTAGTCTGCCATCATTGAGACGCTCCATCTTCCCTGGTATCTTTTTTCCATCTCCTTAATATCTTGGTAAAATCGTTCACCTTGTAGTCGAGGTGGGAATGAAGAAAATGTACTTTTAAACTCATTAAGCAACCTAAAGCTTGAAATGCTTTTAACATTCTTTTGACGATTTGTTTGTAGTAAGGGTCTTTGTTATTGCCTAAAAATTTATCTATGACCTCTTTAAAGGCAATCCACCCTTCTCTTTGAGGATCCGTCATGGTTGTGATGAATTGTGGATCAGCCATAAGCCGTCTAATATCTGGTCCAATGAAAACACCTTCCTTCAACTTTGCCTCCGAGAGGCTTGGAAACTTTGATATTAAGTATTTGAAGCAATTTCCATCTCTTAGAAGTGACTTTACAAATTGCTTCATCAATCCTAGCTTTATGTGAAGCGGTGGTAGAAGAACTTTATGAGGAGGCACTAAAGTTTCATGCAGGACGTTCTTTTCGTCAACTTTAAGCTCCCTCGGAGGCCAACACTTTTTGGTCCAGTGATTTGCTCGGTCTCTACTATCCCATAGACACAAAAAGCAAGGGAATTTGGTAAACCCAGATTGTTGTCCGAGCAATATGCCCAAGATTTTTAAATCACCGCACACTTGCCAACCGTGGTCTTTATATTTTAATTTGCAAAGAACCAATTCCAAGTTCTTGTAGGTTTCCTTGAGGTGTACGGAATGACCGACAGGAATGGAAGCATAGAAACCGCCATTGTGAAGCAGAACTGCTTTAAGGCTTCTTTTTGAAGAATCTATGAAAATACGCCACTGTGCTGGGTCGTATGAGATCTTAAATGTATCCATCAAACCTTCAATATTGGTACAATAAACCAACTCGTCCTCTTGGGCAAAGTAGGAAGTGAACTGCTTCTCACGATATCTAAACCAGGAGGAAGACACTCCCAGCAAAAGTAAGCTCCTGCTTTTGAGCCTTGATCCAAGCAACTCAGCAGCGTTTTTGGGAAGATTCAAGTCTCTTACCAAATCATTTAGCCCGCCCTGGGAAAACAATTTCGGACTGCTGTCATCTTCAAATTGAAAACTTGACTTGTCATCGGGTTCAGGTACAGCACCATCTTCGTCAGAACTTGGTAGCAGGGGCCTTGGGCACTGGTATTTCGGTCCCATGAGGGATGGGACGAATAGCTGATTGCAGATTGGGGTACGAAATGGACTGCTTCCATTTTGAATTATACCCTTTCACATTACACGAACAAAAGTAACAATCATCACTATGGTTCTTTTGCTCGCGCGCCATACCATAGGAATCGCATATCGGAAACCTTTTTTCTTGCCCTTAAATCAATTTCGAAGGTCTGCAACACATCGTTTGCAGACTTTATGAGGTGCCCAAACTTTATCCTGATCTCCAAATTTTAAGCCAAAATACGTGAAGTATACTTTTTTTACAAAGTCCGTAATATTAGGTTGTTGCTTTAATACCATATATTCGCCACAAATATAACAGAAACTGTCAGAACGAATTCACACACTTCCGCACAGATGATATTGAACCAAGATCTATAAAACAATGACGAGTTAACACGTAATTGTACCGCGCCACTTTCTACACTATCGGAGCGCGCACGTTCTGGTTACAACGTTTATGTTTGTTAATTTAGCTCACACAGGGCGTTCTTTATTTAGAAAGTAATGATAGTTATGGCCTGTATACATTTAAAAACAGTAATAAAAATAAAATTGTACGTATTTATTTATGACTTCAAGTTAGCCCAAAAAAAACCCTTTTTTATAATAAAATTTTGCGTTTAGCAAAATAACCTGACGTTCTGGAATTTTTTGAGTATTTTTTTAGTTTTCAGAACACCTAAATACATAGAAATCAGTTGAATACATCCAGACAGCATTTTTTGTTGCAGACATGTGTTACAAATATTTAATAAAATATAGTATTGAAAAGTAATCCTTATGGATATATGAATATTATACTCGAAGTTTCAATATAAGAATAATTAAAAATACCCGCATTGTCTATTTTTATTTAAAAATTGAGTTTTAATATATGAAAACTTGCCTACTGTAGTGCTCCACCGGTAATTTTACGTTCAAAATAGCACGAAGTGGTCAAAAAAAGTCAAACCATTTTTTTTTAGTTACAATGAAAAGTATACCTGATATTAGAAAATTATTAAAAACTTAAAAAAACTTTTCTTGTAATTTTACTCTTTAAAAAGTGTTCATGATAAACGTATTTTTTACTTATTATTAATCATACGACTTAAACTTAAAAAAATTGTTAAAAGTGGGAAATGAAAGATGAAAGTCTAAGCTTTAAGTGTAAAGTATTTATATTTTATTTAAACATCCCCTTATAAATAAAACAGTTATTTAAAACATAAAAATTCGATATTACTTGAAGAAAATAAATGAATTACGTACTCTCTGGCCGTCATATTGGATCCGCCATTTTGAATTTTTCAAATCTGTCATTGGGTTCTTAATCAGCACAACCCCTTAATAGCTAATTTCAAAAAATTTAGCAGTATACAGAAACGTTAATTTAATCATAAATCAGATTGGAAGCATGTTACCCATTACAATTGAACTGGTTAAACTAGCCATTTTATTTTAAATATTTTTTTTAATTAGGGTAAAACTAAAAAAAAAACCATTTACTATGTTTTTGTAAAATTTCCCGTTCTTTCACATGGTGCCATTTGTTTTTCGATATCTTTTAGATTTTTCAAGATTTATGCGAAAAACCTAATTATTCATTTTATTTTCGATTTTGTAGCGTACACTTAAGAGCACTTCGGCATCGAGTATTCTACCAATCAGTGACAGAGAGGCGCCCAAATCGCGCAAGATTTGGCACTACAAATCTGCTAAATGGGAAGATCTCATGGAATATTTTCGAACTTTCCCTTGGTTGGACGTTTGTTTTCGATCCGACGACCCATCTGACTGCGCCAGGGAGGTTTCCGATGTTATTTTGGCCGGTATGGAGGCTTACATCCCTTTTTCGAAGAAATGCCCTTCCAACGGCAAGCCTTGGTTTGACCTAAAATGCAAAGAAGCTGTTGCTTCTAAACATCTTGCATACCGACAGTGGCGTGAAGATCCTAACACCATAAATCGTAACATCTTTGTTCGTGCCAGGAACAGATGCAAAGAAATTATCGACGAAACCAAGGAGGTACACAATCAACGGATTAGAAACAAACTTCTCGCTTGTCCCGGCAATTCCAGGTCCTTTTGGTCAGTCGCTAAGGCAGTTAGTCAAAATTTCACCAAATCCACCATACCACCACTCACACGGCCAGATAATTCTATTGCAACGACACCTGTTGAGAAAGCGAACTTGTTGACTGAACTCTTTGCTTCACATTCTACTGTCGATTTCCAAGGAAAAACACCACCTACTATTCCCATAGTGCAGTCAAGGATGCCCGATATTGTCTTCAGAGAGCGTATCATAAAACGTATTTTGATGAAGCTAGACACCAAAAAGGCTTCAGGCGCTGACGGAATACCTGCCATAGTTCTCAAGAACTGTGCGAGGGAACTAACACCAGTTTTCTGTAGACTTTTCAACCTATCCTACAGAAAGGGAATATTTCCTTCCTGCTGGAAATGTGCCACAGTTCAGCCGATACCTAAAAAAGGCAAGAGACCTTGCCAAATAACTACCGACCAATCGCACTACTCTCAATAATATCGAAAGTCATGGAAAAGGCTATCAATCAGCATCTTATAAAATATTTTGAAGGATTCAACATTATTAGTGATCACCAATATGACTTTCGTAAAAATAGATCAACAGGAGATCTTCTGACTTATGTAACACATGTTTGGAACAACGCAATTGAATACTTTGGAGAATCTCGAGCGGTTGCTCTTGACATATCCAAGGCATTTGACCGTGTTTGGCACGATGGACTGTTGGCTAAGCTACGTTCTTATGGTATGTCTGAAAAGTTCTGTTTGTGGCTCTCATGTTTCCTCAGAGAGCGTTCTTTACGAGTGGCAGTCGACGGATTTCTTTCTAACACCTTCACTATCAACGCCGGTGTGCCCCAAGGTTCCATACTGTCTCCTACTCTCTTCCTCATTTATATTAACGATCTGCTGGAAAAGACCGAGAATCCAATCTACAGCTTTGCAGATGACAGTACACTTATCTCTTCATTCACTTTGAACGCTCGGACATCGACTACTCAGACGAATATCCGCAGACAGCAGGAAGTCATTCAACTTAACAAAGACCTGGAAGAAATTCTATCTTGGGGTGACAGTAACCAAGTGGAATTTAACGCTACAAAAACCCAGGCGGCAGTTTTTTCTAAAAAAGTTAACGTTGCAGAACCCGACATAGTTATGTCGGGGCACTCCATCCCTCTAACATCGTCACTCAATCTGTTAGGCGTTAATTTGGGAGTAAATATGTCCTGGCATGAACATGTTGCAGCATAGCAAGGAGAGCTTCTCAAAAGTTGGGAATATTGTTTCGAACCAGAAAGCTTTACACTCCACAACAACTGTTAATTCTTTACAAAGCTCAAATTCGACCAACTATGGAATACTGCTCCCATGTTTGGAGCTCCGCTCCCAAACATACACTGCATTTGTTGGATTATATCCAGAGAAGAGCTATTCGTCTGATTGGACACCCGGAACTGACCGACGGCCTTGATTCGCGGGAACATCGAAGAACGGTTGGCGACTTGAGCCTATTCTACAAGTACTTTCATGAAAGTGTTCGAAGGATGTGGCCCTTTTAATTCCTCCCAGAGCGGTGCATATTAGAAGTACACGTCGCGCTAATACTTCACATCCGTATGAGGTGCAGCTTGTTACTCCTCGTACAACGCTTTTCAAGCAGTCTTTTATATGGAGAACATCATACCTTTGGAATAGTTTACCCAGGGCTGTGTTTCCCATCGAGTACAATCTACAGCGATTCAAGAACAATGTGAATCGCTTTCTCCGCACACGTGTCACTCCTGTAGCGCTTTAGGGACTTCCCTGTAGCACGTGTGCTAGACCCATAAAAAAAAACAAAAAAAAAAAACAACTTTTTTATCGTATTTTATATCCAAAAAACTACCTGTATGCCAAAATGCAGCCTGTTAACATTTAATGAAAACTTTTCGTCAAAATTTGCCTCTGACGTTTGGGCTATTTGGTAAGTTAAACGATTTCCTGCCGTCTATGGATTTTTGCATGAGTAGGTCATGTTCGAGAATTTAAAGCGAATGAAGACATAAGCATAATGCCATCTGCAAGGCTTCAATTCGATATTATAAGGTACTTGTCGGTTTGAAACTTGTTAGGCTAATATATTCGACATAAACTATTTTGATAGTGATCTAAACAACACTTTTCCCTCAAAACCAAATTCACCTGTTGCTTTAGTATTATGGCCGTGTAGCTAATTGATTTTTGTAATTAACAGTAATTTTACAGTTTCCCTTTTTTAATTTATCAAACGGACACGCAAGCATATTTTCGCGTAAAAAAGTGCAAATTAAAAAATGTTTTTAAGGTTTACAAGTGTTTAAGGTAATATTTAATCTAAAAAATGCTGTTAGATCTCCACCCAAAATTTTTAAAAGCTACCGTGCATGCATAAACTGGAGATTTAGGCACTAGTATCGAACTCTTCCCCAATTGCTTCATATAATTTAATTTTTGTTGACTGTTAGTCTCGCAGTATGTATTTTTTATCGTAATAGCACAGATGCGGTAAGGAAATCGTTCAATCGTTTCAAGAGAATTATGTGTATAGAAATCGTGATCTTAAATTTATTTTGAATCACACCAAGTTGTACTTTTTTTATGGGCGTACCATACGTAGCTGCTAATACGGTAAAGAATCGATGCGAATCTGAAAAAAGCGATTCGCATTGGCCTTGAATCTCTGTAACGTACTCAGTGGAAAACACATTCATGGGTAAATTATTCCAAAGGGATTATGTCCTCCATAGAAAAGACTGCTTGAAAAACATTGTTCGAGGAATAACAAGCTGAACCTCATATGGATGTGATGTATTAGCGCGACGTGTGTTAATAGGATGCATCGCTCTGGGAGAAATTAAGTAGGCTACATCCATCAAACACTTGCCATGAAAATACTCGTAGAACAGCAAACAGCTCTCTTGTGAATAGAATCCAACAAATGCAGTGTATTTTGGCAGCAGAGCCCCTAACATGGAAGCAGTATTCCATCGTTGATAGAATTTGAACTTTGTGCAGAACTAACAGTTGTTGTGTAGCGTAAAGCTTTCTAGTTCGAAATGGTATTCCCAGCTTTTAAGAAACTCTCTTTGCTATGCATGCGACATGTTCATATCCAGACATATTTGTTCCCAAGTTAACCCCGGCAATTTGAGTGACGATGTTAGAGGAATGGAGTATCCTGACATAACTGTGTCTGGTTCTGCAACGTTAACTTTTTTAGAAAAGACTGCCCCCTGGGTAATGAAGGGTTAAATCCTACTTGGTTACTATAACCCCAAGATAGAATTTCTTCCAGGTTTCTGTTAAGTTCAACGACTTCCTGCTGTGACTGCCTGGGAAAAAGAGTTTCGAGCATTGTATTCTAAATCATCATTATAGTGGCCGTAAAATTTTTCTGATTTTTGGGAACAGCTTGGAAATCGATTTAACTACTTTGAAACAGTGTCAACATAATGTAAATTAAGTTTGACAGCAAGGCCATTTTTTCTCTTACTTTAGTGCATTTTTTCACATTTTAAAGCTTTCAGTCCACTATTTCTTAAATATCTCAGCTTCTATTTGTTGTTATGCAATAAAAAAAATCATTTAACTCGTCATAAGATTGCCTAAAAAACTGCGTAGATTGTTTTAAAAAATATTAAGTACATAACCTAAAAAAGTACTTATTACGGCAAATTGAAAAATGATTTTTTATGGGTAGCTTCCGTTCAATTCGATATTACGGCTTCAAATTATAAGAAAATATAGCTTTTATATTAACAAGAAAGTGTGCCAAATTTTATGAAAAAATATTAAGAGGACTGATTCAAATTCGCATTTTAGTCCAAATCTTATTAAGGTGTGGGCAAAAGGTCGTAGGAAGTTTTTTTCAAAATATGCGAAATTTTATGCTCTTCGAGATGGTTAGCAGGAAAAATAAAGAATATACAAAAAACTATCTTATTTTTCAATTTTTCGTTACGAAAAATTCAACATTGCAATGGTTTGAATTGTGCGAGCTGCGAAGATACTGCCGAAATATCCTCCCAAGATCTAGATGAGAATGAGCTAATTGAAGATTATGATTAGTGAGAATCGTTGACAGAGGAATTTACAGATCATTTTTTCGATGACTCATCTTCCGATTCAGATAATTAACAGGGTGATTTTGAATATAGCGGAAAACAAGCTCGAGCACATAGTCTATAGAACACGAATGATTTTTTAAATTATAAATATAAATATCTATGATAAATTTTCCAAATTTATCAGAGATACAATAAAAGTTTCTGTTATCTAAATCATAATTTTACTGTAAAATAGGTAGTATTTATTTTAAAGTCACTTTTTCATGTAATATTTAAGATAAAACTTAAGATGTAATTGAAGAGAAATAAAGAGAATGAACCAGACCTTTTCTAGAGCAAAAGCGAAAAAAATTGAATTTTTCCTAACGAAAAAATTAAAAAATAAGATAGTTTTTTGTATAGATTTTTTCTTCTCAGCATCTTGAAGAGCATAAAATTTCGTATATTTTTTTTTTGAAAAAGATTTTTACGACCTTTTGCCCACAAGAAAATTCCATTTTCCTGTGGGCTTCTTTCCAAATTTGGTACTAAAATGCGAATTTCGACCAATCCTCTTAATATTTTTTGTTAATATAAAAGCTATATTTTCCTAAAATTTGAAGCTGCAATATTGAATTGAACGGAACTTACCCTTAAAAAACCATTTTCCAATTTACCGTAGTAAATACTTTTTTCTAGGTTATGTACTTAATATTTTTTAATGCGATCTACCCAGTTTTTTAGGCAATTTTATGACAGGTAAAATGAATTTTTTTCATTGTATAACAACGAACAGAAGCTTATATTTAAGAAATAGTGAGCTGACAGCGTTAAAATACACTAAAATAGAAGAAAAGTAGCCTTGTGGTCAAAATTATGCTGAGAAAACTAGTTTACATTATGTTGGCACTGTTTCAAAGTAGTTAAATCGATTATCATTTTGGCCGTTCGAAACCGGCATTAAACTGTAGGTCCCCTTTGTCCGTGGAACACTTAAAAAGGCACTATTCACAGACAAAGGCGAGAGGGTCGCCTACGCCCGTGTCCGATATGGCATTTCAAGAAGACGAATAAAAGATGATGTGCTGGAGATAAAGATAAAGGAAACAGAAATGAAAATATTTTAAAGGTGTCCAGATTTTTGTTTATGATCAATAAATCCCTAATTACGAAAACATAGTAGCATATATCTATTAGGTTAAAAAAATTAGATTATTGTGAGCATCAAAATTGTTTTTCTATACTTCTCGATAAAGTACTATCCCGAATGATCTGGCGACTGGCACTAAAATGTAGTGAGAAAGATATAGAGAAAATCGAAACAATTTGAAATAAGTAAATATCAGTGACTGACTGTGTGTTAGAACTACCGGTATAATCAATATTTTTAGTGTTCCGGCCTCCATTATTGACATTTTTTATACGAAAGAGGTATTAAGAAAATTTTTTGCAAGCTCGGAATGTTATAACCTAAATAATTTTCATAAATGAAATTTTCTAATAAAAATTATCGAAAATAAAATCTTCCCTCACGCACCGCACCACCCTTAAAGACTTCTCTGTTCGACCTGTGATGTGTCTATAAAAAAAGATTTTGTCGTTTTTACCTGTACATATGTAATCTGCGTCTAATGTTCAAAATTTACCCTTAACATCGATATATTAATGCCTAGTATCATACCTATTATCTATTGATGAAATGGTCGACCCCGATATCACCCTCATGTCATTTGAGGATTCGTTAAACAGTAGATCTCCGGCTTTATCACACAAACACTTATAATTAGTTTGAGTGCTCCAATTCCCCAAAAGCCTTTATTTATTCTGAGCCCCTATTTATATATAATAATACTTGAATAAAGTTATTATTTAGTGGGAAAAGACAAACTCGGCACTTACGTTTGCGAAGGAGCTCTAGGTAAATAACTTTAATAATTTTTTCTCTTACATTTTAAGTAATGACCTCAATAGAAAACCTACATATTAAACCAAGCACGCTATAAATTAATAAATAAGCAATATTGAGTTGAATAAAAAAAAATAATAGAAATAGAACAGTCAGTTATTAATAATTTAAAGTAAATATTTACTGACGCCTTTCATTTAGACATGGGGTGAAAAGTCCCGAGACTCTTGAAGAAAAACAATGTTTTTACCAAAAATCAATTTTATTCTTCAACATAGTTTCCTTCAGGTGCAATACACCTATTTCAGCGATCTTCCAACATTTTTTGGAGTAGGATACCTTTCATATCGTACGATTTGTCGAGCTCTCTAAAATAAGCCTAAGTTTCCCATTCAACATCTTCATTTGAGCCAAATCTTTTTCCCTGGAGTTACCTTTTCAAATTTAGGAAGAGGTAATAATCGCTGGATGAGAAAGAAATCCGTAGACCAATTGGTAAAATTTCACCATCAATTTTATGGAGTCGTTAGCTGGTACATCATCTTGGTAAAATAACACTTTTTTCTTCATTTTCACCATTCAAATAGTCCAATAAATCGGTATAATAGTCTTCGGTGATTGTTCGCCCCTTCTTAAGATAGCCGATCAGTAATATTCCATGCCATCCCAAAAAATGTTTATCAAAACCTGTCCGGCGTTGGTGAAGCAACTAAAGGTGAATCGCAAGATCGGCACTTCAGAAGTTCCCAAAGTATTCCTTGTATTTGCCGGACCATCCCAAGACGCGTTTCGCCGTATCACTGCTCATCAGTTAGGCTAGGCTCAGTAAATACCAAGAACAGAATTTCAGTGCTTATCCAGGTACTAACGGAAAACAATGACAAAATAGATGCTTATACTGCGCTCTGTCGGTGACTTATTTAAAGCCTCTCCAAACAATGTGGCCAGCAAAGCTGACACTTATTTGCAGAAGCGCACCTTCCCGAGCTTCCCGCCCGAAGGCATAGATGGTGTTGGTGAAGCAACTAAAAGTGAATCGAAAGATCTGCACTTCAGACGTTCCCAAAGTGTTCTTTGTATTTGCCGGACCATCTCAAGACGCATTTCGTCGTATCACGGCTCATCAGTTGGGCTAGGTTCAGCAAATACATAGAACACAATTTCAGTCCTTATCCAGGTACTAACGGAACCAATGACAAAATAGATGCTTATACTATACGCGTTCTATGCCTTCGGGCGGGAAGCTCGGGAAGGTGCGCTTCTGCAATTAAGTGTCAGCCTTGCTTGTTTGGAAAGACTTTAAATAAGTCACCGACAGAGTGCAGTATAAGCATCTATTTTGTCATTGCTATCCAGTTGATGTTTGTTTTTTGGACGCTTCGCTCGGCTTTTATGAGGTTTCAGCCCCTTTGCAGACTGCCTGTTGGACTCAGACGTGTAGTGATGGATCTATGTTTGGTCCATCGTTATCGATGCAAAAAGTCCTTTACATTAGGTAGAAACAGTGCCAAACACCGTTCTGACACGTTGCGGTTTTTGATCAATCGAGAGAATGCACGGCACCCATCGAGCACATAGCTTTTTTGTAGGCAAATATTCATCCAAAATAAGCCTCATGCACTCTTTTGTTATCTTCATGATGTCAGCTATCTTTCTTATTTTCACCTGTGAGAACAAAATGGTGGATTTTTTGTGTTTCTTGGAGTGACTATCTGATTTGGACGTCCGGAGTGGTACTCATCGGTGCTTGTACGACCGCATTTAAGTTCTCTAAACCATCGACATATAGTTGCTTTCGACTGAGCAGATGTGCCTTAAGCCATTTTTGGGTTCTAGTTTTCCCATCAAAAAGCAATGTTTAATCAACACACAGAATTATTTTTGTTCCATCGTTTTGCAAAAATCAAAAGTAGTGTCGCTCAAACAGCTGTAATTCGCAAACTACTAGATAAAATGTTATGAAAACTTTACACGAATCTTCTGAGAGTTGACACTAACTGAAAATCATATGTGTTTTTTTACTTGTGCTTCCATCTCTTGGAAAGTCTTGGAAATTTCCATCCCATGATATGTATCTAAGAATTATAACTACAAATATATGTATATCCAAATATATGCCATATTAGTTAATATATACCAACCATTTTGATAAAATTCTGTTTAGAAGTGTGAAAATATAGCCTAGATTGAATCCAAAGCAAGTCTTCTATTTTCGTACCTTTTCTTCTTTTTTCCAAAGATATCAAAAATAATTTACAGGGCGATTGTGACTTTGGAGCACCAAGTGCAAGTCGGACTTGCACAATTAATGTTCCGTACTGTGATTGCTTTTAAAATAAAAATTTTGAAAAAATATCACTGTATGCGCAAAAACACCTCAAATGAGTTTTCAAAAATCAATATCTAAGATTCAGACACTTGTTTGTGATGACTAAAAAAAATTTTACTCGTAAAGCGTAAACTTCTATATCATTAGGAAAATTTTAAAACACATTGTCTATTAGGTTTCTGTCTCTAGAAGAACTAGTATCTTTTATTATTTGTATAAGCCCAATTCTATTCAAATAGGGGGATGGACTATTATTAGTGGCAGCCCGCGGCTCTGTGGCGTAGTACTTGCTTGTGGTGCAGAAGGTCTCGGATGCCAATCCCGGCAGGTCGGTATACTTATTTATTTAAGTATATTTGGCCAGGCCACCTACATATGTTTGCAGAAATGCAATAACGTCCGTGGCAGCACTACCGTGTTGTTTAAAAGGTGGCGTGAAATACTAAAATATATGTTTCGGCACTTGGACAACGTTGACGGGTATTATGACATCCCTGCCGATATCTTCAGGATATGAAAAAGGGTAAAATTCCTTCTCAAGCTCCCCTCCTGGTGAACGATAAAAAATGTATGTTAAAATCTGCTACAATAATTATCTTAGATCCTTGTTGTGCGTATGTGTTTATACTTTTATCTATACAGTGACTAACGTTTTTTTTTATTATGATGGGGATGTATACAAGTATGAAACAAATATCAAACAAAGTCTGTTTTCGGTCTTTTTTTTATCCTTAATATCCGTCAACGTTGTCCAAGTGCTGAAACATACATTTTTGTATTTCACAGCAATTTTAAACAACGCGGTAGTGTTTGTTTTTATATACTAAATAAATTATCAAGTAATTCGTTTGTGATAAGTTGCAATTAATTTACATCTTATGGAGGATATTCCAGAATTTTTTCGAAAGTTTTTGAGATGGGGTGTGGAGACACCGATTTTTGGAAATTTTTTTAAAACAATTAAAATGAAAGTTTGCACATCATATATATTTTTGAACTCACGTTTTCACAAGCTTTTATTTGACACCCCACTTAATGACCTTGAAAAAAATGAACTTTCGAAACTACACGTCTGTATATGGCCTCCAATTCCTATATTTATGACAAATTTAAACTTTTTATGTTAAATAGTTTCGGAAAAAATCGGCTGTGACAGATAAACAGACACCGAAGTAGTTCCATAATTATTCCGTGTTTCAATCGTGATACGGAACACTAAAAACTCGGAGATAACAATTTAAATTGGGTTATTCTGGAAATGATGGTGGCGAGTATATACTTCTCTACGATCCCGGCAGAGGACAGATATACTTCAGGGCCGCGACCCTGCCAACGCCAGCCTTGGTCTCCTCCCACCTCCTAATATGGGGGGACATTAGGTCCTAAAAATATTAATCCTTCACCACATACAATCCTTCCAACTCTCTTACCCCTTGTCATTACGCTTGGCCGGTGCGATAAGGAAATGGCTAAAAGCCCCAAATTAAAAACGAATATGTAGAATTTCCAAAACGGCGAGTAGTGGAAACTCAGAATCTCACACTGCTCTTGCAGTCAGTCCCATGGATTCTGGGGGAACAAAAATTCGAAAATAAAACACACAGTAGCACAAAGACAACCGAAAAGAGTAGAATGGTACACAGCAACTTATAACACAAGAACTTTAGGATCCGAAGAAAAAATGATTGAATTGGAAGAAGAACTAAAAAATCACGGACAGTGTTGGACTTAGCGAAAGTTAGAAGAACAGGAGAGTCTTCTATAACCTTAAAAAGTGATCATAAATTTTTCTATTAAGGCCATGAAAGTAAGAAAATTGGAGGAGTCGGTCTACTTATACATAAAAAAATAGCAGACAATGTTGTTCAGTTCAAAGCCACATCGGAAAGAGTGATTTCAGTAGACATATAGATGAACAGAAGATGCCAATATAAAATCATTCAGGTATATGCACCGACGTCAGACAGCGAGGAAGAAGAAATTGACCAATTCTGCGAAGATATAAACAAAGCATTGCTACACCAATGAATACAAATGAAAATAGTGTCGGGAAGTTTGGTTTGGGGACGAGGAACAGCAGCAAAAGCCAGAACATAGACAATAGACATGGCAAAGCACAGATGGTATAACAAGAAACGAAACTGATTATGTGTTATCAAATGACAAGAATATTTTAATTGACACGACAGTCCTGGAGGAGAGACGTAGATTGATAACGCATACAGAGATAAAGACACCAATAGAAATAATAAAGCAAAACACAGACGAATATTGACAAGCACTAGAAAATCATATAAAACACAAATAGAACTTGAACTAAACCCATAAATAACCAACAGCCTACTCGTGACTACAAAACAAATAGCAACATTGAAAAAAGAAAAAACACAAAAATTAAGTAAAGATCTCATGAAACAGAGACGACTATTAAGAAATGATCCTACAAATTGCAGATTATAATTGGCAGAAATAGACAAAAAAAATAAAGAAAAAGATCAGAGAAGATGTCAGACAGTACAGAAACTCGAAAATAGAACAAACTTTGAAAGAAGGAAACAGTTTGAAACACCGAAACAAGCAAATAAATGAAGGGGGACATTAAATAATACAACATATAAATAACGATAACCAAGAGATCGCACAAGTCAAACACATAAAGGAGGCTACAGAGAGAAATATTACCAAACACTATATGACACAAAAATACTGCCACCGTTCGGAAAAGAGGAAGGAAATAGAGTGATAGTAAGAAATGTGGAATCTGTAGAAATTCTCGATGTAACAACGTATTTATCATTTGTGTTTGTTGATTGATTATCCAGGGGTAGGGCCTCCCTACCACTTTTCAAGCCATTGCTTTGCTTGAACGGTATTTTTTCCCATCAAAAAGCAACGTTTACTCAAGACACGAAATTCGATTTTTTCATTGTTTCGAAAATATTAAAAGTAGCGTCACTAAAACCATTGTAACTTGTAAACTAATCGTCGAAATGTTATGGAATTTTGACACGTATCGTTTTAACGTTGGTACTTCCTAAAAATTATATGGATTTTTTGAAAAGGGCGACATCTATGTTTCAGACCAAAAACTTTTCAGCCTACGTGTTACACGAAGTGAAATTCTTTAAATTACTGGTCTTAAATTAACAAATCAAACCTTAAGTTTTGTAATAACTATTTTTTGGTTCGAAAAATTTGTTTACTCGTGACATTGTTTTTAATAACACGAATATTGTACTTTTTCAAAATGTTTGAAAATGTATATTTCAACAGTTGTTTCCACATAACCTATATTACAGAAATAAACCCCTATTATAATTAATTGTTAATCAAAACGTTTCCTACAGCTGTTTTCATAAATTATTAACAAACATTACCTCTGACCTTTAAAAACTATTTCTAAATAGTATCGAACTTCAATACAATCAAAGAAAAAAAGAAGAGGTTGGATTGATTGATTTTTAGTAAATATAAAATATAAGTTGATATAGACTGGCTACGTAAAATATTTATTCGAATTTTTAAAATACTTTTTTCGATTCTGTAATTTTATACAGTCCGTTAAGTAAAAACGTGTCACGTATTATTCATTAAAAAATGTATTTATATAAAATTTTTAGTGTTCAGTACGGAATACTTATAAGATCACTTCACTGTCTGTCCGCCTGTCTGTCTGGCCGTCTGTCTGTCCATCTATCACATCCGATTTTCTCCAAAACTTATAGCGTCCGCTGCGGCGTCATTTTATAACGTCTCTTTTGCGGCGCTATTTTGCTCCTTATATATATCTTAATTTTTGAGAATGGATTGAGTGGATATTGATACTGATAGAGCAAAAATTTAGATATAAGCTAGCTCGTTTTGTTTGGAGAGATTATGCATAAGAGATAATTTTAGTACGTCTTTTGAAAATAGTCTCTAGAGTTGTTTACAACTTGGTTGTACAGATTTGGGCACCATTCATTTTAGAATAAAGAGATTCTAAGTTCAGCTCCAAAAATGAAAAAATATTGAAGAGTTAATTTAGTTGTTGAAATAAAATTGAATTGGTGACAACCGTTGCGTCCTGAAAGATAAAGTGGGTAGTTCAGTGAAACGCTAAATTTAAATATAGAAGAGTATATATACATATATATATATATATATATATATATATATATATATATATATATATATATATATATATATATATATATATATATTAACAAAATAACAATTCCTACCTTTTTAAAATGAGTTCTACTAAATAAAAACCCCTTAGGCTAGAAGAGTGTACACTATTTCATAGAGTCTTTAAATTAGGATTATTAAGTTTTTAATATTCATTTTAGAATAAAGAGATTCTAAGTTCAGCTCCAAAAATGAAAAAATACTGAAGAGTTAATTAGTTGTTGAAATAAAATTGAATTGGTTACAAACCGTTGCGTCCTGAAAGATAAAGTGGGTAGTTCAGTGAAACGCTAAATTTAAATATAGAAGAGTATATATATATACATATATATATATATATATATATATATATATATATATATATATATATATATATATATATATTAACAAAATAACAATTCCTACCTTTTTAAAATGAGTTCTACTAAATAAAAACCCCTTAGGCTAGAAGAGTGTACACTATTTCATAGAGTCTTTAAATTAGGATTATCAAGTTTTTAATAAAAGGCTTTATAAAACACGATATTAAAAGTTTGTGAAATTAACTCCGCGGGTTACACGTGTTGAGTAGTCGTTAGAAACACACTTGTAGACAGGAAGGGAGATATTTAAACTGATGTACTACTGACTTACTTATTAGTTTCTCCTCGTAGGTTTTCCATAAGCTACTTGGTCTCTCCTGGTGAGATTCTCATAAAAATATTGTCTCAGCCACTATCATCCTAGTCTCATTTGGGTAGCTAAACACTTTTTGACCCGAAATGCCTAAGGATGAGCAGGATATTTAAGGAACGGAAAAAGGCCTTAAACTTGAGAGCTAGAAACGACACCCACTTGGTGATAAAAACGTTACTGCACTACTGCATCACTGAGAAAAAAGCACTCTGGCGTGCTGGAGAAAAAAGCCACTACGGCCTACTGGCGGAAAAAGCCCCTAAAAATTCCATCTGGCCGTTTATATATCCTTTCCCCTTCTTCAAAGTGAAATCTTTAAAATGACTTACTTCGGGGATGCAAAATCAACGCAAACCAAACAAGTCAGGTCAGCAACACGTTATACACGGCCGAGCCACACTGTTCAAAAATTTAAATCACTGTTTTAAGCTACACTGCTCAAAAATTGAAATCATTGCAATAAATATAAATATGTAATAAAATATAAATTACAGGTAGAAAAACAGTGTCGTAACATCATCTTAAAATCTAAGCAAAAATGAATGTTACAAACTATTTGACATAGAAAGTTGAAAGGGTCTTTCTGTATTATCCATTGAAAAGTGCCCCGGCGTCTGATTTAATATATTTTCCCTTTAATTTATTGTTCTCTGTCAGAAACATGCACATACCCGATTTTAGACTTCTACTCCTAATATTAAGGGAGTTACAGGGTGACGCTCCTTAAAGTTAAAGTCGAATTTCTTCGAACCCCACAACAACTGTTAATTCTTTACAAAGCCCAAATTCGACCAACTATGGAATACTGCTCCCACGTTTGGGGCTCCGCTCCCAAACATACACTACATTTGTTGGATTCTGTTCAGAGAAGAGCGGTCCGTCTGATTGGGGACCCGGAATTGACCGGCGGCCTTGATTCGCTGGAACATCGAAGAACGGTTGGCGACTTGAGTCTGTTCTACAAGTATTTTCATGGAAAGTGTTCGAAGGATGTAGCCCGCTTAATTCCTCCCAAAGCGGTGCATGTTAGAAATACACGTCGTGCTGGTGCTTCGCATCCGTATGAGGTTCAGCTTGTTACTCCGCGTACAACGCTTTTCAAGCAATCTTTTATATGGAGAACGTCATCCCTTTGGAATAATTTGCCCAGCGCTGTGTTTCCCACCGAGTACAATTTACAGCGATTCAAGAACAACGTGAATCGCTTTTTCCGCACTCGTGCCGCTCCTGGAGCACTTTAGGGACTTCCCTGCAGCACGTGTGCTAGACCAATAAAAAAAAAAAAAAAAAAAAAAGAATTTCTTCGAAACCACTTGAGATATTTCAATAAAATTTACACTGTTAGTAGTTAGTGATAAGCTTCATATTATATATTTTTTTCAGATTTTTTGCTCGATTACAAATATTGAAATACAAGAAGTATATTTTTTAGGGATGGTGTTGAACTGAAATAACCTGAACTAACCTGAACTAACCCCTGCAGTGACACCTGGCAAAGAATATATTGTATTATTTCATTAGTTAGCTATTACATATTTAAATTATAGGAGTATCATATTGGTGGAACATAGTAAAAAAAAAAATTTGAGTCGCCTTTGTCGGGGGGCAGGAGCGTCTAGCTCGCTCGTGTAGTCAGAAGTCATAAACCAAAATGGATTTCAAACAATTAATAATTTTAATGGAAAATAATTATTTGAGGTATTGTAATGATCGCGCGAGACAATATTAATGATTTCAAAAAAACGAGACACACTGAGAAATTATGCTGAGAAGTTTTACGAATATGTTCGTATGTCTAAGAATACTGTTGAATATATTGTTTAATATTAGAAGTGAATCAGAGCGGAGAACTTCTAATAATTTTGTATTTACATCCATACTAAATTCAAACCGGCTTGTTAAATCACAGAACGACCCGCGCTTACAACGTGAACGAGCTAGTATGGCACTAAAATGCGGCGGGACTCCCGCCGCGGGAGTTGCCCGTAAAGCCCGCGGTTGTCTACCCGCGCCATCACGCCGCGGGCCGCGTGATCAACTTGAACGACTGAACATTGTTCTATACCAGGGGTGCTCAAACTTGAACTGCTGGCGATCTACCTTAATATTGTTAGACTACGATCGATCGACTCTGAGATGCTGCAAGTAAGTGTGATGCAGGATTGTCGTCTAGGTAGGGTGTATCGTGGCATAAATATTAGTTTTCCGCACAATATGTATTTTTTTAGTCAAGGTAAGTGTAGGTCTGTTCTAAAATGTCAATGAAAAAACTCATAATTATTAAAAATTGCGAGTTTATTGGTTCTTACAAAACAAACGAGTTCTAGTGTCTAAACTTAACTAAAGAGTGACTTTGGATGTTGAAGCGTGGCACTGCATGTCCTCAGCATACTTTTCATAAGATGGAACGTAATTACCGAGTGCTAATCGCAAGCATGATGACATATGTTCGTGAGTTAGTTGATTGCGATATTTTGACTTAATTATCTTCATTTCAGAAAATGCAGACTCGCACAAGTAAGTTGACCCAAACATTGCCGTCAGTTGAAGGGCGATTTGCCTTAGATTCGGATATTTATCTTCAGATATAAAACACCAGAATTTTGTATCAGATGCTGTGGCTTTGAGATGTGTATCTGATATAATCTGCACTAACTCATTTTCAACAGAACATGAGTCCATGTTAAACTGACTTGCCATTTCAGTAGCTAATTCCTCAATGTTTTTACACGAAAAAGGATAACTCATAAATGATGCGATATTTGCCAATTTACTGAAATCATAAAAACGTATTTCGAATTGGCCCAAAACACTTGATAATTCTACCTCATAAATATCATAATTCAACTGAGGAATCCTTGCTTTCAAAGACGGAAAATTTTTCAGATCCTTTCTTTTCAGTTGATCTATCATAAGTTGCAATTTACTTTTGAATGCGTTTATTGTACAATCATCTCAATAATAGTTTTTCCTTTACCTTAAAGCTCCAAATTAATGGGGTTTAAATGCATTGTGATGTCTGTCAAAAATGCCAAATCAGTCAGCCATTTTCCGTTTTTCAGCATCTGAGTGTCATCACCTCTTTCGTCCAGAAAAGCTGTTATTTCGGGCAATAATTCTTGAAACCTTTCTAGAAATTTTCCGCGACTCAACCACCTGACGTCCGTGTGAAAAACTAAATCAGTGTATTTAGCTGACTCACTATCTTCCAACTGCAATTTAAAGAGCCGTTGTTGCAAGCTACGTGCATGGATAGAATTCACAATTTTTATTGCAATGCCCATAATCTCCTCCATGTTCAGAACTTTTGAATACAAAACTTGTTGATGTATAATGCAATGGAAGGAGAAAAATGAAGGGAAATCATCATTAGCTCGACACAATGCCACAAAACCGTTTTTGTTTCCAGTCATTGCTGGTGCTCCATCGGTTGTAATGCACACTAGTTTATATATTGGTAACTTGTAGTTTGTTACAAAATTGAAGAAAACGTCATATATATCTTCGCCACGGGTCTTTCCTTTCAGAGGAATCATTGTCAAAAACTCTTCCTTAGCCGACATGTCATTGAATACCATTGGAATAAAAATACACAGCTGGACAGTGTCTGTCATATCGGTGGATTCGTCGAACTGTAAAGAAAAGTCATTCCATGATATCATGTTTTAGTTTATCTGCCATGTACATTCCATGATATCATGTTTTGTTTATCTGCCATGTCCTGACTCATGACTTCAACACGCCTTGTGATAGTCGGACGAGATAACTGAAGTTCTCTAATAGCAGACATAATCTATGTTTTATTTTTACAATCTCCAAATAAAATCTCACCCGCTTTAATAAATGTTTCCTTCACAACCAATCAATCATCAAATGGTTTCTTGTGTTTCGCCAATATATGAGATATTTTAAATGATGCGATCGTTGCAGCTTTTGATTATTTGGCTGGTCTTGTGAACATGGTTTGTTCTTTTTTCAAACAAGTTATCAAATCACGTACTTTTCGTTTTCTTAATTCACTCTGTGACGGCAAATCCTTTTCATAGTTTTTATGAACCGTTTTATGATGCCTCTCTAAGTCCCCACGCTTAGGTATTGCAACTGACGCACGGCAAATGAGACAAATGCACTTATCCTTTACCATACAAAAGAACAATTCTTCCTCCCAATCGTTATTAAAATGATAAGTTTTACTTTTCTTCGCCGCACTCATTTTCGACTATTTATTAATAAACTTTGTATCGATGTATCGCCTTCAAGTTACAACTCAGACTGACTCCTATTCCTGCAGGCGCAATATTTATATCGGCGCGAACGAAGTCTCGAATGTTCCCGTCAAACACGCCGCCCGAAGTTTCTAGAAAAATCGGCGGGAATCAAAAACGCGGCTTTTCTTTGACAAGTACCGCGTGTTCCTTTGATAAAGCCGCCCTTTGCCGCTAGCAGGGGTTATTACGATAAAAGAAAGTGATGAAGGGGTTATTCTGGCCTAATTGTGGATCCAATAAATTTTAGTAGTTTATTCATTACATTTTGTTTTAGTTACCTAAAACAAAATCTGTGAATAGTTCTATATCGGAATTTTTTTCTCGAGATCGACTCAAAAAGCACTCGCGATTGACTTGTCGATCGCGATCGACCGTTTGAGCACCCCTGTTCTATACGTTTGACTTCGCTTCGCCGGCGCCCGCACTTTCAACGTGAATACTAACTGAAAATAACCTCATACTATTATTTACAGGTACATACCAATTGTCGCAAGCAGTATGCTATCTTGCAGAAATAATGACAGATGAAGGTGTAAACCTTGCATACGTAAGGGATTCTGAAAATATTATAAGGGTGAAGGTCCGATCAAGACATAAAAATGGCAAAACTATTGGAGTATAAACCAAATCTGAACACCTATAAGGGCATTGAAAGATACATGTGCGACTGTGCAAATGGTAATAGAACTGTAAGTTGCTGTGCGCACGTAGCTACAATTATTTTTTATTTATTCCGCTGTCGTTATAAATCAAAAATAACCGGTCAAGTGCAAGTTGAACTTGCGCAATTAGTGTTCCGTACGTTGATTGCTTTTAAAATAAAGAATTTTGTTACGGAGGTATAAAATGATCAGTGACTTCACAAAACACACCCCAAATGAGTTTTCAACGAAGTTTGTTTCTAATCTTTACTAAAAACTGATGACCTTTTTTATATACCAGATAAATTATTAAAGGTAATTCACTCGTGATAATTTTCGCTCAATTTACACCACGTGGAGAATATTCCAAAATTTTTTCAAAATTTTTGATAAGTACCTTTCGTGATAAGGCGGGTGGACAGCGATTTTTCGCAATTTTTTAAGAATAATACAAAGAAAAGTGCGCGCTAGTATTACATTATATATATTTTTTTTACTCATGTTTTTACAAGCTTTCGTTTGACACCAAACTCGATGACCTAGTAAAAAAATTTTTTTTCACTTCCGATTTCACCCTCCAAAACTAACCCCTTAAGTCAAAATTTGACTCTCAAAACTACATGGCTCTGATGAGGCCATCAATTCCTATATTATTACCAAATTTCAACCTTCTATGACAAATAGTTTTGGAGAAGACGGACAGACACCGAAGTCATGATATAAGTGTTCCGTACGGAACACTAATTATTAAGTCAGCCGATATACTTACTACTATATTTGATAAAACCGTCGTAATTACGACTATTGAGGAAGATATTGACGATGATTAAGATTTAATTACAAATTACTATTTTTTTTTTCTTTTTAAATCTAAATATTTTTAATGACTTACCAAAATACATGAGTAAAATATATTATGATGAGTACTATGTTCCATCAATTCAAGACTCTTGTAATTTTGATATATTTCTAGCTGATGGAAAGCTACCTATATAAAATTTTTTTGGTAGGTGTCACTGCAGGGGTTAGTAAAAAAAAACCTACCCCTAAAAAATATACTTCTTGTATTTCAATATTTGTAATAGAGAAAAAAAATTGAAAAAAAATATATAATATGAAGCTTATTACTAACTACTAACAGTATAAATATTATTGAGATATCTCAAGTAGTGTCGAAGAAATTCGATTTTAACGTTAAGGGTTGTTACCCCGTAACTCCCATAATATTAGGGGTAGAAGTCTAAAATCCCCCCTTTGGCTCAAATATAGGAATTGATGGCCTATCAGAGCCGCGTAGTTTTGAAAGTTAAATTTTGACTTAAAGAGTTAGTTTTGGGGGCGTGAAATCGGAGGTGAAAAAAACTTTTTAACAAAGTCGTCGAGTGGGGTGTCAAATGAAAGCTTGTAAAAACACGAGTTCAAAAATATATATAATATAATACTTGGGCACACTTTTCTTTGTGTTATTGCTTAAAAATTGCTAAAAATCGCTGCCTCCCCTTTATTCCGAAAAGTATTGATCAAAAGATTTTGAATAAATTCTGGAATATTCTCCACAGGGTGTGGATTGAATGAAAATTATCACGAGCGCATTACCTTTGATAATTTATCTGGTATATAAAAAAACAACAATTTCAAGGTCATCAGTTTTCAACGAAGATAGTAAATTAATGTAATATTTTAATGGGCAATAATAAATATCAACGTTTGTTTCAATTATACCACTGATATTTGTATTCATTAGTATTTGGCGAATCATCATGCAACGTTTAGCATATGAAAAATGGGTCAAAATTATATAAATTTACTACGAAAAAACGGAGTTCTCTGAAAAACACTTTTCGTAACCTTTTACCAATATGCAGTTAGCATAATCAGCCAAGTGATATACAAATTTATCCCATCGTTCAGCGTTTTAGTGCCATCATTATAACTCTACCACTGAGTTTATGCAAGAACTAAAGCAAACTAAAGCTGCTGTTAAATAAAGTATTACTGAATATGACTGATATTTACAATACTGAGTATTCAGTTTAAATTTGAGGGATTACATTCTACATTACATTAATATTGCCTCCGTAACAAAAAATTTTATTATAAAAGCAATCAACGTAAACTAATTGCGCAAGCCCGACTTGCACTTGCGGGTTATTTTACATCATTCGACAGTAAAGGATTGTCATTACAATGCTAATGATTCAGTAGTTAGTCCATCAGTTTCGATGATCGCCTGGCATCTTAGGGCCATATTTTTGAGGAGATTTTCCGCATATTCTTAGAGCAAAGCTTTCCAAATTGGCCGAATTTGCTATGACGGCTGCTTCACTGGGTTCACCTTTTTACTACGAAGCTTCTCCCTAATGTATGACCACACGTTCTGGATTGGGTTTACATCGGGCGACTGGGATGGCCAATCTAGTATGACGATACCGGATTCCCCTTTCCAATGACTACACGTTTCACTCCAATGTTTGGAGTCGTTATCCTCGTGAAGAGTCTACTCCTCGGTTTTATTAACAAACAACCGTTTGGCAGTCTGTACTAATGCCTGAAGCATTTTCTCCGCATTCAAACTGTAGGTAAATATGAAGAGTCTCCCAAAACCTTTTTCTGTCACACATCTCCAAACATGGATCTCCACAGTGTGTTTCACTGTGCACTGAACCAATCGGTTAGTGGAAATTAATCAGGCTATTGGGGTGATAACATAACCGTAAAATGAAGCTTCATCGGAAAAAATTACAATGCTGCAGTCTCGATCTATCTTTTCCTCTGCCCACGGGAGTCGTTTCTCTCTGTGTTTTTCGTCAGCACCGGGTTCATAATTGTACTCCGCCACTTCAAATCGTTTGTCCGGAGATGAATGTAAATCGGTTCATACGAAATATCCAAACCTTTCTGCTTTAGTATTCGCGCCTCTCCTCGACCATGTTTTGGTAGATCATCCACATTTTTTAACTGAGAGTATCGTTTCACCCACTTGCTAACGAATGCTTCTCAAAACTCCGACATAAGTATTGTCATATGAGAAGACGAGATTTTTTTTTGAAAAGATTCAATATGATGAATATAAATGGAAGATTTGTGGAGAATTAAAAATCGTTGCTTTTCTCCTAGGAGTACCGCTTGGATATACTGCTGTTTTATTTGACAGTAAAGACAGAAAAAATCATTATGTTAAGGATTGGCCCACAAGAGCATCTCTTATTCCAGGGCAGAAGAACGTTAAAAATACTCCTTTATGTAAACCTACCTATACAGACCAAACTTGGAAAAACTATGTGAAGACAATGGATCGGGATGTTGCTTGATTTTTTTTAACGCTAAGACCAAAGGGGGCATATTTGCAGATCCTCAAATAAGGCAATTCATTGCATTCATTAACCAATTTTCTTGGACATCTTTTAAAAATATGACCTCAAAATTTTGGGAAATCACCTATTAGAAAACTGTAAAAGCTTAGTAGATTTGCTTACAAGGCTTTGTGATGTAATATGTCCTTTAAAATACATTTTTTATATTCACCCTTGGACTTTATTGCTGCAAATTTGGGAGCCATCAGTGATGAGTATGGAGAAAAGTACCATAAGGACATTTTAGGAATTAAAAATCGATACCAGGGTAAGTGGAGTTCAAATATTTTAGAGGATTATTGCTGGACACGAAGATGGGACGTTCTGAAGCAACATATAGAAGAAAATCTTAAAATAAAAACTTTTGTATTATATTTTCATGAATTAATTTTTTTTCAAGAATAAAAATTTTCTATAACAACAAAACTATTCGTATCTGAATTTATTTGATATTACTTCTTTCTTAAATAACGTTGTCTCTAGCAGAATCAGGTATAAGTTTTTATGTTACAAAAAAAAGTTCGATTTTGTTGACCAGTGAAATAATTCTTAGTTTTTGGTCTCAACGTAAAAAAGAAAGTTCTAAAGACATCAAAAATTGTGTCGACGATTAATTTATTTCCGTATTTGGTAATGTAATTATCTACTGAATCATTACTGAAAAAAAAATCTTAAAAATAAGGTTAAAATCGACTAATTAAAAATATGAGGTGCAATACTTTTAAAAACTTTAATCTGCTGTGGGTACTTACTTTTAAAAAACACAGTAAATTCGTCACTTAGGTCCAGATTCGTATAACAGATAACGACACACAAAATAAATTCATTAAACACTAAACTTTAAAAGAAATAACTCTTTAAAATATTGACTTCAGTTTAAATTTGGCCCAATTTCACGTAACATGATATGCTATATCAATATGTATTTGTTTAAAAAATTTTGAAATTTTTTTTTTTTCTTCGAAAAAATTCGATTTTTCCTTTTTCCAATTTAAAAGTTTCTTACTTGCCGCGCTTTAAAAACTTGTTTACCGCTTGGTCCAGTAGGCCGTTTCGGTCACATGACGTCCAGAACGTCGCGGATAAACTGAGTAAAATTCGGTGAACCGGCGTCGATGACGCCGACGCCATGGAGCTTTGGGACGCTAGCGGCGTAGAGATTTCGGCGTCAAAAGCTCCCCGTTTCTCGCGGTGATGGAATTGTTGTCAAATTGTCAAAGTGTCATATGTTCAGGTGAAAGGTGAATACAGGGCAACGTTTTAAAGAAGGAATGAGAAGGGGGAATTTATTCCAAGGTATCGAAGAATACTTGCCAATAATGATATAGGTCAAGGTGAATTTTAATTTTAAACACAAAAGACCTTTTTTAAAATTTAATATACCAGGTGTATAAGTATGAAATGCGGAATTCAGATAACAGATGGTGCACCAATGCAGTTTGTGCTATAAAAATTTGACACTGCGCCATCTTGTTGTGTCATCAACAAGTGTCAGACGCGTACGAGTATAAATTGGAAAAGTGTGTGCATAGTGTTGTGTTGCTGTGTTCAATATGTCGAAATTTATACCGAACAAAGAGCATTCGCAGACAGCATTAATTTTTTGTTTTCATTTGAAGAAAACTGCTGTTGAATCATACAGATTACTTCGAGAAGCATGCTCCATCGCAAGATACGTATGAAAGATGGTTTCGGCGGTTCAAAAGTGGTGACTTCGATGTTGCAGACAAGGAACGTGGAAAACCGCCAAAAAATAGGAAGATATGGTATTGCAAGCATTGTTGGACGAAGATGATTCGCAAACACAAAAACAACTCGCCGAGCAATTGGGCGTTAGTCAACAAGCTGTTTCCAATCGGTTACGAGAGATGGGAAAGATTCAAAAGACCGGTAGATGGGTACCACATGAGTTGAACGACAGGCAAATGGAAAAGCACAAAAACACGTGTGACATTTTGCTCGCTCGGTACAAAAGGAAGTCGTTTTTTTGCCTCGTATAGTTACAGGGGATGAAAAGTGGATTTATTTTGAGAATCCCAAGCGCAAAAAATCATGGGTAGACCCAGGCACACCATCCACATCGACCGCAAGATCGAATCGCTTTGGCAGAATGACGGTGTTTGGTGGGACCAGAGAGCGTGGTCTATTATGAGCTGTTAAAACCTGGGGAAACGGTTAATACTAAACGTTACCAACAACAATTGACCGATATGCACCGTTCGCTGCTTGCAAAAAGGCCAGAATACCGAAAGAGGCAACACAAAGTCATTTTTCTTCATGACAATGCTCCATCACATACGGCAAAACCAGTTCGCGATACGTTGGAAGCACTCAGCTGGGAAGTCCTACGCCATGCCGCTTACTCACCAGACTTGGCTTCTTCCGATTACCACTTGTTTGCATCGATGGGTCACGCACTTGCTGAGCTTTGGTTTGTACGACGATGTGAAAAAAATGGCTCGATGAATGCTTCGCAGCAAAAGGGAAGATTTTTACTGGCGTAGTGTTCACAAATTGCCCGAAAGATGAATAAGGCACTTTTTTATAATTCTTCCGAATTTAACATTTTTTTTTTAGAAAAAATATCCGTATTTCATACTTGTATACCTGGTAAATGCTGTCAGAAGTAATAGTATATGGGTCATTCTTTTACAAACCATACGGATTTGAGGAAAAAAAGTCTTCATATTTTGCCTGAAACATTTTTTATGGCTTTTATACGTGAAATTCGCTGACACGTGTACGGGATTTTTTTGCCAAATGTATATTTTGCAAAATATGAATGTTAAAAATTATCGTAGTCCACTAATCGGAGACACATTAAGAAAACAATATTTCCTGTTCTATTTATCTCATAAACTTGCTCTTTATGTTGGCAAAGTAAAGGGTGATTCATTTAGAGGTACTTTTTTTAAATAAAAAAAAAATGAATAAAAACAATTTTATTTTATAATCTTTATTATCATACAAAAGAACCATTCTTTACAATTATTTCTTAAGATAATTTCTTTCAAATGTTGTCCGCGACTACGGTTAACAACGTCCATTCTGAAGTTCCAATTTTCAATGACGCGTGTGAGTATTTCGAGTGGTATTTGACCAATGACTCGAGTAATATTTGCCTCCAATGCCTCAATTGTAGCTGGCTTATCCATGTAGACTTTGGACTTTACATAGCCCCAAAGGAAAAAGTCAAGAGGTGTGATGTCACATGATCTAGCCGGCCAATTCACTGGTCCAAAGCGTGAAATGATCTGTTCGCCGAATTGCTCTCGCAGTAAAGCCATGGTATCACGGGCTGTATGGCAAGTGGCGCCATCTTGTTGGAACCAAATTTCGTCGAGACCACGGGCTTCAATTTCTGGCATCAAATAGTCTGTTATCATGGCGCGATAACGGTCACCATTCACAGTAACATTCCGGCCGGCCTCTGTTTTGAAGAAATATGGACCGATTATTCCACCGGCCCATAAACCACACCAAACAGTTGTTTTTTTCTGGATTTAATGGCAGCTCTTAAACCTCTTCAGGTTGTTCATCACCCCAAATACGGGCATTTTGTTTATTCACGAACCCATTAAGCCAAAAATGGGCCTCATCGGTGAACAAAATTTTTCTCGAAAACAGTGGATCTTCTGCAAGCTTGTCAAGAGGCCAACGACTAAAACGGAAACGATTCGGAAGGTCGGTCGGCTTCAGTTGTTGCACTAGTTGAATTTTGTATGCTTTTAAAGAAAGATCCTTACGTAAAATACGCCAAGTTGTTGAATATGACAGGCCAAGCTGTTGAGAACGGCGACGAATCGACACTTCACGGTCTTCGCGTACACTCTCCGCTACCGCCCCTATATTTTCTTCACTACGTGCTGGATGTGGTCTATTCGGTCTAGCATTATCCAATAATGAAAATTGGGTCTCAAACTTATTGATGGTAGAGCGAATTGTGCGTTCGGTAAGCCGATTATGTGGACCATAAGTTGCTCTAAGCGCCCGATACACATTCCTCGTAGAACGCCCATTTTCGTAATAAAGTTGAACAATTTGTAGACGCTGTACCGGGCTAAGTCTTTCCATTATAAATTGTCAAACACTACTGAACAGGAATGCCACTTCAGATGACACGACGCATGCGCAATCTGCAATTAAATCCCCATCACAAAAAGTACCTCCAAATGAATCACCCTTTATAACTGCGGATTTTTTTAATTATTTATTTATAAGGAATAATACCAATGAAATTGTTTAAATATTTTTTTCCTGCTTGCCCCCACAACTTATAAAATTGAAAAAAATACCATTATATTCGCTATCTTTTAATCTAAAAAAATCTATATTTTTGAAAAGTGGTGTCTATTAGTTCGGAAAATATTAAATAATTTCGAGCGTGCGACACGCGGCGCGCTGCTCGCATAGAATTCTAACAGTCTCGTTCACGTTTGTACCCATTTCTTGTTTTTTAAAGATCAACCTTTTATATCAGTATTTCTATGTGAAAATTATATATACATTATCTAAAAAAACGAACAAGTAGAAAGTGATCCTCATTATTAGCCTAAATGTTCAAATGCAAACTTGGAAACGTAATTATTGAATACTGGAACAGAAATAAACTCAGCTGAAATTGAATATAACGATTTCTTTTATGATAAAAATGATCGGAGTATTAAAATAAATCAAGAGACTAAAATATTGTCATAAGCACATTCTCAAAAGTTGGGAGTATTGTTTCGAACCAGAAAGCTTTACACTCCACAACAACTGTTAATTCTGTACAAAGGTTAAATTCGACCAACTATGGAATACTGCTCCCATATTTGGGGTTTCGCTCCTAAACATACAGTGCATTTGTTGGATTCTATTCAGAGAAGAGCTGTTCGTCTGATTGGAGACCCAGAACTGACCGGCGGCCTTGATTCGCTGAAACATCGAAGAACGGTTGGCGACTGAATCCTATTCTACAAGTATTTTCATGGAAAGTGTTCGGAGGATGTGGCCCGTTTAATTCCTCCCAGAGCGGTGCATGTTAGAAATACACGTCGCGCTGGTACTTCACATCCGTATGAGGTTCAGCTTGTTACTTTTCGTACAACGCTTTTCAGGCAGTCTTTTATATGGAGAACATCATCCCTTTGGAATAATTTGCCCAGGACTGTTTTTCCCACCGAAGACAATTTACAGCGATTCAAGAACAACGTGAATCGCTTTTTTCCGCACACGTGTCGCTTTTCTATCGCTTTAGGGACCTCCCTGCAGCACGTGTGCTAGACCCATAAAAAAATATATATCTACGAGGATATGATATAATAATATATGTAATATAAATTTCGACGATATATTACAAAGTAAGTAATTATTTCATAACTTTAACTTCAGTTGAATGTTCCTGCAAAGAAAAATGCGTGACTTTTGCTTTTTTTTTTCGTTATTGACCTCATGCAGTGATATGTCAACGTACCTTTTATAGTTAGAGCCATTTTAAATCTTGCCTCTAATTTTTTTGTTTCTTCAATATAGTCTTTGTTCTTTCAATGACATGTTAGGAAGGGACTCAGTTGTCCATTCAAATATTTCTTTTTTCATTTGCATCGGACTGGTAACACTCTGAAGGCTGGTTCTAGCAGCCACCCTTTTCAAAGTCTCACCGAAGCCATCGCATGCACCCTTGCCATGGGACGTTGGAAAAAAGTGCCACTCTGTAGTAAAATCTTTCAGATGACGAGTGAGATTGATCATTTTTTTTTGTTTTTGTATTGCGCACTTCCCCCATCAGAAAAACATGTATTTTTTTAAATTTTCATTTCAGCTGAGTTTGTCTCTGTTCCAGTATTCAATAATTAAGTTTTCGATGAGTGTGCATTTGAATATTTAGTCTAATAATAAGGATCACTTTCTACTTGTTCGTTTTTTCGATAATGTATGTATAATTTTCATATAGAAGTACGGATGACCTTTTAAAAGCAAGAAATGGGCGCAAACGTGAACGAGACTCTGTTAGAAACCTATGAGCGCGGCGCGCGCTGCGTGAGGGGCGTTCGAAATTCATTTAATATTTTCCGACCTAATAGAGGCTCCACTTTTTAAAAATACGTTTTTTTAGATTAAAATATAGCAAATATAATGGTATTTTTTTTCGATTTTATAAGTTGTGGGGGCAAACATGAAAAAATGATTTAAACAATTTCATTGTTATTCTTTTTTATAAATAAACAATTAAAAAATTCTACGGTTATACTTTGGGAAAATCAACATTCCGAGCAATAAAATGTTGGAAGAACGAGATTTATATTATAAATAGAACCACATATATTACTTTCGTAATGTGTGTGCCTTAGTGGACTACGATAACATTGGTCAACACTGAAATATTTTCCAGAAATTTTATATGTATTATAGGGTATATCTGAGGCACTGATTATGGAAAAAATACTGGTTTAATGCTATCAGCTCTATTTTTTTATTTATATGAAATAACAATTTTCTTCAAAAATGGAACAAAAATACATTTTTTCTATGTTTGATATATTACACACCATGAAACGTTCTTTTATTTTCTTGAATGTACGGCTTGAGGATCATCTCTTTGCAAATTGCCATCATATGGATGTCCCACCTTCCTTGATAACGCTTTTCCATTGTGCGTATATCTTGGTGAAATCTTTCATCTTGTTCTTCACTGAAATCGCCAAGATTTTCGGGGAATCGATCTAAATGAGAATCTAAGTAATGAATCTTGATACTCATGTTGCAGCCCAGATCTTTCAAATTGGATAACGTGCACTCAACTAACTGAACAACTGTCGGTCTTATTGTTTCCGAGAAAATTGTTAATCACCACAACAAACGATTTCCAAGCTTAAGACTCGACTTCATTCATTGAATTCACAAAGTTTGGGTCTTTCACAAGTTGTCTGATTTGTGGCCCATCAGAAATACCCGCTTTTAATTTTTCTGTTCTTAATCCTGCAAACTTGCGTAAAAGAATAGCAAAACATTCGCCGTTTTTGTTAAGGGCTTTTACAAAGTGTTTCATAATGCCCAGTTTAATATGAAGTGGTGGCAGTACAATGCGAACTCGATTTACTAAGGGTAAATTAATAACATTTTTGGTACCAACCATCAGTTCCTCTCGTACTGGTCACTTTTCTTTGAGACCAATGACGTTGTTTGTAGCGGCTATCCCACAGACACATAAAACATAGGTATTTCGTGTATCCACCCTGTTGTCCGAGAAGAAAGCTAACCATCTTTAAGTCTACACAAATGAGGCAGTTGTGGTCTCGATACTTAATTTTTCCATTACTGAAGAAGTAGTTGTATACTCTTCTTTCATAGTAGTAGAGTGTGCAATACGTATAGAACCATACTTGTTGCCGTTATGAAGTAGCACACACTTTAAACTTCTCCTGCTACTGTCTATAAAAAGACGCCAATCATTTGGTTGGTATCGTTGTGAACTCATCTTCTTCAAAATACCTCTGACATCAGTACAAAAAACGAAATCATCTCTAGAAAAATATGGTAACAAATACTTTTCTCGGGTCCGATATAAAGTAATTCTGGTTCCTGGTGCAAGTAAATTCTTTTCTTTTAAACGAGATGCCAAAATTTCAGAAGCTTCTTTTGACAAATTTAGATCCCTTACTAAGTCATTCAATTATTTTTGATTAAAAGGTTGAGGATCTGATGACTGACTACATGTGAAATCCGAATCAGTATTGCCGATTGTGTTGTCTTCAATTTCCATAAGATCTGGTTCTTCAGAGCATTTAGATAATGCTCCTTGTATCTCACCAGAATATAGAAGAGGTGGTTGAACGGAGGGTAAATTAGGATATGACCATTTATTTCGATTTCCAGAATTTATGCCGTTAATATTTACGATGCAAAAATAGCAGTTGTCACGGTGATTTTGAGGTTCCTACCAAATCATCGGTGTTTTAAATATGATAACACTTCTTTTTCCATTTGACCATTGCCGCAAACACAATAAAGTTCTGACACACAATATAAGGTACCCATTGCTTGTCTTGATTGCACAATGTTAATTGTAAGTGGTTAAAATATGCAGTTTGAACGAAGTCTGAGATAGGTTTTCGACATTTTTCAAAGATGTATTCGTCACAAATATAGCAAAAACAATCTGGATTGTATAAACAACGTCTACGTGTCGAAGCCATATCTGAAATTTAAATAATAATTATTCTGAGTCGGGTAGATCTTAAAAAACTGCGGGTGTCGTCTAAGTTAGGATAGACCGAAAATACTAAAAAACTTGTGCTGTCAGAGAAAAACTAATATCGGATTCGAAATCAGAATACTACAATAAGCCCAAAACTGAAAAAAAATTAGAGGAAAAAATCAAAAAAAATATATATATTTGTTGACCAGTGTAATTTATAACATCCATAATTTGCAAAAATATACATTTGGAAAAATCTCCATATATGCCAAGCCAAGCCATAAAAAATTTTTCAGGCAAACCAAAAATATGAAGTCAAAATAGGTGTACGGTTTGTAAAATAATGACCCATATACAAGTTTCAGACTGTTTGGTCTGATTGGTAGGTGAAAAAGCACACAAAGAATTTACAAACTATCAACACATTTGTGGTTAAAATCAGAAGTCCAATAATTTTGCTGGTAAACCATCATAAACTAGAGGCCCCAATATTAACCTACACACACGGGAATAGAATTTGACCCGGCGAAATATTACTTATAGAATAAAATCACTGTGTTTTATTTTTCTAATTTTTCTGATATTTTCTACGTTACTGATCCAAATTTTAATAAAACATAGTGGAAAATCCTGCCAGATAACGTTAACAAACATGGTTAGCCAAAAATAATAGAAAACGAAGTGCATGTCGGACTTGCACAATTAGTGTTCCGTACGTTGATTGCTTTTAAAATAAAATTTTTTGTTACGGAAGTATAAGATGATCAGTCACTTCACAAAACACACCCCAAATGAGTTTTCAACAAAGTTTTTTTTTCCGATCGTTACTAAAAACTGATGACCTTGAAATTTTTTTTTACATACCAGATAAATTACACAGGCCAACTTTTTTTAAACTCTGAGACCAGACTATATTTTTCCGAAGGTCTTTGGTGCACTGGATCCAAATTCGACCTCAGATTTGCTCCATAGCATCAAGTTTTCGAGATACCCTAATCTAAAAATGCAAAAAACACGGTTTTTCGCTATATTCGAGGTTATGTTACACCGCGAATTATTTTTTCTCCACAAAACTTGTTGCAGCATCTGAAAGTACTGCTCTTCCCTTTCAAATTTCATTTCGAATTTTTTAGATATTTTATTTCTTCTGGGAGAAATCGTCCGTTGAAACTAATTAGTTTGGCGTTTACGTTACAACCATACCAAAAAAAAAGTTGAACCTGCAGGCGAGACTATTTTCCATTTTCTTTATTGGATTCTAAGTAAGGCATAGCCTCTTACTCACATTTATAAAAGTTAATTACATAGGGAGAGAGTTTGCTTATTCTAACTTAACCTAAGCATTTAAACTAGTGGTCCTATACTAACTTAATCTAGGAGATGGGTTTAAAACACATGATTGTCTTAACTTAACCTAAGACTTATACTACCTTAACCTAGGACTTATGCTAGCTTAACTTAGGACTTAATGTTAAGTTATCCTAGGAGTTGGCGATGAGGAGGGCCCTCATCTTCATTCGAAAGAGGGTTCGAGGGTCTTGGGAATTGGCGGCGAGCATGTGGGGGGAGTCGGAAGGCGTTCCTGATGGTTGGGTTGGGATGCTGGGATGCCTTATCCATAAACTTGAATTGAGTTTTTCTCATGTGTGCCTTTACGATAGGTACATCGAGGTCTCTGTGGATTTGTCTGTTCCTCGTGAACCATGGGGTTCCCGTAATCATCCTTAGGGCCTTGTTCTGCACTGTCTGGAGTTGGGCTTTCCTTGTCTTGGAGAGCTGACACCATGTAGGGCAGGCGTAGGTAAGACCTGCCTTTACAATGGTATCGTGTATTAGAAGCTTGGTCCTTGGTAGCAACTTATTGGAGCGGTGTATAATAGGATATAATTTGCCCATCAGTTGCTTTGCTTTCTTGGTGACAATGCAGACCTGGTCTTTCCAGATGAGCTGTTTGTCATATTGGATGCCCAGGGACTTGATGGAGTTTGCCATTGGATGCGGGAGCCTTGAAGCTGGAGATGTCCATGGGGGTGCCCCTGCCCTCGGAGAAGACGATGGCTTGCGTTTTGTGGGAGTTCGGCTTGATCCTTCAGCGGTCAAACCAGGAGTCAAGGATGTTTAGGGGGCGTTGCAATCTGTTGGTGATGATGCGGCTACTTCTAGATTGGGTGATTATGGCGGTGTCCTCAGCATAAAGGAGGGGCAGGCGAGAGTAGTGTAATTATATAATTTTTGGGACGCTGAATCCGAATTCGTTGTCAGTTTAAGTCTCTCGAGTCATGATTTGTCCCTAACCTTAAGGAATTCAAAACGGCGTATTCGATATGAAGGGTCCGAAAAAAGTTTCATATAAAAGTGCTGTTCTGTCGTATTAAATTTTGATTTGTTTAGTTATATTTGGTTAAGAGCTTGGGATGTTTGCTAATATGTTGTGTCAAATATTGATTTATTTCGAGTTGTTTGTTTAAGTGTGTACATTTCTGCTATTGTTAATTTTGATTCGTTTAGCGTTTATTATGTTCGCTTTTTGTTATGTTAAATTTTGATTCTTTAAGATTTGAGAATTTCTAATTTTTTTTTATGGGTCAAGCACACGTGCTGCAGGGAACGGCACGTGTTCGAAAAAAGCGATTCACGTTGTTCTTAAATCGCTGAAAATTGTACTCGGTGAGAAACATAGTCCTGGGCAAATTATTCCAAAGGGATGAGGTTCTTCATATAAAAGACTGCTTGAAAAGCGTTGTACAAGGAGTAATAGCTGAACCTCATACATATGTGAAGTATTATCGCGACGTGTATATTTAGCATCTACCGCTCTGGGAAGAATTAGGCGTGCTACATCCATCGAACACTTTCCATGGAAATACGTGTAGAATAGACTCAAGTCGCCAACCCTTCTTCGATATTTCAATCAATCAAAGTTGCTGGCAAGTTCCGGGTCTCCAATCAGGCGAACACCTCTTCTCTGAATAGAATCCAACAAATGCAGTGTATGTTTAGGTGCAGAGTCCCAAACATGGGAGCAGTATTCCATAGTTGGTCGAATTTGAGCTTTGTACAGAATTAATAGTTGTTGTGGAGTGTAAAGCTTTCTAGTTCGAAATAATATTCTCAGCTTTTGAGAAGCTCTCTTTGCTATGCTTGCAACATGTTCATGCCAAGACATATATGCTGCCTAATTAACACCCAACAAATTAAGTGACGATGCTAGAGGAATGGAGTGCCCCGACATAACTATGTCGGATTCAGCAACGTTAACTTTTTAGAAAAAACTACTGCCTGGGTTTTTGTAGCGTTAAATTCCACTTGGATACTGTCCCCTAAGATAGAAGTTCTTTCAGGTCTTTGTTAAGTTGAATGACTTCCTGCTGTCTGCGGATATTTGCCTGAGTAACTGATGTTCGAGCGTAGATTGGATTCCCGGTTCTTTGAGCAGATCGTTAATGTAAATGAGAAAGAGATTAGGATATAGTATGGAGTCTTGGGGCACACCGGTGCTGATAGTGAAGGAAACCCGTCGATTGTCACTCGTAAAGAACGCTCTTTGAGGAAACTTGAAAGCCATAAACAAAACTTTTCAGACATACCAGAAAAGAGTAGCTTAGCCAACAATCCATCGTGCCAAACACGGTCGAATGCCTTCGATATATCAAGAGCAACCGCTCGAGATTCTCCGAAGTGTTCAATTGCGTAGTTACAAACATGAGTTACATATGTTAGAATATCTCCTGTTGATCTTGGTTTACGAAAACCATATTAATGGTCGCTAATAATGTTAAATCCTTATAGATATTTTAGACGGTGCTGATTGATAGCCTTTTCCATGACTTTCGATATTATTGGAAGCAGTGCGACTGGTCAGTAGTTGTTTGATAAGGTCTTTTTGCCTTTTTTAGGTATCGGCTGAACTATGGCGCATTTCTAGCAGGAAGGAAATGTTCCTTTTCTGTAGAATAGGTTGAAAAGTCTACAGAAAACTGGTATTAGTTTCCTCGCACAGTTTTTGAGTGCTATGGCAGGTATTCCGTCAGCGCCAGAAGTTTTCTTGGTGTCTAGCTTCATTAAAATACGTTTTATGATGCGCTGTCTGAACACAATATCGGGAATCCTTAACTGCATTATGGAAATATTAGGTGGCGTTTTTCCTTGGTGATCGACAGTAGAATGTGAACCAAATTCGTTGATTGTGTGCCTCCTTGGTTTTGAATTTCTTTGCATTTGTTCCGGGCCCGAACAAAGATGTTACGATTTATCACGCCATTGTCGGTAGGCAAGATATTTAGAAGCAGTAGCTTCTTTACGTTTTCGGTCAAACCAAGGCATGCCGTTGGAACGGAATTTCTTCCATACCTGCCAAAATAACATTGGAAACCTCCTTGGCGCAGTCAAATGTGTCGTCGGATCGAAAACAAATGTCTGACTAAGGGTAAGTTTGAAAAATATTCCATGAGTTGTTCCCATTTAGCAGATTTGTAGTGCCAAATCTTGTGTAGTTTAGGCACCCCTCTGTCGAAAGCATTTTATGGTCGAAAAAAACCTAACGACGGATTTACGGTGACAGTGTAAATCCCTGGATCGGTGGTTAAAAACAGATCAAAAGACTGGCGAACTCCCCGTCTCGATCAGAGATCCGTGTTGATTCGTCCATAAGCTGAGTTAAGCCACCACTGATTGAGAATGATTCAGCTTCACGACCTTGTTTATTGGTAGTATTTGAATCCTTAAGCCAGTTGATGTTGTGGACATTAAAGTCACCTAGAATGGCAATTTCGACATATATTTTTTTTATGGGTCTAGCACACGTGCTGCAGAGAGATCCCTAAAGCGCTACAGGAGCGATACGTGTGCGGAAAAAGCGATTCACGTTGTTCTTGAATCGCTGTAAATTGTACTCGGTGGGAAAATCAGTCCTGGGCAAATTATTCCAAAGGGATGATGTTCTCCATATAAAAGACTGCTTGAAAAGCGTTGTACGAGGAGTAACAAGCTGAACCTCATACGGATGTGAAGTATCAGAGCGACGTGGCCACATCCTCCGAACACTTTCCATGAAAATACTTGTAGAATAATCTCGCCAACTGTTCTTCGATGTTACAGCGAATCAAGGCCGCCGGTCAGGTCCGGGTCTCCAATCAGATGAACAGCTCTTCTCTGAATAGAATCCAACAAATGCAGTGCATGTTTGGGAGCGGAGTCCCAAACATGGGAGCAGTAGCCATAGTTGGACGAATTTGAGCTTTGTAAAGAATTAACAGTTGTTGTGGAGTGTAAAGCTTTCTGGTTCGAAATAATGTTCCCAACTTTTGAGAAGCTCTCCTTGCTATGCCTGCAACATGCGCATGCCAGGACATATTTGCTCCAAAATTAACGCCCAACAAATTAAGTGACGATGTTAGAGGAATGGAGTGTCTCGCCATAACTATGTCGGATTCAGCAACGTTAACTTTTTTAGAAAAAACTGCCGCCTGGGTTTTTGTAGCGTTAAATTCCACTTGGTTACTGTCACCCCAAGACAGAATTTCTTCCAGGTCTTGGCTAAGTTGAACAACTTTCCGCTGTCTGCGGACACTCGCCTGAGCAGCCGATGTCCAAGCGTTCAAAGTGAATGAAGAGATCAGCGTACTGTCATCTGCAAAGCTGTAGATTGGATTTCCGGTCTTTTCCAGCAGATCGTTAATGTAAATGAGAAAGAGAGTAGGAGATAATATGGAGCCTTGGGGCACACCGGCGTTGATAGTGAAGGTGTTAGAAAGAAATCCGTCGACCGCCACTTGTAAAGAACGCTCACTGAGGAAACATGAGAGCCACAAACAGAACCTTTCAGACATACCATAAGAGCGTAGCTTAGCCAACATTTCATCGTGCCAAACACGGTCGAATGCCTTGGATATGTCAAGAGCAACCGCTCGAGATTCTTCAAAGTGTTCAGTTGCGTTGTTCCAAACATGTGTTACATAAGTCAGAAGATCTCCTGTTGATCTATGTTTATGAAAGCCATATTGGTGATCGTTAATAATGTTGAATTCTTCAAGATATTTTTGAAGATGTTAATTGATAACCTTTTCCATGACATTCGATATGATTGAAAGCAGTGCGACTGGTCAGTAGTTATTTGGCAAGGTCTTCTTGCCTTTTTTAGGTATCGGCTGAACTATTTCATACTTCCAGCAGGAAGAAAATATTCCCTTTCTGTAGGATAGATTGAAAAGTCTACAGAAAACTAGTGTCAGTTCCCTCGCACAGGTTTTGAAAACTATGGCAGGTATTTCGTCAGCGCCAGAAGCTTTTTTGGTGTTTCAATAAAATACGTTTTATGATACGCTGTCTGAAGACAACATCGGGCATCCTTCACTGCACTATGGGAATAGCAGGTGGTGTTTTTCCTTGAAAATTGATAGTAGAATGTGGGGCAAATAGTTTAGCCAACAAGTTCGCTTTTTCAACAGGTGTCCTTGCAATATAATTATCTGGCCGTGTGAGTAGTGGTATGGTGGATTTGGTGAAATTATTTTAGCTACCTGCCTTAGCGACTGACCAAAAGGACCTGGAATTGTTGGGACAAGCGGGAAGTGTGTTTCTAATTCGCCGATTGTGTGCCTCCTTGGTTTCGTCGATAATTTCTTTGCATCTGTTCCGGGCACGAACAAAGATGTTACGATTTATGGTGTTAGGATTTTCACGCCATCGTCGGTAGGCAAGATGTTTAGAAACAACAGCTTCTTTGAATTTTCGGTCAAACCAAGGCTTGCCGTTGGAAGGGCATTTCTTCGAAAAAGGAATGTAAGCTTCCATACCAGCCAAAATAACATCGGAAACCTCCCTGGCGCAGTCAGATGGGTCGTCAGAACGAAAAAAAATATTAATTTTCACTCTATGCCTGATGTTATGTTGGGTTTATTTACTTTTATAATTGTTTGGGAATTAAGAATGTAATATCATCAATGAAATATTGAAGAACGGAGTATTATCGAAAAAGATTTTTCGAAAAAAGTTGTGTATTTTTTCTAGAGAAACATGACGCCGTCATAAAAAATATGAGTTCCTATTTAAAAAATCAAAGTTGACCTTGAAATGACCTTCAAAATAATCTTCCAAGGTCATCACAAATATATCATTTTATTGCCCCTTCAAAAACCTTTTCTCTGAAACTTTTTTTTATTAAAAATTGACATAAAAAAATTTAAGAAGCTTGGTAGATTAAAATGGGACATCATGTATGATAACAAATAAACAATGTTGCCACTAGAAAGATGAATGAGATGAAATAAAAAGTTCAAAATGCATTTTGATGGGGAAAAGTAGTACTTTCATTTGCCGCAACAAGTTTTGTGGGGAAAAATTAATTCGCGGTGTAATATAATTCCGAATATCGGGAAAAACTGTGTTTTTTGTATTTTTAGGTTAGGACATCTCGAAAAACTAATGTGATGGAGCAATTCTGAGGTCGAATTAGGATTGACCGTACCAAAAATCTTTGGGGGAAGTATACTCTGGTCTCAGGATCTGGAGTTTCATCCAATTTTGTCTGCCGGTTTTATTAAAGGTCTCGTGAAATTCTCGTTCAATCTATACTCTGTGGAAAGTATTCCAGAATTTTTTCAAAATCTTTTTAACAGTACTTTTTGAGATAATGGGGGGACAGCTATTTTTACAAATAATACAAGGAAAAGTGTGCGCAAGTATTATATATATTTTTGAAGTCGTGTTTTTACAAGTTTTCATTTGATGACCTGGTAAAAAAAATTCACTTTCAATTTCATCTCCAAAACTAACCTCTTAAGTCAAAATATAACTGTCGAGACTACACGGCTCTGATGAGGCCATCAATTCCTATATTAGTGTCAAATTTTAACTTTTGTTTAAGTTATTCAACGGTTAGATCTCGAACACCACTGTTCGGATTCACGTGACAAAGGGCTCACCGGCAACGGATAACTTCTTACAATGGAGAAACGGTAACCAGAGATTATTGCACATGTCGGCTAATAGCTGTTGGCTAATAGATGTTTCCCAAAAGGTAGGAAGAAGAACAAAAAATTAAACAACGGATTTAAAATAAGCACGTTCAAAATTGTACTATTAGTCTCTTGCTTAACTGAAATAAAACTATAGATAAAAGAAATAACCTGCAAAACAAAGAACGTAGTTGAGGTCAAACTAATACTTATGTAGTATGTGGCGAAGTGAATGTTATTAATAAAGAAAAAGGTCTCGTTAATTACAGACTACGGTAGACGGTAAAAGTAACTAACGACCATGAACGGTGTTGGTAAATGACGACGGTCGACGGTAACGCTGAATAACGTTGGTGCACGGTTGCATTCACTGGTATTGGTAATCGGAAACGTAATTGACGATGATAGACGGTGACTCCAACTTAGGACGGTTAACGGTAACTCTGTAGGGCACAAATCTCTGACAAACAAACAGCAGACGTAATTTATTACAGTCAAACCCCCAGCCAAATATGTGGGTTAAAAATCAAGCGGCTTGTAAGTCCGACAGGTACATAGGAGGCGGTGTAAAGTCAAGTGGCTGAAGCAGCTCTTGTCTTGATCTGCTCTTTGCCTGTAACTTGATCTGATCTTTAATTTAGTTCTTGATCTAGTCACTAGTCTTAGGTCTGATCTGGGCTGCTGACAGTAGATGAACCGACTGCCTGCTCAAGCCGCCGTCACAAGTTTTTATAAGAATAGTGAGAAGCGACGATAAGGAGGATAGGGAAGACTAAGAAAACTTGAATGGACTGAGTAAAAAGTAGATACTCTCAGCACCCACTGACCATATATGATGATATAAATATAATAAATTATATGACGCTGTTATTTTGAAAGTTTAATAAGATAAGTTTTTAATGGAATAGTACCACAATAAGATGAGAAAAAAGTATATTTTGCTCTAATGGTGGCAACTTACAATTTTATAGAAATTGTTTGCAGTTTTATTTTTTCACATAAAGATAATTTAAATATAAAAATGTGAAATTTAATAAGAGTACCTACATCTTATATCCATTTTGTAAATTGAAAAAGTTTTATATTCCGGCAGATAAGAAAAAGGTGCGTTATAACTTATGATAAAGGTCTTTTGATATGGTTTCTTTTTAAAAGCCAAGTCTTTATTTCCTTTATGTTCTTTTAGGCCTCCTTTGAATCACAGCCAAACCTATTTTGTATATATTGGGATAAAATCAAGACAATTAAATTCGTTTTTTAGTTTAGACATCGTCTCAAAATTAGATTTCTTTGAAAATTTGCAGCTTCAGCTGTTGAGTTTGTTCGGTGTTAAAAACTTCAACTTTCATTAGTGTTACATTAGCTGTTTTACGATATTCGTCCCATTAGATTCCTAGTTATAGTGGTAAGCATAACAGTACGTGTGCACGAATGGTCGGCTAAGAACTTCAAACCAAGAAGGCGATTAATTTTTAATTGGCCACGAAACCGCAATAAATGTTTCAAAAAGAATTCCGTAGTGAGTGCACGCTTGAGGAAGACGAATAGTCGGGTTCGATTAGGCGAATTTACCACTCAAAAAGTACGCAAATTATGTAATCAGATCAACAGCCGATACTACGAGCTTTAACTAAACCAAAGATACGTATATAATGCAACAGCGGGGCTGAATGATATCAAAATTTGAACTGGGAACTGTATTAAATTGTAGATAAATATATTTGATATTGAATTTTAGGTTGCTTATAAGCTAAGGATACATATTGTAAAAAATAAACACTACAATACATGCTCGTTATTAATAAATCAGACTTCAGTTATAAGTATAGACGACAAAAAACATTCTTGACACAAGTTACCTAAGTCGAGGCAATATAGCGCCGAAATAATAAAATCAAATCCGTGGCGCCTGAAATAAGCATTAACCTAATTACTGGCAACGCTATTGAATTATCCCACATCTACGAGATACAAAATATATAGAACTTGTTTAGCTGGCCTGGTTAATTATGTTACATATACGTAGATTTACTGAAGGATTTTTTTTAACATACCCATCCCGAGGGTATCAAAGGGATCAGGTTAATTTTGGTTTACATACAGTGTTCTTCAAAAGTTTGCATTATATAGGAAAGTTTTTTTGTACAAGACAACGGACTTTCGGTACTTTTACTGTAAGGGCGAAATTTACCGATGGTTTTCGTCTGTTAAGATTTTTTTTTTAAGAAAAACCTGTTTCTGTTGCTATTGGAAAAACTATGGTAAATTTCCAATAATTATAAAATAATGTAACTGATTACAATCCGTAAATATCCGTAACTGGGATTAATTTTCTCGCATTAATTAAATAAGAGACTTCATAGCTTTTAATTAATTAATTAATAGCTTAAATTTCGTCAGTAATTAAGGTTATCTTGAAACATTGTTGGGGTCCAACGAGGTTGTTGGTCTTAAACTCTATTAAGATTCTAACGAATATCTCAAACCACTTAATAATAAAGCGGAAAACTAAGTCAATAAAAAGCACTTTGGGAAGAAATAGAAGAGTTATCAAGGTTCCCAATCAATATTTTTTTTACAGATTGTCCGACTTAGGTTATTGGCCGAATTGTGGCTAACTTCTAAACTCGAGGTGGGGGGAGGGGCAGAGGGAGATAAAGAAAGTTTATTAAGAAATAAAGATAATATTAAAGACAGAGAGGTTTGTAAGGGGAGTTTTTCTAAACCTTTAAGAGCAGGGAGAGGCGTGAGCTCCTTAAATCAATTCGTCAATACTCTCTGTAGCCAAATAGAACATTAAAAATATTATCTGTAAAATACCTTACAAATACAGGGTTTTAGTTCAAAACTGGACATGTCCACAAAATTCAAAAATCTGTTTTAACTGCCATCTGTTGGTATACAAGAAGTACTAACGGACATACAATTCACTTCTGCTTACAGGAAGAAGGGTCCTAGGATAGAACTTCTAAAAGAAATGCATGTTCGGTTCAAAACAAAATATGTCCAGAACAAAAACAGTTCAAAACTGGATATGTCCAAGGCGGCCTGATGTTAAGTGCGACAAAAATATGGGAATCATTAACATCAACAAAACAATGGAGACTCTTGACGATTGGGTGGGAGAACGTTAAGGCAACAAGGGCCCCACCTAGTCCTTACAAGGTTATTAATGTCCAGCAGCGACTTTGTTGAGGACAAAAAATACAGAAGCAAATGCTCATTTTCAATACAAAAAACAAGGGAGCTACAAGTCTTGTCAAACTGCAGCGGTGTTTTTCAAAGAAATAATTATAATGGAGTCCGTTGTCAAAGGTCACTCAATTCTACCAAGCAGTCCAGGTCCACGAAGACCAGGAAGTCTAAGAAGTCTAGAAGAGTAGCATATGCCAGGCCAGCCGAGTTTCAGCTCCCTTTGCAATCTTATTTCAAGAAAATTTCCATCCCTGCAGAAAAATTCAAGGATATTACTCACTTGTCTAAATTTTGTAGCGAAAAAACTAGGAAAATGTTTAACGAAATTCCCATAACATCAGAAAAGTCAAATAAGTCAAAAACCTATTTTTTTTCTCTATATTTTTACAAAAACACAAATAATTTGTGTAATTTTAGCTAATAGTTTGTACTTATTAATTTTATTTTTTTAAAATTATTTTTAATATTAAATAATTTACAGAAAAGTAGTAACGGTTCTGAAAAATAGTGTTGTTTTATAATGGACATAACTTGTTTTGAACAATTTAAGAATGGGCAAATCCTGTTTTGCACAGAAAAATTTTGACATTTTTTTTTTATTTTAATAACTTAACAATTTTACTTCTACTTTCAAACAAAAAAAAAAGTACATTTTTTAATTACATATATTTGTTGAAATAAACATTACTATTTGGTTTCTTAATAATCCGTTTTCTCTCAGTTTTGGACTTGCAAACTTTAAAAATTGATTTGCTCAAAAAGTCGATTTCTGGACATGTCCAGTTTTGAGCTTCAACTGTCGTTAAATTAACATATATTCTTAAATTATAGGATAACCCAACAAAAATAATATTAAAAACTAAGAATTCGAAATATTAAATACCTGCCATCATACACGCAGTAATGGTCATATATTCCGTTGGAATGTATGTGTATGTTTCCACAGAGAGAGCTCTTTACGAGTAGTAGTTGACTGATTTCATTTAATACTTTCGACCTAAAAAGCGATCAATCTGATCAACGAGAGATCAATGGACCGATGGACTGTTGGCTAAGCTACGCTCTTATGGTATATCTGAGAAGTTCTGTTCGTGGCTCTCATGTTCCCTCAGAGAGCGTTCTTTACGAGTGGCAGTTGACGGATTTCTTTCTAACACCTTCACTATCAACGCCGGTGTTCCCCAAGGCTCCATACTGTCTCCTACTCTCTTTCTCATTTACATTAACGATCTGCTGGAAAAGACCGGGAATCCAATCTACAGCATTGCAGATGATAATACGGTTATCTCTTCATTCACTTTGAATGTTCGGATATCGGCTGCTCAGACGAATATCGGCAGACAGCAGGAAGTCATTTAACTCAACAAAAAGCTGGAAGAAAGTCTATCTTGGTGTGACAGTAATCAAGTAGAATTTAACGCTACAAAAACCCAGGCGGTACTTTTTTCTAAAAAAGTTAACGTTGCTGAACCCTACATAGTTATGTCAGGGCACTCCATTCCTCTAGCATCGTCACTCAATTTGTTGGGTGTTAATTTGGGAGCAAATATGTCTTGGCATGAACATGTTGCAGGCATAGCAAGGAGAGCTTCTCAAAAGTTGGGAATATTATTTCGAACCAGAAAGCTTTACACTCCACAACAACTGTTAATTCTTTACAAAGCTCAAATTCGACCAACTATGGAATACTGCTCTCATGTTTGGGACTCCGCTCCCAAACATACACTACATTTGTTGAACTCTATTCAGAGAAGAGCTGTTCGTCTGATTGGAGACCCAGAAATGACCGGCGGCCTTGATTCGCTGGAACATCGAAGAACGGTTGGCGACTTGAGCCTATTCTACAAGTATTTTCATGAAAAGTGTTCGAAGGATGTAGCCCGCTTAATTCCTCCCAGAGCGGTGCATGTTATAAATACACGTCGCGCTAATTCTTCATATCCGTATGAGGTTCAGCTTGTTACTCCTCGTACAACGCTTTTCAAGCAGTCTTTTATATGGAGAACATCATCCCTTTGGAATAATTTGCCCAGGACTGTGTTTCCCACCGAGTACAATTTACTGCGATTCAAGAACAACTTGAATCGCTTTTTCCGCACACGTGTCGCTCCTGTAGCACTTTAGGGACTTCCCTGCGGCGCGTGTGCTAGATCCATAAAAAAAACATTTCTTCTGTAGATGTTGGTAGTTACATGAATAAAACAATTATAAAATACGGTATTTTTACTCAATATAAAAAATTAGTCTATATAACTGTTAGTATGTCAATACCACTACACCAAAGAATTTATTTTTCACTTGATGCGCGTTTCGCTAACCATGTTAGCATCATCAGAAGCGATAAGTGACTAAACCTAAGATTAAAAAGTAGTCAACTTTACTAAAATTTATAGAGCGAAACCGATCAATTATAGACGTAGGTTACATTCCGGTGAAGTAACTAGTATAGGGCACTCTAAGGGAAATGAATTTTTGCATTTTATAACTTCAATCCTTTCGAATCTATCTAATAATCTCCTATCAGATACATTATTAATTAACCTTGAATTATCTAAACCAACCGTCAGGCTTGTTAAGAATTTTCGGCTGTCAGATCGACTAAGGAAGATCCCAATGAGGGCTAAACAAGCTGATATATCCGAAACTACGGTTTTCAAGGTTATGCAAGAAGTTTTAGGGATGAAAAGAATGGGAGTGTGGATTCCCACACTGTTTACACCAGAGCAAAAACTGACGAACTGACTTTATTGAATATTTACACTGCATTAGCATATCCCCATATTTCCTAAGGTATCATGCTTTGGGGAAAGTGTGTGCATGTAAATCGAACGCCAGGCAATAGTCAACTCGTTCAACGAGCATTATTACGGTAGTGTTTCGATCTATTTAATTAGTTTGTCGATTGCAAACGAGAGGGACTAGAAATAAAGCAGAGTGTAGTGTTAGAATTAAGACAAGTAAAAAATTTGGAGGTTAATGAGAATAATTCTGTGAAATTGTATGTAGCTAACGAAACGATAAGAGACGACCTTGATCATTTTACTGTTTACGGTGATATGAAGTATAAATAACAGTTTTTTTTTCTTTTTCTCCCGTGTTGGAAAATGGAATATACGAGGAACACACGTAAAGTTTTTACGACAGAAAGAACAATAAATAGTGATGATTATACATCAGGAGACTCGAAAAGAAGAAGAGTCGAAGAAAAAGAAGAGCCAATGGGATTATTCAAGAAAAGTGAAAAGCTGATAAGAACACCACAGAAAGAAAAAAACGAAAGAGTAGATAAGATAGACAATTTGATAGAAATGATCAGAGAGCTAATGTCAGATATAAAGGATATAAAATAAGATTAGAAGATATAAGAACAAGAGTTGAAGGAATTAAGAAAGGAGAATGAAGTATTGAAAGAGGAAAATAAGATAATTACAGAAAACATGAGAAGTATGGATTTGAAGATGAGTAGATTGGAAAAAGGCAACGCAAGGAATAATATTGTAATATCGGGAGTGAGATTTGAAGCGAATAGCCAACCAGATCTGAAAATGGGTGTAGAACATTTTATGGAGAGGAGTATGGACATAAAAGTGCAGATTAAAGATGTGATAAAAATAGGAGCGACTATTTACAAGATAGAACTTTGAAACACGGGAGATAAAGAAGCTGTAATGAAAAATAAAAACAAACTGTCAAACCTAAGAGAGAGAATTTACATAAACAACTATTTAACAAAAGATGAACGGGAAATCCAAAAGAAATTGAAGCCTATAGCAGAGAACGAGAGAAAGAATGGAAAAAGGGTGAAAATAGGATATCAAAAAACCGTAATCGAAGGAAGAGAATATCAATGGGACATTGAGATAGAAAAACTGAAAGAACAAACAAAAAAATACTACGACCATCAAGCCAAAAAACTGAGAAAAAGGAGAGAGATAGGTAAATTGACGATGACCCTGTCAAAGATAAAGGATAGGGAAGAGAGGACTAGTAAAAGGAATATAAATAAGAATATAATCAAAGAGATAGATAGGAAAAAGGTATGGGAAATAATTATTGAGCAATTAGTTTGAGGACACGGAATAATAGGGGTATAAACGGAAAAGAGGATGAACTGACAGAAGAATAACAAATACAATATGTAGGAACCATAGAAACAGAAAGGAAAGGAATTGGTTGCAAAAAATTAGAAGGAAAGGTCGTAAAAGAAGAAGACAAAATTATGAAAATATAGAGGGAATACTATAAAGATCTATCAAATGGGAATGACATAGCATACAAAAATCAACATAGAGATATAATATTGGAACAAGATACAGAACCCACACAAACAGAAGAAACTAATACAGAAGAAACAAAAGAGGCAATCGGCAATTTAAACAGGATGGAAGGATATAGAAGGAAATATGGAAAAGACAAATATAGAATAACTCAACTCCACGGGCCTTACACTCCTAACAAATGGGGTAGAAAGGCATAAGGATTAAGTAAGTAAGTAAAAAGATTCCTTGGGCCGATTTGTAACCTGTGTGCGCATGAATCAAGTAAAAGTGTTTTTTTTATAAGTGTCTAGTATACATTACAGTTTGTCAAGTTGGTAAATGCGATTCTAGCGTTTCAACAAAAAATCGGTAGAGGAAACCTTTGTCTACAATGCATTTTAGTAAAAGTATTAGTCGATTCCAAACTTTCGTCGAAATTACGTGAAGTCCAAAATGAGCCTTTCTTTGTTTCTATCCAAAGGGGCGTAAAATGACACATTCCGCCACCGCTAAATATATTAAAAAGTCGGTATCGTTTGTGAAGAAGTGGGTAAACCATTTTATCGAGATAAAAAATGTCGACGACTTGCCAAAACTCGGTAGGTCAAGTCACTCCGAAAGGCGAAAAAATTGACATTTATTTGTATTCACGGGACTCGAAATTGACGCTGCGTCGAGGAGCGGAAAAATTAAGAAAATTGGGTTTGAACGTGTCCCATGAGACCATTCGACAATATCTTGATGTCAAATTCCGAAGCACGTTGAAGAAACTTTTTCTGGGAGAAAATCACGTTGCGAAGTGGCTCGCTTGGGCCGACGACAAGATACTAGAGTGGCCCTTACAATCGCCGGACGCCAACCCTATTGAAAACGTTTGGTCCCTTGTAAAGAGAAAGTTTAGAGGAAAGACTCTGAGGACTTTGGCTCAGTTGTCTCGCGAGATTCGAGAAATTTGCAGAGTATGCAGAAAATCTCGTCGACAGCATGCCTCGAAGATGCCAGGCGATTATTGATGCAGGAGGTGATTGGACGTCATGCTAAGATAATTGTCCTGTTGTTAGCACACCAAAGAATAAATTGATGGCAAAAAATATTCTCGAAACACATTTTTTCAAGAATACGAGCGGCCACGTTCTTACTTGACAGACTATAAATCAAACATTAACAAATAAAGCGTTTTGGTCGCAAATCACAAGTGTCAAACCCGAAATGGGAAGGTTTTAATAATTATGCGACACAGAACTACTATATCCTAAAACTCATTGGATTATAATGGCATTATATTATATAATAAGTTATCGATAGGCATCAAAAACTTGAGCGTGAACCAATTTAAGACGAGAATAAAATACCTTTTAGTGCATACTACTCCATTAATGAATTTTATGAAATAACGACATAAATATATCAAGAATGGGTCAAAAGGCAGAAATCTGAAATAAATGTGGCTCGCCCCTGATCTTAACTTTGTACAGGGTGAGTCAACGATAGAGTAAAGTTCATTATCTCATTTGTTTCGGGAATGATGAAAAATGTTAAATACAATAGTTTTAAGGCATGTTAAGGTGCATAGTTTAAAATTATTTTTAAGTATACAGGGTACTTCAAAAAAGTGTGGCCGATATAACATATGTTTTTTTAAATAGAACATCCTATTTTCTAATTTATTTTTAAATTCTGCGTAAAATTTTATAACTATTTTATTATTAATATTATATACCTAAATCTAGTAGTTTTTCTAATATTTCATGTTTTTAAAAAAATACTAGTTTTCAGTTTTGTAAAAAATTGCCAGTAGCGCCATTGTTTCTGAAGGTGGAATAATTGGTACGAGCGTTCTATAGAGATAAAAAAAAAGATATATGTAAATTTGAGTTAGATGCTACAAGGTGTTCAAAATAAATTTATGCATTTCGATTAATTTGCATTGAAAAATCTCAAATTTTTTAAATGGCACATCCTGTATACTATTATTTGTTCTGATAGATTTTACAAAACACTCCAACTTTTATTAAGTATGTCATATACCTCTTTCTAATAGTTTTCGGTTTATTTTGAATTTTTCAATTTTTACCCTTGTTTGTAGAACACTTACGCTGTGACATCATAGTTGCCAAGACAAAACAAAAATGTAGGCATTGTCAAATTTTGACATGTCGATTAAGCATGTAAAAGTAGTTTAATTTGTTTTAGTACGTGACGTATAAAGATAATAGTTATGGATTTTCCTAAAAATGAATTAATTGATATGGTTTATATACTGGGCGAGGCGGGAAAAAATTGTCTTTTAGCAGTAAGGCTTTACGGAGCGAAATACCCTAACAGACGTATACCATCTAGAAAATTGTTTCAGTGCTTAATGGAACGTTTTGATGGTAGTATTAGCGTTGACTATACGAAACGGAAAGTAGTAAACCAGAATGCTACCAATGAGGAAAAAAAATAGAGATTTTACTTCATGTTAAAGATAATCCCCAGGTCAGCAGCCGTCAACTAGCTGACTTATCTGACACATTCCAATCTATGGCTAATCAAGTATCATCCCTTTCATATAGAACTACACCAAGAACTTCAAGACCGTGATTTTGAACGACGAGTAAACTTTTGTACCACCATGAATGAAGCAATAGAGGCCGATCCAAATTTTTTATCCAAAATAATCTTCTGATGAAGCTCCTTTTCACAGTAATGGAGCAGTTAACAGCCACAACATGCATTATTATTCAACAGTTAATCTATTTTGGGTTCAAAACCAAAACCATTGATCGCCTAAGGTATGGTGTGGCATATTAAATTTTCGAATTATTGGCCCATGTTTTTTCTGCTAATCGCTTAACGGGCCTAGATATCTAAAGACGGAGCTCCTGTTCATTAACACCAGGAAGTTTGGGAATTATTAAACGATCGTTACCCACAAAAATGGATCGGTAGGGATGGATTCATTCAGTAGCCCCCTCGATCATGCGACTTAACACCTTTAGACTTCTTTTTGTGGGGCTATATTAAAGATCGTGTTTATGTAAATCCCCCTACAACACCAGTAGTTATGGAAAATAGGATACGGGATGCGTGCAGATCAATAACGCCCTTTATGGTAAGGAAAGTGAAGGAAAATATAGTAAAAAGACTAAACATGTTTATTCAAGCAGACGGGCATATTTTTGAACATTAACTACGTCATAATAATTAATCATTAGATAAGTTAAACTATATTAAAATTATTATTAACCATTTGTTTATGTTTTCACAATAGCGTAAGTGTATTAAAAACACGGGTAAAAATTGAAAAATTCAAAATAAATCGAAAACTATTAGAAATAGGTATATGATATACTTAATAAAAGTTGGAGAGTTTTATAAAATCTTTCAAAAAAAATAATAATAATAATATACGTAGTGTGCTATTTAAAAAATTTGAGATTTTTCAATTTAAAATAGTCGAAATGCATAAATTTATTTTGAACACCCTGTAGCATTTACCTCAAATTTCTTTGCATATATTTTTTTTTCATCTTTATACAACGTTCATACCAATTATGAGTATTCCACCTTCAGAAACACTGGCGCTAGTGGCAATTTTTTATAAAAGTAGTATTTTTTAAAAAAAATTGAAATATTAGGAAAACTACTAGGTTTAGGTACATAACATTATTAATAAAAAAGTTATAAAATTTTACGCAGAATTTAAAAATAAATTCGAAAATAGGATGTTCTATTTAAAAAAAAAACTATATTACATCGGCCACACTTTTTGGAAGTACTCTGTATACTCAAAAATAATTTTAAACTATGCACCTTAACATTCCCTAAAACTATTGTATTTAACATTTTTTCGTCATTCCCGAAACAAATGGGATAATCGTTGACTCACCCTATACTGTGCAGTTTTAAGGATAGTTTTTGTTTTATCCTTTCTGTTTATTTACAATTGTATTGTATTGTATATCACATTTGTAATTTTATTGTATTTTAAGTATTTATTTATTATTTATTTTTTTATAGTTTTACTTTATTATCATTTTTTATTATTATATTTTATTTTATCTTTTTTTTTTAATATTACATTCGGTAGGCCAATTGCCTACTTTTTTTATAAATTGTTATATGTTAACAAGTAGCAAAATAAAGTTTGGAAGTTTCTCAGAAATATTTGACCGATGATTATTTCTGGCAAACGGTCAGACATAGTGAGACTTAGATGTTTTATTGAGATACTCTCATAGATACAATAGAGATTTTCACCTCCAAGGAAGGAGAAAGCTAGATTCCGTCGAGTCGTTTTTCGGAATCGGCTTTAAAGAAGTCGGCAAGATTATCGGCGAATTGTCAGCATCGTTTTTAGGATTCCGGATGGAACACTTATAAGATCACTTCGGTGTCTGTCCGTCGGTCTGTCTGTCCGTCTGTCTGTCACATATTTTCTGCGAAACTATTTGACACTAATATAGAAATTGATAGCCACATTAGAGCCGTGTAGTTCTAAAAGTTAAATTATGATTTAAGGGGTTAGTTTTGGGGGGTGAAATAGGAAAAACTTTTTATCTTTTCATCTAGTGGGGTGTTAAATGAAAGCTTATAAAAAACACTAGATCAAAAATATATTTCTTTGTATTATTTTTAATGAATTGCGAAAATTCGCTGTCTCTTATCTCGAAAATTACTGATTAAAAATTTTTGAAAAAATTCCGGAATATTCTCCACAGGGAGTAAATTGAACGAAAATTATTAGCTGTGCATTACCTTTAATAATTTATCTGATACATAAAAAAAACAAAAATGTCAAGGGCATCAGTTTGCAGTAAAGATCGTTGTTGTTGAAAATTCATTTGAGGTGTATTTTGTGAAGTCGCTGATCATTTTATACCTCCGTAACAAGAATTTTTATTTTAAAAGCAATCAGCGTACAGAACACTAATTGCGGAAGACCGCCTTGCACTTGGCTGGTTATTTAAAAGGTACCGGAGAAATCTAGAACAATTATACCTACAGATTATAAAAGCTGTTGACTTACCGTGTCAAAAATAAATATTTTAATTAATACAAAACTAATGCTTGACTACTCACAGTTGTTTGAAGTGGTTTTCAATAGTTGTCGTTAAACCTACTCAAATACAATACTTGTAATGACTTTCTCGTTTTATTCTTCCCAAGTGAACTTCTGTCAATAATGCCGCTTTATTATTATGTACCAGAATTTTATGGTTAATACATCTTTGGGGAGTTACACCCCTGAATGAATAAAAAAATATGTTGCAAAAAATACAGATTTTACTTGCCTTACTAAAGAAAGTATTGTGTTTATGAAAAAATTACTTTCCGCGATCGTTACATTTCATTATGTTTTAAGGTCCCTGGTTCAGAAAAGACAGAGTCTCCAATTTCCGCTCATTATACGTATTGTTTAAGGTCCTTGTATTTTCAAGAAAAGTACTTTACCAATTTTTTATCGGCAATTTTATTGTTTTTCCACTTTTAACATCACAAAGGAAAAAAAAACAAATGAATCCTCGCAATTAGAACAAAGGTATGCTGTAAAAACAGACCTTTCTTGTGTTTTGTTTATTTTTTGCATTTTGTTTGTTTTCCACGTCTGTTTTGACATTTTTGTTTTTGCTGTGCTGTCGTGTCGGACCTTTTTCACACTCTCCTAATTATGTTTAAAAAGGGTCCATTTGAGTATTTAATTTTATTTATAAATGCAGAAGACAGGTAGATTTGTACTATCTTTTTTTCTAAGATAAATAAAATAATTTTTTGTTTATTATTTATTTTTTTATACATTTATATATAGCGACCCTCGATAATAACAAGTAAAATTAACTTAGAAGTTATAAACTCTTGATATAAAATCAACAAACAAGGAAAATTTTGTATAGAAATAATGTATTAATTACATACCCATATCTATGTTACCACTGCAATTAATTGACTGCTCTTTATCTGTGTAGTTCAAAATATGTAAAGTAAGGTATAGCAAATTTGCTAGTAAAAGTTAAACATATCAGATATAGCTTATGAACACACAAAAATATTTCTGTTTAACCGAACATTTCATAGAACCCAATTGTCATTAAAATATGCCTACATTAATAAAACACTTAAAATACTTTTTGCATTACCAATTTGCAGTATTTCACGAAAAAAAAAAATTTTTTTCGTAATACATTTCACTAGGTAAACAAAACGTATTGTTGCTAAAGAGATATGAAGGTTAGATTGTTGCTGACAGCGGTGTGTTATTTCCCTTCAACCTGTATTAAAAATTCACTCTCTCTCTCAGCTATGATCATTTTAGCTGTGACAAGCGCTGCGCAATGATTTTTAAATTTACTTAGCCCAGTGATTTCTTAAATTTTCAAATATGTTTAAATTTATTAAAAAGTGTTTGGTGTGACTCTTTTTGACTCCAGGAGTCACCCATTTTAATATATTAAACGATTTTCATAACACCCTATATATATATATATATATATATATATATATATATATATATATATGTATATATATCTAATTTTTGTTTTTACGTTCTAAGATAAAATTATAGGTAAAAAGGATATTTGGAAGAATAGCTAAGAAAAAAGGTAGACCATGGTTCAACGCCTGTATGCTATTATTTAGAGAAATAAATAGTTTCAGTTAAAGAATTTATTTAGCACAGATACTCCCAGCAATCAATAATAATAGCGACGCCATTTTCTGGGAGATGTTTCGTATATATATATATATATATATATATATATATATATATATATATATATATATATATATACATATATGTAAAAGCGTTAAAACCTTAACCGAAGGGAATCATTTTATTTACATTTTGCATAGTAGCCATTTTCTCTTATAGCATATTTATATTCCCACGTATACCTTACATAAAATAAAAGTTTGTGAATTCGCAGCTAAAAATTTAAAATATTTTGTAACCCATGAGATCTTACTAGTAAGGGAGATATTCAAATAAATTTTTGTATGACCTTTCTAGATTTTTTTTTGGACAATTTAACATCTGCTTTGGTATTTACGAATTTTTTGAAATTCTAGTTTCAATGAAAATTAATGCATATAGGAAACATTTTTTTGAACCTTAAACAAATTTAATATTAAAATTTAAAATAAAATTAATGGAAAACCAGAATATCGTGTCGTCGCAATGTTTATATATATATATATATATATATATATATATATATATATATATATATATATATATATATATATACAGTGAGACTCCCCTTCGCGGACACTCCTCTTACACGGATACCTCACTTGAACGGACAGTTTCTCATGGTCCCGGCTGACTCTCATATAACTGTCACTGTGTTAACTCCCTCTTGGACGGACATTCTCTTGAACGGACGCGGACACAAAAAGATGTTCTCTAAGCGGACAAAAAACAATAATGTGGCGAGTATCGTTGTTGCGTTTCCCAATCGCGCCGAGCGCCAACCTCGATGGCTGCCTTTACTGAGTGTCTTCCCCTAATAAGCCGGGGATTTAACGATCTCAATTTTTCGGTAAAGATGGGGATTTAATATTAGTCTGACGCCTATGGGAAAAAGAGACACAGTGGGCGAAACATTCATTGTAGAAATGGCTTCAAATAGAAAAATTCTCACACTTAAGCAAAAAATTGAGATTGTTGAACTTCGCAGTAAGGAAAAGTTAAGTGTGAGGGACTTATCCAAGTATTTTAATATCAGAAAAACGCAAGCTGCTGATATAATTAAACATAAAGGAATCCATTTAAACAAGTGAATGTCGAACTGCAATTTGAATGAAAAAAGAAGCTTTTTGACTAGTGATAGTACCAAAATTGACAAGTTGTGTTACAACTGGTTTATAGCATCTCGCCATAAGGGGATACCTTTAACAGGTATGCATATGAATTATTTTTTTTAGATAAGGTTTTCTGGAATTAGTGCGTTGATTTTCTTTTCATATCAATTCAAAGAAGGGATAAAGGGGGTGAGAGTATCAGTAGGCTTGTCGTGATAACAATGCAGAAAACTTATTCTTAATGTTTTTTTCAGGTTCGCTAATACGATGCAAAGCAAAAGAAATAGGCAAGTCTCTGAGACATCCTACATTCAGTGCTTCTTCTGGTTGGCTTAATAAATTTAGAATCTGCCACAACATAAGTTTTAAAGCGATTTCAGGAAAAGGATCTTCGGTTATTGCTGAAGATGTTTCATCATTCTGGGAAAAAAGCTTTTCTTTAATTAAGGGATATTCACCAAGAGATATCTATAATGTCAATGAGACAGGCCCGTATTTTATATATATATATATATATATATATATATATATATATATATATATATATATTTATATATATACATATATATATATATATATATATATATATATATATATATATATATATATATATATATATATATATATATTATATATTATATATATATATATATATATATATATATATATATATATATATATATATATATATATACATATGAACATTCTGTTTTTTAAAAGGTTTGTAGATGATTGTTTGCTTGCAGTAAACAACGAAAAAATTGATGAGATTTTACATAAATGTAACAGAATGGTACACAAAACCAACATGGTCAGGAAGATATTTGAACTTGTATTCGAGCCGTGCAATGGCACAAAAGATCAATGTTATTGTATGTTTAATATATAAAGCAATACTCTTAACTAAAAGTAAAAAATGTCTTGCTACAAAATGGCTTTAAAGAAAGAGACATCAATCGCACAATAAAAAAAAGAACCTACAAATTTTGTAATAATTTAGAAACCAACAGAGCCACAAAAGAACAAAAAAATGAAAAATATACACTCCCATATACCAAGGAACTATCAGAAAAACTAAAAAATATATTAAAAAATCACAGCATTAAAGTGTGCCATAAAACTCATAATAAATTAAGTTCATTGTTCACAAATTTAAAAAGCCCTACTCCCATCATGAAATAGGCAAATGCACTGTACTCTATTTCATGTATGGATTGTACTAAAAATATATCGGAATGACTAGCCAATTACTTAATCACAAAATAAACGGAAGCAAATACACAAATAATTCATCTACAGCACTAAACAAACATGTAACCGAACATAAACATGATTTTAATTATAAGGAAACCAAAATTATAAATAAAGACTAACAATATTCAAAATTACAAATCAAGGAAGCGATCGAGTTAAAAAAAAAAAAAAAAAAAAACTCTGTAAATGACAGAACTGATACAAAAGGAATCAACCATATATATACCAACTTACTAAAATAAAAATAAATGTAAATGATATATTTAAACACCCAGTATACACATAAATATTTGATGCAAAAACAGAAAATAAAAAGCATCTGATATGAACCATCGAAATACAAATGATTTCAGTATCACACCGACTCGACTGGTGCGTATCCTGACAATATATTTTATTTAAATTTCCAACTATGTTATATGTTTTTAAAAAGTGACGTTTATAGTGACAGGAAAAATTTTAAATTATGATAGATAATTTTGTTTGTTTTTAAAACCGTAAAGTATGAGGCTTTGAAAATGCCCAAAAAATTGGGCGAAACGTCAGAAGTAAAATAAATAAATAAATAATCGTTTCATTACCGAACCTAAATACCTAATAACAGAAAAATCACGTAATTAATAAAAATAACAAGGTTCAAAAAAGGAAAAAAAAAAATATATATATATATATATATATATATATATATATATATATATATATATATATATATATATATCGTTGTTGTGCAACCAATTTCTATTGGACCCACAGTTCATGCTTAACCGGCTACACCATTTATAGTAAATTTTTGGTACTATGTATAACTTCATTGATAATTAAATAGTGTACTATTTTAATTTAAAAACCATATCAATTTTCTGAAATGTTTCCTTTTAGTTCCAAATGAATAATGTGTTGAAAAAATATTGTTAGAGGTTGAAAACATAAACTTTGAAACATAAAAAATGGCTATTATAATACGCTGTGCAATGTATACCAAATATGGTAACAAATTAGAAACTTGTTTAAATAATACAAAAAAGGAATCATTGCTTAAAAAACTACAATCCTCTTTCTTAAATCACATCGAACAAAATATATATTCTGCGCCAATGAGATATGTGCGTACACTAAAGAATAAAATTGAAATGTGGACAATATAGATGTAAAATTGCTGATATATTGAAAAAAAAAACCTATTGATCTGCAAATAAAAATAAACCTTTTTTGCTTTGTGTAATATTATTTATTATGGAGTTGGAAATTAAAAAAATATGTGATCTAAAAATCCTAAGACCCAAAGAAAAGAAAAATTTCGGAGGGTAATTTTTTTTCACGGATTCAATGTTTTCCTGTAGATGGTAAAAAAAAATCTGTTGAAACTAAATGTCGATACCTAATTTATTAATATTCCAATTTCGTTAAGTTGTGTACTTCAATTTCCGTTGTACTACGATGTCAGTAGGAAACTCACTCACTTGAAAAAGAAGTAGAGTTTGAAATGACTCAATAAATCACTATATTACTATAAGCCTAATTCTATCTAATGCTGGATGTAGGCCTTCCCCCTGAATTTCCATCTCAATCTATTTGCACCTGTTGTCATCCGTCCAATGCCGGCAACCCTCAGTATGTCATCCCGCAATCTTGTTTTGGAACCTTCTACGCTCCTTTTCTGTTCTCGTGGTCTCTATTCTAATGTTCACTTGTTTCTTCGACCATCGGTCGTTCGTGCTACATGTCCAGCCCACTGCCACTTTCTTTCTGTTATAATATCCTTTAATTTCTTTTGTTTACGTATTCACTTGTTTATCTTTCTATCTTTAAGTTTTATGCCGATTATCTGACTTTTGTGTGCTCTCTGGGTCTAGTTTTTGTGTATCGGCTTTATTCAGTGTCCAAATTTCAGGGCCATATGTAATTACGTAAACTTTGACCTTTAACTTATTTGGGTTGGCTTTATCTTTGAATATATAACTTAATTTCCCAAATGCGCACCATCTAAGGCTGATTGTTATTGAAATTTCATCTGAGACACTGTCTCTCACCGTAGTAATTTTTTGCCCCAGATACACATAATCCTTAACAATCTCGAGAGCTGTTCCTTCCAAATTTATAACTATGTTTCTATTAGTGCTAATATTTTTGTCTTACTTTTATTTATCTTAAGACCAATTGTCTTTGAGTGATAATTTAACTCATTTTTCATTTCTTGTAACTCATGTGGGTTACTACTGATGACCACAATATCGTTTGCGAACCTTAAATGATCTTTAGGCCTTTCTTTGTCCAATCTAGTTGGCGGAATAAGTCTTCTAGGGCTATGATAAGTAGCTTAGGAGAGATTGTATATTCCTGTCTTACGCCTCTTCCTATACATGTTTGTTCTGTACTAGGTTTTATGTAAATCTTTGCGTTTTCAGATTTATCTTCGAGTAGGGTAGTGTATCTAGAATATTCTACAATTGTTCAAGCCAGTGATGATTGCCCATATTTCGACAGAATCAAAAGCCTTCTCATAGTCTATGAAGGCTATGTAAAGTTCGAAATTGTATTCATAGCTCTTCTCTAGGATATTTCTCATTGTCTGTAAGTGGTCGCATGTGCTATAGCCGGATCTAAAACCAGCCTGTTACCATGGCTGGTAGGAATCTAATTTATTTTTTAATTTATTGGGGATGATTTTAGTGAAAAGTTTATAAATATGAGATAATAACTCTACTTAATATATATTGCCACTACACCAAACACTTTATTTTTGCACTCGGTGCGCGTTTCGTCAACCATGTTAGTTTCATCAGGAGCGATGATTGACTACATGATGACATTGTGCCAAAGATTCCACGTTCCCAACTTAGATGAGCTAATAAGTTAATCGGGCGGTAATTGTCTAACTTTCTGATATCTCCCTTTTTGTGTAGAAGTATTACTTGTGATGTATGCCATAATGTTGGTATTTTGCCAGTTTCTAGATACATGTTGAAAAATTTGACAAATTCTTGTTTTAAGTCCTCTCCGGCTTCCAATAGTATTCCGATAAAATACTATCAGGGCCTAGTGCTTTGTTACGCTTCACTTCCTTCAGTGCATTATTGACCTCCTCTACAGTAACTTTTCCTTTGTTCATTATTAGTTGTTGTTTTGAACCTGTAGTGTTCATTATAGTAGGTTTACTTTGTCCCTATTCGTTACTATCTAATTGTCCCTCACTATTTTGCAGTTTACTAATCTCTTTTCTGCCGTTATTCAGTTCCTTGCTAATTACTTTCGGGCCTTTATTTCCTACAATGCTTTCTAAAATGACTTTATGCTCGTGCGTTCTTATATCATTTCTGACCTCTTTTCTGATTAACTTGTTAAGCTCCGCCCCACTCTATTTTGTGCTCATCTCTGTTCATATTTCTTCTTGTTTTCATGAGTTGTTTCGTGTTGTTACCTATTTTGTCCTGTTGTTTTCCAGTTTTTGTGGTTACTGCAGAGGAGATTGCTTTTATTATGGATGGATTCTTTAGTTTTTGTATCAATTTTTTGATGATTGTATTATCTTTAATCCCTTGTAATAGTTCTGTTGTTTTTAGCTGGTATTCTGTCCTCTTTTTTTGATAATTTAATGGTGTCAATTGATTTCGATCTATTGTTAAATGTTTTTGCTCAGTTTTCAAATTTATGAATACACTAGCCCGCACGAGTTTATGGTCGCTCCCTATAGTACACCTATTCAGCACTGTGACATCTTGTGTTATATTTCTGTGACTGGAAATGACAAAAGTTCATTTTACTTTTTGTTTCAGATTTAAGACTTCTCCACGTCCATTTGTTGCCTTTCTTAAAAAATGAATTCATCATATAAAGGTTATGCTCTTCCGTAAAATTTATTAGAAGGTTGTCTCTTTCGTTTCTGTCCCCGAGTCCAATGGTTGTTTCTCCATTCTATTGTTTACCTGTATTTGCATTGAGATTTCCTATTATTAAGGTGTAACTTGCTGGGTTTAATCTCATACAACTCGCTATGTCTTCGTAGAATTCATTTACTTCATCCTTTTCGTGTTTACTCGTGGGAGCATATATTGGTATGATTTTTATGATCTTCCTTGTTGAGAGTTGGATGATGATGTAGGCAATTCTGTTCAATATTGCCTCATAGGTTGTGATGTGTTGGCATAATCTCTGTGTATTAAAAATCCTACCCTGGTAGTTTTCTATTCGATATAAGCCGTTTATTCCTCCCAGAGCGGTGCATGTTAGAAATACACGTCGCGCTGATACTTCACATTCGTATGAGGTTCAGCTTGTTACTCCTCGTACAACGCTTTTCAAGCAGTCTTTTATATGGAGAATAAGTTCCCTTTGGAATAATTAGCCCAGGACTGTGTTTCCCAGCGAGTACAATTTACAGCGATTCAAGAACAACGTCAATCGCTTTTTTCGTACACGTGTCGCTCCTGTAGCGCTTTAGGGACCTCCCTGCAGCACCTGTGCTAGGCCCATAAAAAAAGCGATATTAAACAGAAACTATGAGACAAGGAACTCGAATGAATAGCAACTCTTTATGCTTGAAAAGCCAACCCAACAAAATGTTTTTTAAACAAAAACGATTTTATTCGGTTTTGAGTCACTTGATATCATGATACCAAACATACATTCTATTAAGAGTATATCCATTCACACGTAATCGTATTTCGGCGTTGGCGCAACAGGTATCGATTTTTTCTCGGTCAACTAACTTTTGGTTAAGTTATCGGATAGTTAAATCACTAAGGCCATCTTTTGGATTTGAAAAGTAAAGGAAGTAAAGGTATTGCACGTATTAGCTACTAGCTATTGGTTGCTTATCGCAAATGCTCCGATATGCTTATTTAGGATCACAGTAAGCGGCACTACCAATTGCAGATCGCAAGCGACAAAGCTAATGAACGTAAATAAATGGTATTTGTAATTAGTATATAGTCAATGAAGGCGGTAACGGACGACAACCAACGGTTATACTAAAGCTCTGATATCATCAAGAAGTTTTAAAAGATTGCCAGAAAATGAAAAATGATTCTAGGACTAGTCTCTGGTGCAGTTCTTCATCTTATCTCGGCTGCTAGTAGTCGACCAACAGACTGACTCGCTCAAGGCGCAGCCTCGCAGATTTATATGCACGAAACTTGGTGATAAAATAATGGGGGGAAGTGCACTAGTGATAACGATCTATCGTTAATATGATATTAGTGCGAGGTAACGGCCGTGAAAATTAAAATGTTATTTTCCGAGATTCATAGGCAGAAAATTTCAGAAGTAGTGCAAACTGTAAGCTTTTACCTAAGGAGAGGAACATTTTGTGATGTAGCATAAGAAATAATATAAGAGTTCGTTACGTTTCCATTGCATTTATTTTCCTCAATTTATATATGATTCTAAAATTATTTTATAACGTAAGTAAATTGATAGAACATCCGAAAAAAATTGCCCTGGTAATTTATTTACAAAAGGTTAAGTCAAAACAAGGAAATAATATTAAACTTATAAATTATTTGTAGTCTTTGCTACAAGAAACTAAACCCTACGTTTAGAAGTTATTTGAGAATTCAACCTCAACCCTCCAATACTACTATTTCACTGCTGTCTGACCTTTATCAAAAACAGCTTTATTTCTTTTGGTTTAACCAACTAATAAAGAGAATACTACATATAAAAAGGAAAATAATCCAGCTAATACAAAGTGGTACAAAGCAAACAACCAAATTTATTTGTGTTCGAGTATGTATAATATAAAAAAAAATTCTTTGATCTTTTTAATCTTCTGTATTACAAAGAAGGAAACATTTGTAACAAATATTTATGTTTAAAAATGTCAAATTATTTAGTTAAAACTGTCTTATAAAAAATTTACCATTTGTTATATTTTGTTCGGCATGGCGTATGTTTTAATTTTTTTTAGTGTTCCTTACGAAACACTTATTTGATCACTTCGGTGTCTGTCTGTTCGTCCGCCGGTCTGTCCGTCTGTCCATCTGTCCGTCTGTCCGTTTGTCCGTCTGTCCGTCTGTCACATGCGATGTTCTCCGAGACTACTTGACACAGAAAGTTGAAATTTGGCACTAATATAAGAATTGATGGCCTCATCATAGTTTTGAAAGTTAAATTTTGATTTAAGAGATTAGTTTTGAGGGGTGAAAACAGAAGTGACAAACATTTTTTTTATCAGGTTATCGAGTGGAGTGTAGAAACAAGAGTTCAAATATATATGTAATGTAATAATACTTGTGCACACTTTATTTTTAAAAAATTGCAAAAAATCGCTGTCCCTCCTTATCTCAAAAAGTACTGTACAAAAAATTTTGAACCTCCGGAACAAAAATTTTTATTCTAAAAGCGGACGGAACACTAATTGCCCAAGTCCTACCTGCACTTGGCCGGTTATGTGACTCTGCCAGCTAAAGTCTTTCGGTAAAAGCCATTGGTAAATGATCTGCAAATGCTAAAGAGTTTAATGGTAGTCAAAGTAGATAAAATACATCAGCCCGGCCGGTGCATAGTGGGCAAGGAATTTGATTTTTCGTTAAAAATTGTCTAGAGCCCTCGGTTATTAACGAAATCAGATACTTTTTTTTTAAATACTCGTAAGCGAATTCCGGATAAACGTAAGGAAGCCGATTTGCAAAATATTTTGAAACTGCAAAAAACAGCACAGAACCAGGAGGTGAAATTTCCAAGTTCACGTGATTTCAAGTTTACGCGTTCAAAACTGGTTTCTCGAGGACTTCTGGGGTCCCTGAATCTATTTTCAGGATTATTTTGATCATAGACACTCTTTTGAGTGGTAAAAATGGAGGTTGGAGGGGGATAAATTACGATATTCTCCTGAATTAGAGTTTCGTGTTCAAAATTGGTTCCTCGGGGGTTTCTGGGGTAGCTGAATCTATTTTCCGACCCCCATTTTCACGCTTCAAAAGGGTGCATATGATCAAAATGACCCCGAAAATAGATTCAGCGACTCCACAAATCTCCGAGGAAACAGTTTTAAACGCGAAACTCTAATTCAGGCGAATATCGTAATTTCTTCTCTTTCAACCTCCATTTTCACCCCTTAAAAGGGTACCCCAAAAACCCCCGATGAACCAGTTTTAAACGTGTAAACTTGAAATCATGTGAACTTCAAAATTTCACCTTCCGGTTAGCTGAATTATTTGATTCCCCATCTACTCTTTATCTCTATGGAAAACCACCTTCACCCACTATTCCCAATGTGCATTCAAAGATGTCCGATATTGTCTTCAGACACCATGTCATCAAACGTGTTTTAATGAAGCTAGACACCAAAAACGATTTTAGTACTGAAAAAATACCTGCCATAGTACTCGAAAGTTTTCTGTAGACTTTTCAACCTATGATATTAGAAATGCAGTAGAGTCCAGCCGATACCCAAAATATATAAAAAGACCTTGCCAAATAACTGTCCACCAGTCGTATTGCTTTCAGTAATATCGAAAGTTAGGGAAAAGGTTATCAATTAGCATTTTTTAAAATCTCTGTAAGGATTTATTATTATTAACGACCTTCAATATGACTCTCGATCAACAAGAGATATTTTAAGTCAGGTTACACACAACAACGCGATTGAACATTTTGGAGAAACTCGAGCGGTTGCACTTGATATGTCCAAGGCATTCGATCGTGTTGTGATGAATGGTTGACTAACCTATGCTCTTGTGTATGTCTAAAAGGTTTTGTTTATGGTTTTTGTGGTTTCTCAAAAAGCTCTCTCCACGAGTGACAGTTTTCTTTCTAATTTCTTCACTATCGAGCCTTCATACTGTCCGCTACTCTTTTTTTCCTTCACTTGTACAACTTACTGGAAAGAATCAGGATCAAACCTGCTGTTTCTTTACTTACCTTAAACGCTGAGTTCAGGGTTTCCAAATCCACCTGCACCAAAGAACTTTTTTTAGTTCTCATTTTATTGTCATATATTATTACGTCCGTTTTTATCGGGCTTGACTTTTTGTCCTCGAGCGGTTCACAATCAGCTTGAAATCGTTTAAACCTTTCATACATTTTAGTATGGGATAAGCATACCTCTCCATAGGTTTTTAACACATTTCACGTGTGTTGGTTAACAGCTTTTTACTTAAATCGCATTTTCTGGGCGTCGGTCTAGTGTCACTCTTGTAATCACACGTAATAAAACGAATGTTATCAAAAGCTAAGAATTATCACAGCTATTGCTCTACTTGTATTTTATTTATTTGATTTCTTTTTTGGCAGAGCCATCATGTTAAAGAATTAGTTTAGGGTTAAAAATTAAAGCTCAATTTACTATTTTTGCTTTCGGCATTTATCTCTTGTATGGGACTCCATGATCACATGACAGTTAAACCGTTCTCGCTGTTTCAACACCGTAATGCTATATAGTCTGATAGAAAACTGCAAAAAGAAGAGGTCAATCCAAAAAAATTCCATAGTCATATTTTACTGCTCTTCTTTTTGATGTGTAAATTGAAAAAAATATATAATTCTCACCCCCCCCCCCGGCTTCTTCTCTTATTTTGGGTTGAAAGGGTTCAAAAACGGTTTTTTGCAATTTTTAGTTTTCCTGTTGTCTTTAGAGAAAGAATTTTGACATAAAAAATATTCTACGGAAAATTTTCGATCCCTTTTGGCCTTTTAGAAAAAAAAAGCGGTCAAGTGCAAATTGAACTTGCACAATTAGTGTTCCGTACGTTGATTGCTTTTAAAATAAAAAATGTTGTTACGTTGGTATAAAATGATCAGCGACTTCACAAAACACACCCCAAATGAGTTTTCAACAAAGTTTGTTTCCAAACTTTACTGAAAATTGATGCCTTGAAATTTTTGTTTTTTTTTATATACCAGATAAATTATTAAAGGTAATGCACTCGTGATAATTTTCGTTCAATCTACACCCCCTGGAGAATATTCCAGAATTTTTTCAAAATGTTTTGATCAGTTCTTTTCGAGATAAGGTGGGGCCCAGCGATTTTTGAAAACTGTGCGCAAGTATTACAATATATATATATATATATATATATATATATATATATATATATATATATATATATATATATATATATATATATGTATATGTATACATATACATATTTTTTACTAGTGTTTTCACACGCTTTCATTTGACGCCACATTCGATGACCTACTAAAAATTTTTTTTTCACTTCCGATTTCACCCTGCAAAATTTGACTTTCAAAAATACACGGCTTTGATGAGGCCATCAATTCCTATATTATTACCAAATTTCAACTTTCTATGGCAAATAGTTTCGGAGAAAATCGGGTGTGACAGACACACAGACAGACGGACGGATAGACAGACAGACAGACAGACGGACAGACAGACAGACAGACATCTTACGTACGGAACACTAATTTAGCCAATTTTCACCGCTAGAGAGCGTTTTCAGTACTTATTTAAAAAGTTGAAGAGAAATATGCATTATAAACTTGTATTTTTACACTTTTATTTATATATGTGCATGGATAAATGGATATATATATATATATATATATATATATATATATATATATATATATATATATATGTATGTATATGTATATGTATATGTATATGTATATATATATATATATATATATATATATATATATATATATATATATATAAATATATACATATATATATATATATATATATATATATATATATATATATATATATATATATATATATATATATATATGCATATATATATATATATATATATATATATATATATATATATATATAAATATATATGCATGGTTAAACTTTTTCACACACATTCATCCATACACACACAAACACAACACATACAAATATATTTATATTTATAAATAGTATTTTTAACAGATACGTTACTTACATTAAAAATACTTATAAAAATGCATTGTTGTCTTCGATGGTTACCCAGATGATCTCTTAAACGGACGAAAAGTGCAGAAAGGTTATGTTGGGCTAATAAACGTTTTACTCCTTACGGGGAGTTTCAGGAAGGTATGGAATTAAAAACCACCAAAGAAAAGTTTCTCTTTATTTTTTTTTTATTGTTCACCTCTCCACCTGAGTAGGGATTTTACCCTTTCTCATATCCTGAGGATAGTGGTGGGGATGTCGTAATACCTGTCAACGTTGTCCAAGTATCGAAAAATACATTTTTGTGTTTCAAAGCACCTTTCAGACAACGCAATAATGCTGCCACGGACGTTATTGCATTTCTGCAAACAACTACTACCTATGTACGTGGCCAGGCCAAACATACGTAAATAAATTAATAAATAAAGTATACCGACCAGCCGGAATTGGAACCCGAGACTTTCTGCACCGCAAGCAAGTTACTACGCCACAGAGCTGCGGGCCGCCACTCACTTACTTTAATGAGAATAATAAAAAAAAATATCTATAATAAGTTTTTTAAAAACTTATTTTAAAAATTCCGATGTAGATGTTTAACAAACTGAAGAAGATGCTGATACCTAAATTGCATCTGAAACCTTAGAAAAAAAGTAACGAATATGATGCATCCATTATAGTTGGCGAAGACGTTGATTTATTCGTATTACTTGTACGTCTAAGCTATTCTTATAAAAATGCATCAATGCAAGAATACCGAAACAGCGTTTGTTATTTGTTCATGCATTTGCGGGATGCGATACTACGTCTGCAATTTATTATAAAGGCAAGTTAGATGCTTGTAAACTGTTAGAAAAATATGAAAATTTTCAAAATGTAGCACATATATTTTTACTTTCAAATATAGATCAAAATGAAATTATTGGACAAGGAGAAATATTTTTTCATTACTTGTAAGGAAACAAAAATCCAGAAATTAGTTTAAATGATTTGCGGTATGAATGTTTTGTAAAAAGTGCTAAAAATGATAAATTTGACATAGTAAAATTACCTCCTACTGAAGGTGGAGCTAAGCTTCACTCTTTAAGAGCATGCTTACAAATTCAAAGTTGGCATGATAGAAATTTAAATCCAGAAGATTGCGGCTGGATCAGAAATTAAAATGAATTAACGCCATTGACTTTAGGAAAAGATTATCATCCTGTACCTGACGAAATATAATATCTTGCAAGTGCATCAAAGGATGTGGATCTAATTGCAGCTGCAGAAAAAGTGGACTCAAATGCTCTGTAATGGGCTCCCATTGCAGTGGTAGAGATTGTGAAAACTGCATACCAGTTGATAAAGTGAAATAACAAGATAATGAAGAAACTGTTATGGAAGATCCAAGCGATTGTGTTTCACTTGACAATGATTGAAATAAATTATGTTTATAAATGTTAATTGCAGACTATAATAAAAATGATTACATTTACCTATAGGTATTATTTATTTAAACTATCCTATTATTACACGTAAGTAACTAAATATGGATATAAGAAATATAAGTATGTGTGTATTGGTGTGTGTGTGTATATGTGTATGAAAAAGTTTATCCATGCATATATATAAATAAAAGTGTAAAAATACAAGTTTATATTGCATATTTCTCTTCAACTCCTTATGTAAGTACTTTAAACGCCTTCTAGCGGTAAAAATTCACTTGATTTTTTTTTTTCTAAAAGGCCTATGTCGATCGGAAATTTTCCGTAGAATATCTGTTACTTCAAACAATTTGCTCTAAACTCAACAGTAAAGCCGTAAACAAAAGGAACAGATTCCAGCAATAAAATATACTTTTGGAATTTTTTTGGATTTCGATGCAGATTTCTATCAGCCTAATCCCGAATTCATTAATCTATCTATTACAATTTTAACTATCATTAGTTAAAACTATTTTGTTTATATATATCTAAACGTCTACAACTGGACGCGTTTAGTAATTTTTCATTGTCATATGGAAAATACATGATCCAGATAACAACCTAGCTGAGTGAACTGAAACAAAGGAAATTGCACAATGAGCTTGCATAGGGCAATAAAAAGTGAAATTAAAGCATAACGTAAGCTAAAAATATTTAGGGGTAAGTTGGGTAATATTGCTTCACTCAATAATAGAATAAGCACATCGAAATATCAGTAAAGGAAATTTAAGGTTGATGCTACCTCTGAGTCGGAACTCTATATTTTTCACGTATAAAGGGAGTGTTGTTGTTTTTCCAGATGGATACTTCTAGGTTAGAACAAATTTATTAATTGATAAAACCAAGAGACATTTCTGGTGTGGTAAAACCATCATTCGATGCATACCATCATTTTTGCACTGGATAAGTTGTTTGATTTTTTTTTTGAAAAGAAATTCGCGGACTGAAATAAGACTCCCAGTAACATGAGTTTCTTTTCAATTTTAAAGTTGTGGTGCTTCTAAGGTGACCTCCAATTACATCACAATGACCAGTTAGGTATATTTGTGGGAAATACCAGAAAAGGCAGTTCTAGAAGGTACTTCATTCGCCATTTAGACAGGATTGCAATTTCGTGACTAGAAAAATTTTGGATCTCATTACTGTACAGGAGATAGACCAAAACTGATGGCGGTGTCAGAGGCTCAATTTTTATTATAAACTGAATGGTGAAAACCGCATATCGATATCTAGTACCAATTCAGATATACAGGGTGTTTTCCAAAAATTTGCATTTTGGAAAAATGTTTATAATTCTTTTCCTATTGAAAATTTTTTATTTCTGTAAAAACATTCTCAAAGCACTTTTTCACGTAGATTTCAAAAGTGTAATTTACATTTTTTCACAACTAATATTTTAATTGTTATTAACGCAAAAGTATATTTTTTAAATGGGATACCCTGTATATTTTTCCTTGTCCGAATAGAGCTTTAAATTACCATTCTAAAAATATAGCACACTTTATATTTTGTTTAAATCTACTTCAAAATATTAAGGTTTTCAGGTTTTACGCGAGTTTTAAATGCACATTTTGTGAAGTAGGCGTGGACGGAGCGGCTATGTGGTTTAATTCAATTCTTTACTCGTAGTTATCAAATTTTACTTCAGGATCAGCTATTGAATTGTCAAATAAGTCGCAATGAAGTTTGAAAATTACGAAAAATGGGATATGATAGTGTGTTTCATACAAACCGGAGAAAATTCGGAAGCGGCAAGTAATTTGTACCACGAACGGTATCCAGAGAGGCGTCAACCCTTCAAGGATACATTCGCTCGATTGCGACATAACCTAGTTAATAGTGGCCAGTTTGAAAAGAAACGACCCAAAAATTATGCATCAAACAGGGATAAGGTGTTAGAAGAAATAGTAATTTTAGGAACTATCGAAAATAATCCCAACACATCAACCCGACAGTTAAAAGATTCCATTGGACTACCAAGAACTAACGTAAGTCATACTTTGACGAAGCACAAATTTAGACCATATAGGACAAGAAAAGTTAATCACCTCAGATACGGAGATTTTCAACGGCGTATGGATTTTTGCCAATGGTTTCTGGAGAATTGTAACCCTGTTCGGAATTTTTCATTAAATTGCATTTGGACAGACGAAGCTTATGTAAGCAATGCAGGTATTTTTAACCGTTACAATTCTTATACGTGGGCACAAGAAAATCCTCATTTAGTTGTGGGGCAAAGAAACCAAGGCAGATTTGGATTTAATGTGTGGGCAGGAATTTTTAGAGGCAGGGTTATAGGTCCATTTATTTACGAAGGAACACTCACCTCTCAGAAATATTCAGGCAGCAAGTAGAACCTCTTGTTGATGAACTGCGGTTAATGGACCTTAGAAATATATTTTTTTCAACACGACGAGGCACCCCCTTATAACGCTGCAGTTATCAGTAATTTTTTATCAGCCAATTTCGACAATAACTGGATAGCCAACCAAGGTCCTAATCGTTGGCCGGCAAGGTCACCGGATTTAACACCCATGGACTTCCATCTCTGGACAAGATTGAAAGACCTAATTTTTAAATTGCCGACAAACACCAGGCAAGAGTTAGAAGTCTCAGTGATACAAAGTTTTGCAGCTCTTACTCCTCTTGAACTAATCAACTCGGTAAGAAATGTCTAAAAAAGATGCCGCCTATGTTTAAATGAAACTGGTCGACATTTCGAACATCTCTTATAGAAAATTGTTTTGTTTTAGTTTGCTCTACTCGGAATAAATTGTTTTATTGTGGTTTTGTTTTATTTTTTACATGTAAAGTACTATGTCATTTAGTAAATTTCATTGTAGTTATGGTTCTTAGAGTTACTTCTGGGAATTTTTTTTACGATTTGACTGCTATCGGTAAACAATTGATATTACCGCTTCGTCCAAAGCCTACTTCACAAAACGTGCATTTAAAACTCGCATAAAAACTGAAAACCTCAATATTTTGAAGTAGATTTAAGCAAAATATAAAGTGTGCTATATTTTTAGAATGGTAATTTAAAGCTCTATTCGGATAAGGAAAAGTATATAGGGTATCCTATTTAAAAAATATATTTTTGCGTTAATAACTATTAAAATATTAGTTGTAAAAAAATGTAACCTACACTGTTGAAATCCATGTGAAAAAGTACTTTGAGAATGTTTTTACAGATATCAAAAATTTTGAATCGGAAAAGAATTACAAATATTTTTCCAAAACGCAGATTTTTTAAAAACACCCTGTACATCTGAAACGGTACTAGATATCGATATGCGGTTTTCATCATTAAGTTTATCATAAAAATTGAGCCTCAAACACCTACATCAGTTTTCGTCTATCTCCTTTAGATAAAGGGGTTTACCTTTAAAAGTGTCTAATTTGGACCACCCTGTACATATTTTCTTGACAATATTAATTCGTAGTCTGTCTTTATTATTTTTTAGGAAAATCCCTAAAGCGCCACAGGAGCGACGCGTGTGAGAAAAAAGCGATTCATATAGTATCCCTTTATCCTTTTCTAAATTGGACTTATGCTTAAAATTTTTAAACTAACTCTTATAATTATATATTATAATACAACATTAGACTATCCTCTACCCTCTGATTTATAAAATGATGTAGCTCAAAAACATGGGTTCCTTTATCACTTTAGTTGATATCCGTATACCGAATTTGAAAGGGATATCGCATTTTCGTTGAAAGTTTTTGTGCTAAACGGAAATAACAAGATACGTTTTTCGTGTTTTGGAAACCCTGAAAAGCTAGGGGAAGTAAAATACATCCCTTTAAATGGAGAAATAAAAACATATTGATCTTAAAAAAAATATTTTAATCGTAAACATCAATTATTTATTTTATAAATTGACAACAGTTTATAATAATCGATTATAAATGTATCATTTTTTCCATTTCTAATTTCAGCAATCACCATTATTGACTTTTCACTCAAGAAATTGTTTTTTTTACCTCTTGCCACAAATAATAAATAATAAATCCAATATTGGCATAGGCTAATAATAAAGGCATTAAAAAAAAATAAAACAACTAACTTGTAATTTTCAAAGTAGCATAACTGTCAGTGTCAATCCTAGCCTGACTGACGAGCCGTGATACGACGAAATGAATCTCGGGATGGATTAGACGAATAAGAGAATAGTGAGTAAACTATTGAAATACGGGCCTTGTTTTCAGTTATTTTTACTTTTACCACATATGTCTGAGGAGAAGCTCTCGAAAAAGTTCTGTTTGCTTTTAAGTGTTGACTATGTCAACCACTCTGTCGGCTTGATAGCCACTATGTCAGCTTTCGATGGAGTATTAGGTTTGCGTACTTAGTACAATTCGTTGTATCCTACCATCGTATAACATAACTTCATTTATGAAAAAAAAAACCGGTCAAGTGCAAGTTAGACTTGCACAATTAGTTTTCCGAACTGTGACTGCCTTTCAAATAAAAGTTTTTGTTACGGAGGTATAAAAAAGGATCAGTGACTTCACAAAACACACCCCAAATGAGTTTTCAATAAAAGAATTAAGCGCCCAGATTACAAACATGTCCAGTCATGATGCTGACTCCGAAGGCTAATGAGACCAATCAGGATAAGACAAAGAGTCAATAATGTATAATAGTTATAGCATTTTACCTACCTAATAGTTAATAAATCAGTCTAGCTCAATCTAGAACCTAGTAATAAAAGTGTAAAACATATATTTACTACCGAAATATTTGTTTAATTATAAACAAATAAAATAAAATTATTTTGTCTCTAGAGGCGCGACGTGAGGTACTGAAAATATATTTATCTACCATACTGTTGGGAAACCTCCTCAATATTATCAAGGCACATATTTTTTTATACCAAATAAATTATCAAACGTAATGCAATCGTGATAATTTCCGCTCACTTCATGGAGAATATTCTAGAATTTTTTCAAAACATTTTGATAAGTACTTTTAGAGATAGGGTGGAGGGACAGAGGTTTTTTTAAAATAATTCAAAAAAAAGTGTTAGCAGGTCTTACAACATATATATTTTTAAACTCGTGTTTTCACAAGCGTTCATATGATACTCGACGACCTGGTAAAAAAAAATGTTTTTCTTCTGATTTCACACCCCATGTACCAGATAAAGTATCAAACGTAATGCACTCGTGATAATTTTTGCTTAATCTACACTTTATGAAGAATATTCTAGAATTTTTTCAAAACTTTTGATCAGTACTTTTTGAGATAGGGGAGAGGACAGAGATTTTTTAAACTTATACAAAGAAAAGCGTACAAAAGTATTACATCATATATATTTTTGAATTTGTGTTTTCACAAGCTTTCATTTGACTCCCCTCGACGATCTTATAATTTTTTTTACTTCCCACTGCAAGCTAACCTCTTGAGTTAAAATTTCACTTTCTAAACTACACGGCTCTGATTAGGCCATCAATTCCTATACGAGGGCTACCTTTTACAAGAACAATGAAAGAAAAAAAATTGGTACAAATCGTTTTATTGTTTCTGAAGATTTATACACTTTTGAATGCGTTCAAACCAATTCTCGAAACATTTTTCCCACTCTGAAGTTGGTACCTCAAAAACATAGTTTTAGAAGGATTCAACAACTTCTTGAGGTGAAGAAAATCGCTGTCCACGCTTTTTTTTTGACATTCGGGAACAAAGAGAAGTCGTTAAGCGATAAATCAGATGAATACCGATTATAAGACGTTAAATCGTTTTTCTGAAATAATCAATTGTTGCTGTGTGGGAGCTGGAATTGACATGATGAAGAATAATGTGACGTTTTCGGACGTTTTCCTGATTTCATCGATGACTTCTGACAAAGAAATTGTCGTATACCATTCAGCATTAACTGTTCTTCGATTCTCTAAAGCAATGGTTGCAACATGTCCAGTAAAACCAAAGAAACCAGCGATCATTTTCTTGAAACTGCTTCGCGAACGAGCCACTTTTGTTGGATTCGGCCCATCTTGGAACACCCAAACAATTGATTGTTGCTTAGTTTCCGGCTCGTACAAATATATCCAAGTTTCTTTCCTGTTACTATGTCGTATAAGAATTTCGCATGTCTTCGGTCGAATTTTTTGAGCATTTCCTTACACCAATTGACCCGAACCTGTTTTTGACTTTCGGTTAAATTATGCGGAATCCGTCGGGGACAGATCTTTTTCAAAGTTCATCCTAAATAGAATGTACTGCAGTCGATATGCCTAAGGATGTATCTGTCTCACGGTAAGTCACATGCTGATTTTCTTCAATCATGTTGCGCACAGCATCGATGTTTTTTGGAAAAACAACTGATTTTGGTCGACTTTTACGAAATTCATCGCTGATGGAAGCACGAACAAGCAAACCAATTGTAAACAGTCTTTTCTGATGGTGATTCATTACCAAAAGTTGAACGAAGCGAATCGAGGCGTTGTTGCTGAGTTAGGCCTTTACTAAAACCGTAAAAACGTCCAACGAAAATTGTCACGTAAAATTTTAATTTGTTCACAAAATTGTTTTTTTTAAACAAACTACTCGGCCATTTTCTGAGCTGCCACTGTTTTAATAATAACAAATGTTAAATTTAACAACTCTATATATCAAATAGTTCAGGAGAAAATCGGGTGTGACAGACGGACATCGAAGTGATACTGTGTGAAGTGAATACTAAATAATAAAAATATTGTATAATAAGTTAAATTAATAAATCCAGACATGTTTTGGTAGGGAATAAAATAAAAGGTGGTCGAAAAAGTATTGAACCTTTTAAAGTCAAAATTGAGACAATTATATTTTAATAGAACTTTATTAAACAAAATACAGTGCGACTTCGATAATCCGGACTAATTAAAATCGCGGTGATTCGAATTAGTAAATAATCCGAATTACTGAAGCAAGACATTATTTATATTAAAAAACGAATCATTTAATACGAAACAACTAAAAAATAGGACATATATAGAATAATATTTAAAATAGAAGCATATCTTATGAAGTTTTATCTTATTTTGTAAAAAAAATTGTAATTTTTGTTTGCTTGACCCTTCTCTGGTTCATCATAAAAGCAATTTCTTTTAATTTCTGGTCAGTGAGAACATTCAGCATATCTGAAACATCTGTTAAATATTTACGAATTAACCAAAAAAATACTAGAAGAAAAATTTCAGGCTTTACCTTTCATTTCTTCATTCGTGGAAAGCAAATTGTGCCGCAATTCACTCAGAAGAATAAGATCTTCAGCATCATATTCAGCGTCTGGGTTGGTATCTGCCATATAAGCCATAATTTTGTGCCAGCACTTTTTCAAGACTTCAGGGGAGACGTTTTCCCATGAATTGCATAGTAGACATACAGCATCTTTTAGGTTAATGCTTTTTAATAACCTAACAAGATTATCTTTATTATTTGATAAAATATGGGCTAAAAGACTTTTCCGATAAAATAATTTTGTCAGTCTGATTACATTCTGGTCCATAGGCTGCAAAAGTGCAGTACAATTTGGTGGAAGCAATAATGTTGTAAACTGTCCATCCTCACTAGTCAGCTCTTCTATAGTTCCATGGCTCAAAGCGTTATCAACAATTAGCAGGGCTCTTTCAGGCAACTTGAAACTTCTTAAATGACTTTTGACTTGACGAATAAAAGAATGATGAAACCAGTCTAAGAAAATTGCCGTAGTCATCCATGCATTGGCAGATGATTTGTACTCAACAGGTATGTTCACATTTTTAAAAGCCCTCGGATTTTTTGCCTTTCCTATCACTAACAACTTTAATTTTTGTGATCCATCAGCATTGTAACATGCTAAAAAGGTAACGCGTTCTTTGTTTATTTTTCGACCTGGTACGGTATTTTCCTGAGAACGAACCAGCATTTTTTCAGGCAACATTTTCCAATACAGAGCTGATTCATCTGCATTGTATATTTGAGTAGGTCCAAGATTTAATTCTTTTATCTTATCTGCGCATAAAGTTAGGAAAGGATCGACGGCACTTTCATTATTGGATAATTTTTCGCCACAAACTTTTAAAGCACGCAGACCATGTCTTTTTCTGAAGTTAAAAATTCAGCCTCTGCTAGCTCTAAAATTATCATTCCTGTAGGTTTCAGTGTAAAACTATTTTGCTTTGCCTGGTAAAATTTCGTAGGAAATTGGGATGTGCCTTGATCGTTGCGTACAAAACCATGTATCAAACGAGTTTCCATTTCTGGATATGGCTTTTCGTAAGGTTTTTCTGACGCCAGGACCCGAATCACATTTGGAAATAAATCTAAAAGAAGTTACACGTCCATAGTGAGTGTCCAAAATTATCTTTAAAATAAATCATATATACATACCTTTTGATTTTCCCTTGCTTCTTTTTTATATCCGAAATTGTGGGTGTTCCTACTCCGTATGCATTTGCCAACACTTTTCCGCTTTCACCAAAAACTAGTCTTTCTAATATAGCGGACTTTTGTTTTATTGTTAGTGTAATATGTTTTCTTTTAGAAGGCATTTTAATATGTAGGTACATATACGTAAAAAAAGCGTTTACATACTTATATATAGAACGTAGGTATGTTGTACTTGTGACAATAAACAAACAACTACAGAGTCCTTAACCTATAGACGCGATACGCGATGCGTTGTAGGCAAATCAAAGGCGCCTACAGTTTGTGTGAATCCCAGATATATTAGACTGGAAGTTAGGGGAATCCCCTCACTATCGATTTCAGTTTTCCCATGTAGTTTAAATTAAGTAGATGTCTAAAAACGCAGGTCCGGATTACCTAGTACTATCAAATCGGATTATAAAGGACACAATGCAATAGAAATGTTTGTCCGGATTATTAAAGAATCCGGTTTAATGGAGATCCGGATTATCGAGGTGGCACTGTATGTGCCATTTTATTCGGTGATCTTGTGCCATTTCTCTGATAATAACATAATCCCGCCACTGTAGAACCTTTGTGGTTTTTGGACAAAAAATTGTGACAAAGTTTTCTTACTTAATCAGTGCAAGCAATGGAACAGCATAACTAACTCGAATAATAGACTACTTGATTTGATTATTTCTGGATCAGAGTGTATTGTCAGGAGAGATGATACCCCAATGGTGCCGGAGGATAGACATCATCCAGCGCTTATGTTGTCCATTCCAAAAATAAATAAAAGACAAAAAAAATTCTCTGCTAATTCCCCGGCTAAGATTTATAACTTTAGAAAAGCAAATTTTCCTGAATTATACAGAGCCCTATCAGCAATTGACTGACGTCTCTTGAGGGTTGTTGTGATGTTGATCTTGCACTAGAGCAATTGTATGATAATGTTTTTTATTTGTTTGATAAACATGTTCCGGTATACAAAAATTTTGCTCATCAGTATCCTCCATGGTTTTCTGCTGATGTTATTAAAAATATAAAAAGAAAACAAGGCATGCAAAAAAATTCAAGAGATATGGTAATCACAATGATTATCTAGAATTTATATGGTTAAGATCAATTTCTATGTAGCAAATTAAAGCGTCATATGTTAAATACATGGAGGATGCACAGGCTTCTCTGGCACTGGATCCCCAACGCTTTTGGAGTTATGTTCATTCCAAAAGTAATTCTTCTAGGATTCCCGGTGTGATGATGTATAGAAATGATATTCTGAAGTCTCCGTCGGGCATTGTTAACGCAGATTTTTTCAGGAGTGTCTTCACACTGTCGGAACCATCAGCGACTTGTCATTCGCTTAGTACGTCGTTGACAATTGTGGAATTCTCGCCCATTACTGAGGATGAAATATTGATGGCTACGAAAAAATTAAAAAATAAGATGACCTCTGGCCCTGATAATATTCCCTCGTCTCTCATTAGGAACTGTGCGACTATCCTTGTAAGACCTTTAAAGTATATTTTTAATTTATCAATTAAACAGGGTGTTTATCCGAAACGATGGAAAGAAGGTAGATTATGTCCTATTTTTAAGAGACAGGAGAAATGTTGAAAATTACAGGGGTGTAGTTCTACTTTGTAACTTCTCAAAGGTCTTTGAGTAAGTCTTGTATGCACGTATCTATAGCCAAATTAAAAATCAAATTTCTCCTTATCAGCACGGATTTGTTAGTAAGAGATCTACGGTAACAAATCTAACTGTTATGACAGTTCATTTCGGAAATATTAGATGATGGTGGGCAGATTGATGTTATTTATACAGATTTCTCGAAGGCCTTTGATAGGATCGATCTTCATGTACTCATCAATAAATTGTCTTTCTTTGGTTTCACTGATGGTGCGAGGACTCTTATAAGCTCTTACTTGTTTAATCGAACTCAGTTTGTAGCCTACAACGGATTCAAATCAGAAAGATTTGTGTCTACCTCAGGCATTCCACAAGGTTCAAATTTGGGACCCTTGCTCTTCATTATGTTCGTAAATGACCTTTGCGAGGATTTAAAATGTAACAGACTAATTTATGCTAATGATCTAAAAATGTTTATGCCAATAGAAAAAAACTGAGGATTGTTCCTATCTACAGAGCCAGTTCAATTTCGTACATTCTTGGTGTTGTGACAAACAAACTACATCTAAATGCTCAAAAATGCAAAGTTCTAACATATACTAGGAGGGTAGCGTCAATAGAGTTTCAATATAGAACTCAAGACCATAATTTAAGTAGGTGTAGCACAGCTAAGAATTTGGGAGTTGTTTTTGATGCAAAACTAACATTTGCTCAGCACATAGCATTGAAAGTTTCTGAAGTAATGAAGTCTTACGGGTTCATCATTAGGAATTGTAGGGGTTTCATTAATATTGCATCACTGAAGGTTTTGTATTTCTGCTTTGTTCGCTTGAAACTAGAATATGCAAGTATCGACTGGAGTCCAATGAACGAGGTGCATAGAGGTTCACTTGAAAAAGTGCAGAGGAGTTTTCTGAAATTTCTGTTGTTTAAGATTAATGGAATGTATCCTGAACGGGGAATCAGCAGCCATTATTTGTGTGAACAGACAAATATTCTTAGCCTGGGAATCAGGAGAGTTTGTGCCTCAATATTATTCCTATATAGAGTATTGCACAATATGATTGATTGCAGGGATATACTGTCTCGTATTAGCATCAATGTGCCACGGATACACTCACGATCAAATATGTTTTTTAGATGTAACAGACCTAATACTATTTGTTATTGAATTTACCTATTCATGTAATGTGTACTAATTTTAATCATATTTGTAATGTTTGTGACATATACTGTTGTACTAAGAAGCAATTACTACAGACTGTCATTGAATATGTACATGTCTAAATATTTACCCCATTAATGGGAAACTGTTGGGTAATAAAGCTATTATTATTATTATAAGCATCTCTTGAAATTAATTTTACATCATTCAGGGACCGAAACAAATAGTAGTTGACGGTGCAAGGTCCGCGGTATACGGTGGATGCATCAAAACTTTCTAGCCAAGCTCTCTCAATTTTTGCCGTATCATCAAAGATGTAAGTAGTCTGGCGTTGTCATGGCGAAAGACGATACCCTTTCTGTTGCATAGTTGCGGCCGATTTTTTTAATTGCTTGCTTCATTCATGTCAATTGCTGACACTAGAGTATCAGACAGGCTGTTGCAGCTCAGTATGTACGATTTCCTTCCAACCCAACCAAATACTCAGCATTGCTTTTATTGGCGTCATCTTTTTTCGAACACGAACATTTTCGCACATTCCTGTCGTACGTAATCCACATTTCATCGCCCATGACTAACTGCTTCAAAAATTGCTCGATTTTGTTATATTTCTGTAGAGGTTTACAGATAGAAAGTTGATCGAGTAAATTATTTAGTGTCAAATCATATGCTCGCTTTCTGCAAATGGTTTAAAACTATTGGGGAATGGCTACTTAAATGCCGGTCTTGCTTCACTTCTGTCAACTTCTTCTGTTGTCTTGCCTTATTAATCAACTGGTGCGAGGAGAATCTTTGACATTGAGATTTGATTGTAAAATGTAGCGAATTTTTGCAGAAATGTCACTTATCTTCAAGGCGTTCTAAGTTAAGATTGAATAAACAAATTCCCACAATTTTTGCACTTCTTCTACTGTCAAATGTCAGCTTTGAACTGAGGCTAAATATGACCAGACACGATTTACGTGTATATTACCTGAGATATGTGACACTAAAGCTATCTAACCAGAAAATGCTGAATATTTTTTCGACATTCCTATAGTATTAACCAGTGCTTTAATTTCTATATACAGGGTGCCCCATATGTATGGAATAATGATTCCACAGCATTTATTAATTAGTGTATCAAAAAAATGTTTAATTTAAAGTTATAGGGTGTTGTATACACACACACACACATATATATATATATATATATATATATATATATATATATATATATATATATATATATATATATACATATACACCATATATATATATATATATATATATATATATATATATATATATATATATATATATATATATATATAGATGATTATCGGGAATCGGTCTGGACTGTAAATAAAACTCTTTTCTTCTTTAAAAACTCAATATTTCGTTATCGTTTGATAACTTCTTCAGGAGTAACTGCAAAATTAATACACCTATATTAAAACACTATTCTCTTTCATCAAGGCATTATAATATTGAAATATAAAACAAACAATTATGAAAGAAACGAACAATCAATTAAAACGCATACGAAAATGCGAGTTTGTCCTCGAAACCAAAACTCAACATCTCGATTTACTACAACAAATTGAGAGTAAACAGCCTCGGTACATATGCACTGCCGTGAATTCCAAACGAACGGGGAAAAAAAAACAGCAACAGAAAAACGTCTTTAATTTACTTTATACTAAGAGGTGGCAAATCTTTATTTGTTATTATTGCTGTAATTGTAAAAGATTAATACCTATTAATTATGTTGCTATAAATAATACCAAGTTGATTAGTGTCTGATTTATAGTTAATTGACTTTGATTCCCTGTTGATATGGTACATTTTCTTAAAAAGTCTCCCTTTATAGTTGTTGTCATGAGCTAAAATTTTAACGTTGTTATAGTCAAAATTATGACCTGTTTTGAAATTATGTTGCACCACATCACACGAATTCTTGCCCAATCGGGAGTCACTCCTGTGATGTGTGAGTCTCTGTTTCAACCACTGAGATGTCTGCCCAATATAACATGCTTCACATTGTAAACAAGGCAATCTATAAACTACAGAGTTATTATATAAATATAATGCCTTGACGAAAGAGAATAGTGTTTTAATATAGGTGTATTAATTTTGTAGTTACTCCTGAAGAAGTTATCGAACGATAACGAAATATTGAGTTTTAAAGAAGAAAAGAGTTTTATTTACAGTCCAGACCGATTCCCGATAATCATATATTTATTATATATATATATATATATATATATATATATATATATATATATATATATATATATATATTTAATGAGGGCTTTACATTTAAAAAAAAATCAAGATGGCGTAATTTCTTCGAACTGACAGTTCAAAACTTTTTATTGTTAACGGCAGCATGTGCGCCGTATAACACCCTATAACTTTTATTTAAACATTTTTTTAATACACTGATTAATAAATGCTGTGGAATCATTATTCCATCATATGGGGCACCCTGCATGTACATTTTGAAATAAATACGGTAAATGTGTTTCTTGAAGAAGCACTTGTCTTTTCATTTTTTTATTTTCAAGTTTTTTGAGGGTAGGTTTCCTTAACCGGAAAGCCCTGTATATTTTTATATTCTAATATTTTAAAGAACTTATGTTCAGAGAAATTTACCATTTTAAACGTACAGCAGGAAAAGTCTTTTCATTTTCCAGAACATAGCGCGACATCTGTTAGTGAACGGCAAAACGTAATCAAATTTTCCCCTGGATAACTTTAAATAGAATGAAATTATATACAAAGCTTAGAAAAATATCCTGAGTAAGTCGATTCATTGGAATTTCCAATGAAATAAATTTTTTATGGAGAAATTATTGAGATAAAGGTAAATTTTTTAGCAGACACTTAATATAATTTTAGAAAGATGTAGAATACATATCAGCATTTGACATCTGATGGTCAAGTGCCTGACTTCCATATCAGATTTACGGCTGTTTGGTGACTTTTCTTTTCTATTTTCAAGTGCCTCAATTAACTGTAAAATGCCGAAAAGAAAAGAAATTTCTTTAAAACTTTTTCCCATAAAACTAAGCTTTCCTATGTAAAGAGAGAAATCTCGGCAGGAGAATCTTTAGGAAGATGGTGGAAATCCACCTTCAACCGAACTCGATTAATAAAAAAACTGACATTGAGGATCTGAGTCTAATTTTCTCCAATTTATTACAAATAGGCAATCAGAGTGAAAACTCTTAAAATATATCTGACATATCTCTTTGATAATAATCCCACTAACTTTTCAACTTTAAAACGATCAAACAAAATGTCAACGTCATTCTATTTTCAAATATAAAATAACCACAACTTAACTAAGAAATAGAAACACACTGTCCTTAACAAAATGACAAGATAACATAACAAAAAAGTCCTTTAAAAATTAAAATCATTTTGCGATCACAAATTCTCTGTACTCTTCCAACAAAATGAAGTAAAATTTTATTTTATTTCCCAGAGATGAATATGTCGAGTTTTCTTGTGTTTTTTTCTGTTTTTTTTCTGATGAATAAGTGCAATAAAGTGCCCCCACAAACAACAATTTTTGAACACACCACTTAGCAGTAAGTACTTTAATGTTACATATAAAATAGGGTTGTTCTTTACTTTTAATCTCAAAAATACTGATATTCTACTGTAATTGTAGCCCTGATGAAGAAAATGAAATATTTTCGAAAGCTTGGCGTAGCTGAAAAGGTGTCCAAAACTTTTTAGTTCTTTTCCAAAGACCGCTTACCACAAGAACACAATACTGCTATATATATATATATATATATATATATATATATATATATATATATATATATATATATATATATATATATGTATACATATATATATATATATATATATATATATATATATATATATATATATATATATATATATATATATAGGTCGGTCATCTATTGGTTTCTTTTTGGATTATGTCTTAATTTGGCACTGTGAAACGAACGAGTCTAAAATATTGAGAGATACGAGTATTTAGCCTTAAAGCTCCACGGTGCGGAATGGATGTGATATGCAAAGCATTTTGGTATATTCGCATTTATATTTCTTGTTTTCAATGTTAACAGCATTATTTGTGCTGATATTTGTATTTCTTAAGTGAGTGCTATAAGGCAATATGATATTCGCCTTTAATAGGTAATAGTCGCTTCCACACTCAGATTCACAATAAGCTCTTATATCACATGTTCTTATTTATATTTTGCTTTATAATAAAGTGATCGATTTTAGGATTCTTGACTCTTGTCGCCATGTGTATTTACGTATCTCCTTATGTGCAAAAAAACTATTCATTATTTTTAACTCATGTTGTCACAGAGGTTGATAAGGAGTCTACCATTGACATTTTCAGTAATTTCACCATAACTGCCAACAACAAAGGCGTTAGATTTTCGTCCAACTTTCTGGTTTTAAGGACGCTTCTTGAGATTCTTTTTAATAAACAAGAAGATGCCTCTTTTTGCACGCTGGTCCGCGTGAATCTTTTGGCTTTTCTACTACCGACAGCATTTTGATTATCTTTATTTGAAACCCATGCCCGATGTTTCTTTTTAAATTTATTTTCAACACTTCCATAAATCTTGAATTTATTGTAGGATATCTACAGCTGTAAAGTGTACAGTTTTATCAGGGTGTCTATTATTAAAGATTTCTGCTGTTTCTCTAAAAGTTTTATAATTATCTCCAACTATGAAAGTAATTTCAATTTTATCTTCAACACTTAATTTTACTGGCATTTCTAATCATTACAAATATAGACTGACGTTAGCTTTGTAGTTTATTGATAGTTGTTAGGTATTTCCAAAGATATGTTCATTGATTTTCAGCCTAAATTTGTATTGATTTCGTTTTCTTTTATTCGATAAATAATCCAACAATTACTGACGTGTTTACTGGAGTTTTTTTGAATTTTTAACTAGGAAAACCACAAATCTAAACGTAAGCATAATTTTTTAGTTTCTATTACCATTTTCAATTAATATTTTGCTCTGTCTTCAAATTTAAACACACTTTACTCTCCATTATAAATCATTATTTTTTATTTTCCCTGTATACCACTAAATATTTTAAACTTTTGTTGCTTGATTATGGATTTCCATGTTATGATCCGCCGTATATGTGAATAAAGTCTCCAACTTGTTCGATTCCTTCACCTTTGTTTTTTGTTTCATTTAAGGCAGTGATGTTAATGTTAATCCTTCTTAGTTCTTTGGCCACTTCTCGTGTTTTTCTTTTAATACCCTGAACGTTCCATGTTGCAATTTTCATAAACCGTTTCCTTTGCCGATGTCGATTTCCAGATCTCTCCGAATTCTGAGGCTAAACGCAGGATTTTTAGCGATTGCAGGTTTTACTAGATACCAAGTTGCTGGCCCTGCGATCTAATTCTCCACCAGGAGAACCGGGTCATTTTTTTCCCTAGCCTTTAACGAGCCCACGTTCACCTACAAAGCAGCGGCGAGATAGGAAATTGAAGATATTACATGAGTTGTGGTAGAGATTAAGGTTTGGGATATGATTCTCTCCCGAGAGGAGGTGGGAGAGAATCAACGCTTGCGTGGGCAGGGTCTTTTTTATGGGCCTAGCACACGTGCTGCAGGGAAATCTCTAAAGCGCTACAGGAGCGACATCTATGCGGAAAAGCGATTCACAAACATGGAAGCAATGTTCCATCGTTGGTTGAATTTGAGCTTTATACAGGGTAGTCAACGTTCATTATCTCATTTGTTTCGGGAATGACAAAAAAATATTAAATACAATAGTTTTAGGGAATATTATACAGGCTACTTCAAAAAAAGTATGGCCGATAAAACATATGTTTTTTTTAAATGGAACATCCTATTTTCTAATTTATTTTTAAATTCTCCGTAAAATTTTATAACTTTTTTATTAATAATATTATATACCTAAACCTAGTAGTTTTTCTAATATTTCAATTTTTTTTTTAAAAAATACTTGTTTTCAATTTTGTAAAAAATTGCCAGTAGCGCCATTGTTTCTGAAGGTGGAATACTCACGAGCGTTCTATCGAGATGAAAAAATTCTGGATTGAAAAATCTCAAATTTTTTAAATGGCACACCTTGTATTATTATTTTTTCTGGGAGATTTTACATAACCCTCCAACTTTTATTAAGTATATCATATACCTATTTCTAATATTTTTCGATTTATTTTGAATTGTTCAAATTTTACCCTTGTTTTTAATACACTTACGCTATAACATCATAGTTGCCAAGACAAAACAAAAATGTAGGCATTGTCAAATTTTGACATGTCAATTAAGCAAGTAAAATTAGTTTAATTTGTTGTAGTAAATGACGTATAAGGGTAATAGATATGGATTTTCCTAAAAATGAATTAATTGATATGGTTCATATACTGGGCGAGGCGGGAAAAAATTGTCTTTGGGCAGTAAGGCTTTACGGTGCGAAGTACCCTAATAGACGTATCCCATCTAGAAAATCTTTTCAGTGCCTAATGGTGTGGTTTGATAATAGTGGTAGCGTTGAGTATACGAAATGGAAAGTAGTAAACCAGAATCCTACCAATGAGGAAAAAGAAATGGAGATTTTACTTCATGTTGAAGATAATCCCCAGGTCAGCAGCCGTCAACTAGCTGACTTATCTGACACATTCCAATCTATAAAAAATACAAGTATCATCCTTTTTATATGGAACTACACCAAGAACTTCAAGACCGTGATTTTGAACGACGAGTAAATTTTTGTACCACCATGAATAGAGCAATAGAGGCCGATCCAAATTGTTTATCCAAAATAATGTTTTCTGATGAAGCTACTTTTCGCAGTAATGGAGCAGTTAACAGCCATAACATGCATCATTATTCAACAGTTAATCCATTTTGGGTCCGGGAAGTTCAAAACTAAAACAGTTGGTCGCTTAATGTATGGTGTGGAATATTAAATTTTTGAATTATTGGTCCATATTTTTTCCACGAATCGCTTAACGGGCCTAGATATCTAAATTTTTTGCAAAACAAATTACCCCAGCTTCTTGAAGAAGTTGATAACTGTGAAAGGGAACAAATGTGGATTCAACAAGACGGAGCTCCTGCTCATTACCATCGGGAAGATCGGGAATTTTTAAACGATCGTTACCCACAAAAATGGATAGGTAGGTATGGATTCATTCAGTGGCCCCTTCGATCATGTGACTTAACACCTTAAGACTTCTTTTTGTGGGGCTATATTAAAGATCGTGTTTATGTGAATCCCCCTACAACACCAGTAGATATGGAAAATAGGATACGGGATGCGTGCAGGACAATAACTCCCTTCATGTTAAGGAAAGTGAAGGAAAATATAGTGAAACGACTAAACATGTGTATTTAAGTAGACGGGCATATTTTTGAACATTTATTAGGTCATAATAATTAGATAAGCTATACTATATTAAAATTATTATTAACTATTTGTTTAGGTTTTCGCAATAGCGTAAGTGTATTTAAAAAAGGGCAAAAATTGAAAAATTCAAAATAAATCGAAAACTATTGGAAATAGGTATATGACATACTTAATAAAAGTTGGAGGGTTTTGTAAAAGCTATCACAAAAAATAATAACATACAGGGTGTGCCATTTAAAAAATTTGGGATTTTTCAGTTTAAAATAGTCGAAATGCATAAATTTATTTTGAACACCCTGTAGCATCTAACTCAAATTTCTTTACACAAATCTTTTTTTTTTATCTCTATAGAACGCTCGTACCAATTATAAGTATTCCACCTTCAGAAACAATGGCGTTACTGGCAGTTGTTTACAAAACTGAAAACTAGTATTTTTTAAAAAAAATGAAATATTAGAAAAAACTACTAGGTTTAGGTATATAACATTATTAATAAAAAAGTTATAAAATTTTACGCAGAATTTAAAAATAAATCAGAAAATAGGATGTTCCATTAAAAAAAAACAACAAACTTTTTTGAAGTACCCTATATACTCAAAAATAATTTTCAACTGTGCACCTTAACATTCCCTAAAACTATTGTATTTAACATTTTTTCGTCATTCCCGAAACAAATGAGATAATGAACTTTACTCTATCGTTGACTCACCCTGTACAAAAATAACAGTTGTGGAGTGTAAAGCTTTCTAGTTCAAACTAATATTCTTAGCTTTTGAAAAAGTCTCTTTGCTATGCTTGTATCATGTTCATGCAAAAAATATTCGCTCCCAAATTAACGTCCAGCAAATTAAGTGATAATGCTAGAAGTGGGTTTTTGTAGCTTTAAATTCTATTTAGTTACTGTCAACGCAATGTAGAATTTCTTTCAGGTCTTTGTTAAGTTGAACAACCTCCTACTGTCTGCAGATATTTGCATGAGTACCCGATGTTCGAGCGTTCAAAGTGAATAATGAGTTAAGCGTACTGTCATCTGTAAAGCTGTAAATTGGATTCTTGATCTTTTCCAGCAGATTGTTAATGTAAATGAGAAAGAGAGTATGGAGCCCTGGGGCATACTGGCGTTGATAGTGAAGATGTTAGAAAGAAATCAGTCGATTGCCACTCGTAAAGAACGCTTTTTGAGGAAAGTTGAGAGCCATAAACAGACTATACATGCCAGAAGAGCGTAGCTTAGCCAACAATCCATCTTGCTGAACACTGTCGAATGCCTTGGATATATCAAGAGCAACCGTTCGAGATTCTTCACTGTGTTCAATTGCGTTGTCCCGAACATGTGTCACATATGTTAGAAGATCTTCTGTTGATCTATGTTACGAAAACCATATTGATGGTCGCTAATAATATTGCCTTTTCCGTAACTTTCGATGTTATTGAAAGCAGTGCGACTTGTCGGTAGTCGTTTGGTAAGGTCTTCTTGTCTTTTTGGGTATTGGCTGAACTGTGGCCCATTTCCAGCATGAAGGAAAGATTCCTTTTCTGTAGGTTAGATTGAAAAGTCTACAGAAAACTGGTTTAGTTCTCTCGCGCAATTCTTGAGTACTCTGGTAGGTATTCCGTCACCGCTAGAAGCTTTTTTGGTATCTAGCTTCATTAAAATATGTTTCATGATACGCTATCTGAAGATAATATCGTGCATCATTGACTGCACTATAGGAATAGTAGGTGGCGTTTTTCCTTGGAAATCAACTGTAGAAGGGAGAAGTGGACCAGTTTTCTACAGCGATCGCAGGAAAGTGTCTACCCGCTACCCTCTACTTTAACTATCCAAACCAACCAGCCCTGAAAAATTGGCTCGATGGGATGGGCTGCTGCCAAGCTCGCACTGACAGCGAATGAAATTATATTTCATAATCAATCGAAAGGTTTACTTTTTTCAAAAAAACTTTAAAAAATACTAAACGTTTTTTTGTTATAGCAATTTTAAAAAGAAAGAATCAACAGATGGCCCATCCTTGTATATAGATATATCGATATACTTACATAAACCATAAAAATGTTAAACAATATAGTTACAATGTTTGTTTTATAAGACCCCCTCAATCTTCTTTGTTACTCTTAAAGTTCAGAAAACCAATATCTTTAAGCCTGTACGGAGGAATTTATTGCATCTTGAGGAAATGAAAACTAGCGGAAATTTATGGTATATAACAAAGTGCCTGTAGAGAATTAGATTAATTTTATTGTCACTAAAACTTAAAACATTCTGTCGAAAATATAGTTTTTCCGTCGTATATTAACGTATTTATTGCTAGTAGCTTAAATTTAAAGAATAATACTCAATAGTAAAATAAAATTGACATCGGTAAGATACAACGAATTGTGCCAAATACGCATACCTAGTACTAAATCGGAGGCTGAGAGCAGCCACACGCAGACAGAGACATTGGCACAGCCAACACTAAAGGAGGGATCAACCTCAGACTTTATGTAGTTTGTTGTAAAATAACTGAAAATTAGCAAAGCCCATATTTCAGCAGTCTATCCACTGTTCTCTTATTCGTTTATCCATCCCGAGACGCGTTTCGACGTGTCACGGCTCATTAGTCGGGCTAGGATCGACAAAGAAGAAAACAGAATTTTAAGTTTTTTATTCCAGTACTTACGAAACAGAACGGTAAGATACAACGAATTGTACCAAATACGCATACCTAGTACTCAATCGGAGGCTGACACAGCAGCCACAAGCCGACAGAGTGGTTGGCACATCCAACACTAAAGGCAGGCGAGATTTGCGAGGGATCAACCTCAGACCTTATGCGATTTATTGTAAAACAACTGAAAATAGGCGATCCTAGCCCGACTGATGAGCCTTGATACGGCGTAACGCGTCTCGGGATGGATGAACGAACAGTGGATAGACTTCTGAAATATGGGCTTTGTCTATTTTCAGTTGTTTTACAATAAACCACATAAAATTGTCATTTTAAACTTCTTTGCATTAGTCAGAAATAAACTTATATCAGGACTCTCGATTTCTTCAGCTTCATCACTTAATTATGATAAAATTTATTTAAAGTTGAAAACGGCTAAAAATGCTTCCCAGAATTTTGCATTTTTTTTGTATCAGAACAAGGCAAATAAGCTTTAATGATTAACATAAACGCTCTTAAATACTGCCTAAAAGTATTAACAAAAATCATACTTGAAGAAATGAGCAAGGATATTCAAATAACAGAGGAACAACAGAGATTTCGCAAAAATCTATTAATCATAGATATCATATTTATATTGAGGCAGATTATGGAAAAAGTTAAAGAATTTAAAAAAACTGCATAATACATGTGTTTGGTAGACATGAGTCAAGCTTTCGACACACAAGAAAAGCATACAAACCAAAAGCTAATAAAAATCATACGTGACATAAACACAGAATGCAAAACAAATATAAAAGTGGGACATCTACTGACCAACGAGGTAAAAATAAAGGCCGGAATAAGACAAGGCGATTTAATTAGTCCCTTTATCTTCAACTTCGTCATGGACAGAATAGTGGAGAATCTTCCAAAAACTAGAGGATTCAAAATGGGCAACACACACTTCCACACAATCTGCTATGCCGACGATGCAGTCGTAATCTACGATTCTGAGGACAATCTTCAGAAGATCTTTCATACCTTCAATTTGGAAGCGAGAAAGCTAATCATGATTATTAACACAAACAAGACAAAATGTGTAGTAGCTTCAAAAGAATTATTAAAATGCAAGTTGGACATCCAAGGAAGTATTATTGAACAGGTTAATAATTTTAAATACCTGGGAACAATGATAACAAGTAAGTAACAGTAAAACAACAGTCTATGAAGGCATCATTAATAGCAGGTTGTTTGACGGATATATTCTGGAATAATAAATATCTCACAGTGGAAAGCAAAATAAGAATATACAAGACAACAGTGAGACCGATCTTCATATATGCTGTAGAAACAAGAGCTTACACATGTAAAACAGCACAAATAATGAGGACAACAGAAATGAAGGTGATTAGGGACATACTCGTCCATGGAAAAACTATCCACGACAAAATCCGCAAGAAAGATTTACAAAATCCAAGAAATATCCAAATGGGCCAGAACTAGAAAAAACAACAGAATAAACACGTAGATCGGATGGACGACAACAAACTGGTAAAAAGGGCCAAACTCAATAAACCTTGCGGTAGAAGAATTAGGGGTAGACCTTCGAAAAGGTGGAAGGAATGCTGAACGTCCACATCGAAAGAGAGGATGGGGATAAAACAGGCAGTATGCCTACTTATATGACACATTATAAAAGAAAGAAGAAGAAGAAACTTAACAATAGACATTTTTTTTATGGGTCTAGCACACGTGCTGCAGGGAAGTCCCTAAAGCGCTCCAGGAGCGGTACGTGTGCGGAAAAAGCGATTCACGTTGTTCTTCAATCGCTGCTTAACAATAGACAATTTAACCACCTGATTCTATACGGTTATACTGTGCGATTGCTGCTTAAGCAGGATATGATTTCCGAATTGGTTTGTAAAGATTTAGGAGACAGCAAGTATCAACAACAGCTACAGCAAACCAAATACAACAGTACAAATAATTTATTTATAGGTGTTAAGTGCATACAATCAATACTATGTTATGCCGCTACGCGGCAGATATGAGCACAACTCCAAAGCGAACATTGCCGTGAATGTATGTGTTTGCAGCTTGAACTGGAAAAGACTGACAATGAAGACAACGTCATTCTCTCTCGGTTCTCCCCTGCAACGCATATCTGAGGTCGAACTTGGATGAAGTGAGAGCCGACTCCAGCAAAATCTACCCACGTTATATTGTTGAAAGGCATTACTTGGACCAGATAAGACTGTTGAATTGATAATGAGTACTTCTTATTTTCGAGTGGGATATATATGTGAAATTGGACTGGCTAGATCTGGTGCCGTCACTAATAAAAGTAAGTCGCCGCAAACTCACGAGGACGTTCATGTGTAGCAAGCTTTAACCCATAAAAGTTTGTGATCAACTAGAGAAGGAAAGATATCTCTAAATCCATCTGCTTTCTCCACTCCCTAAGCGTGGCTATGCGACTGCATGTTCTGAAGAATATAGGTTTTTAAATTATTTTAAATCCACTCAAAAGTAAGACAGATTATGGTTAGAAGTAACAGTTCTATTTTATCGTATGTTATTCAGAAAGAGAATGTCCTGCAGGGGATACCCTGGTATCCTGGATTCGAATCCCACCGGTACCAATGCAATTTTTTAGTTCTCTTGTGGTTGTGTCTTTTTCTTCAAGTATTTTCTTGATTGTTCATATATATATATATATATATATATTTTTTTTTTGTTGAGTGTAAGGTTCTTCTTATATAATATATATATATATATATATATATATATATATATATATATATATATATATATATATATATATATATATATATATATATTATATATATATATATATATATATATATATATATATATATATATATATATATATATATATATATATATATATATATATATATATATTCTTCTTCTAGCCATTCTCTATCCTTTGGATATAGGCCTCTCTCATATGCTTCCTTATGTCCCTGTTTTGAGCAATGTGATACCAATTGAATCCCGTTGATCTTTTACTATTATCATACCAACGTTGTTGGGGTCCGCTAGTACTTCTTTTTAATCCCCATGGTCTCCATCTAGTCACTTTTCCGCTCCAGCTATCAATATTTCTGGCTACATCGCCACTTGAGGGAAGATATCCTCTCAATTATGTCGTGGACCCCTGTTTTTTCCTGGTCCAAACGCTTAATTTGCAGTCCCTAAGTGATAAACCTATGATTTTCCTTTCAATTGCACTCTGATGAACATGCAATTTTCTAATTATTTTCAGTATCAAAACACAAGTTTCGCTACCTTATGTTGTTATTGGTAGAATGCATTCGTTATATACTTTGCTTTGAAGTTTTAAAGGCAGTTTGGACTGAAAGACTTGCTTGATTTTACCGTAGGCCGCCCATCCCAGGCGTATCCTTCGATTGACTTCCAGTTCTTGATTCAATTTTCCGACTGTAACTTTCTGTCCCAAATATACATATGAATT
>CM032456.1:106850913-106870913 GCA_019049505.1 Pachyrhynchus sulphureomaculatus | reverse complement strand
TTTAAATTTGCATTCACCATTTTGCCCAGGAAAATGTAATATTTATAATATCGTTTGACCTATACATATGGGTATATATATATATATATATATATATATATATATATATATATATATATATATATATATATATATATATATATAACAAACGGATCTGAGATGCAGATTTTTACGAATTTCATAAAAGTGTGAACATCTGGAAATCTAACGATTTTTCACTAAGGTCATATTTACATATTCTGGTGAGTTATGAGCTGGCCTATTAGCCCTCAAAGGGAATACATTGGTTTTCGAAACACCCGGTATATACATATACATGGATATGTATATAAAATATATGATTTCTGATAATAGAAGTAAATAGTTTTAATATGATTAAAACTGTAGAGCGATAAGGAAACTAATATTTTTCGTATCATACTGAATTTACATTAATTAATTCTAATTGTTAAACAATAATTATTGATATTAAAAAATTAAGTTAATGGACTGAGAACGAAAATAGTACAAATTACTGGAAATTACCTGAAAAAAAAAAATCGCTCGAGTCACGCAACTTGATACATATTAAAATAAATTATTTGCTATTAAATACAAACACAATTTCTATAATGACATGTTTTAATTAAAATAATTTATTATTGTTGGTGTATAGTTGTTTGTTTATAACCTGGTGTTTCATTTTTATGTTACCTAGTTATCAAGATGGTGTAATGATATTTTTTACTTTTCTCGCTCAGGTCAGTAACTCTATGAAACCACAATAAACTCAAGCTGTTAACGTTTTTTAATAGTGATGAAATGGGGATAAATTTGGTTTATAATACGTTACTATTTTGAAAAATTAAGGCAGGACTAATTAAAAAAAGTACGCGTACTTGTACTTTTTTAAAATGGTAGGTATCATCTTACCAAATTTTCAGAATAGATTATAGATTAGAGATAAAAGAGTGGTTTTTAATTCGAACAATTTCTTCTTGATAATTTTTAAAATAAATAAATTTATTGAAGAAAAAATTTGCATTAAATTTTATATGAAAAAAATCTTGGTACCGCACAGTGGGAAAAAAATGGAAAAAATTCGAGCCAGTCCGCAAATCTAATCCAATGGCGGTTATCCTTTTTTTAATCTAATACAAGCAGTTATACTCGATTTACCATGGACAATTGACTCTAATAACACGTGACCACAAAAAAAAAGTTTTGTAGTTGAAAGGTGAAATACCATATGTTTTTTGTTGTGATTTTGACATAACCTAAAAAATGAACAAAAATACTTTTATAAATAAATTAAAACTGTCACGGAGCAAAGAGCTCGTTGTGGTGGTGGTGGTAGTGGAAGTAGTAGTGGTAGTGGTAGTGCTAGTGCTAGTGCTCGTGCTAGTGCTAGTGCTAGTAGTAGTAGTAGTAGTAGTAGTAGTAGTAGTGGTAGTAGTAGTAGTAGCAGCTTTAATAGTAGTAGTAGTAGAAGGATAGTAGTAGTAGTAGCGTGAAAGTGTTCAACATATATTCATTTTAACTTTCACTTTATATCTTGAACCCAGTAGCTACAGTTTCGTTTCTGATAAAGATAGTTATATTACCAGTGAATTATTTGAATTATTTCAGTTACGTGAAAATATAAATTTGACTGCTTTTAGTTACCGTTGTTGACACAATACGATTTAAGTCCCGTTGAGGTAGCAGTTTTTTAAAGGGTAGTGTGTTTTTTTAATTTGTTGTATAATTTTTCCTTTTTTGTCATTTTTATATTTTTACATCTTTATTGTTTTTTTTTTGCTTTTTTCAGTTTTTTTCGGCATTTTTTTATTTTATTTTTTATTTCTTTTGTTTCTTTTTCTTCAAAATGTTTCTATTACTTTTAATAAGATGAAGATTATTCTATTTTTTCTTGATTTTTTAACGAATTTTTTAACTTCTAGTATTAATTCTTTAGGTTTTTTTCTTCTATATCTCGCAAGCTGCTTATTACTGGATTTGACAAAATCATGCTACATTTTAAATTAAACGCTACATTAAATACCATTCCCATATATTCAAAGTTGTAATTTTGTACTTTATCCAGCAATTCCGAAATATATTTGTAATTTTTTTTTATTACCTCATAACTTTCTTTGATAAATTTAAAATGTATTGGACGGCAGTATAACATGGAGGAAGGTTTTTCAATAATCCATAAAATTCCATTATCTATACTAAATACAGCTGCATCAGGGGCAGTTGTTTGATAAGCAGTGTCATCGTCGCTTGAGTACAGATCGGAAGAATGGTCATTGAAATTCCATCGTTGTCTTGTGGCCTGTTGCCTTAAAGCTCCATCCAGGCCCTATTTTCCCAAAAACATTAGACTTTTATTTGCATTCTTTACTACTTCTTTATCTAATGCCACAAGAATTCTTTTTAAAATATGTTCAAGCAATGATATTAAATGAACCTTTGCTCCACCATTAGAATAGTTGATGTGCTCAGGGTAACAAGCGTTCATAGCATCTGTGATCGTCGAATAAGGGGGATATAATTAATTTTCTTGTATATTATAAGTGTGATTTCTGAATTTTTCATACTTTCGTTTTGTCAGCTCTAAGTCCATGTACAGGGTGGTCCAAATTGGACACTTTTAAAGGAGATAGACGAAAACCGATGTCGGTGTCTGAGGCTCAATTTTTATGATAAACTCAACTGCGAAAACCACATATCGATATCTAGTACCGTTTCAGATATACAGGGTGTTTTTCAAAAATCTACATTTTGGAAAAATGTTTGTAATTCTTTTCCTATTGAAAAGTTTTGATTTCTGTAAAAACATTCTCAAAGCACTTTTTCACGTGGATTTCAATATACATTTTTTTACAACTAATTTTTAATAGGTATTAACGCAAAAATATATTTTTTAAATGGGATACCCTGTATATTTTTCCTTATCCGAATAGAGCTTTAAATTACCATTCTGAAAATATAGCACACTTTATATTTTGCTTAAATCTACTTTAAAATATAAAGGTTTTCAGTTTTTACGCGAGTTTTAAATGCACATTTTGTGAAGTGTGCTTTGGACGGAGCGGCCATATGGTTTAATTCAATTGTTTACTCGTAGTTGTCAAATTTTACTTCAGGATCAGTTATTGAATTGTCAAATAAATCGCAATGAAGTTTTGAAAATTACGAAAAATAGGATATGATAGTGTGTTTCATACAAACCGGAGAAAATTCGGAAGCGGCAAATAATTTGTACCACGAAAGGTATCCAGAGAGGCGTCAACCCTTCAAGGATATATTCGCTTGATTGCGACATAACCTGGTTAATAGTGGCCAGTTTGAAAAGAAACGACCCAAAAATTATGCATCAAACAGGGATAAGAAGTTAGAAGAAATAGTAGTTAGTTAAAAGAATTCACTGGACTACCAAGAACTAATGTAAGTCGTACTTTGAAGAAGCACAAAGTAAAGCCATAAGGACAGAAAAGTTCATCACCTTAAAGATGGAGATTTTCAACGGCGTATGGATTTTTAACAATGGTTTCTACAGAATTGTAACCATGTTCCGATTACAATTCTTATATGTAGGCATAAGAAAATCCTCATTTAGTTGTGGAGCAAAGAAATCAAGGCAGATTTGGATTTAATGTTTGGGCAGGAATTTTTAAAGGCAGGAATATAGGTCCATTTATTTACGAAGGAACACTCACCTCTCAGAGATATTTAGAAATTTTAAGGCAGCAAATACAACCTCTTGTTGATGAACTGCCGTTAATGAACCTTAGAAATATATTTTTTTAACACGACGGGGCATCCCCTCATAACGCTGCAGTTATCAGTAATTTTTTATCGGCTAATTTCGACAATAACTGGATAGCCAACCAAGGTCCAAACCGTTGGCCCGCAAGGTCACCAGATTTACCACCCATGGACTTCTATCTTTGGGGAAGATTGAAAGACCTAATTTTTAAATTGGCGATAAACACCAGGCAAGAGTTAGAAGTCGCAGTGATACAAAGTTTTGCAGCTCTCACTCCTCTTGAACTAATCAACTCGGTAAGAAGTGTCCAGAAAAGATGCCACTTATGTGTAAATGAAACTGGTCGACATTTCGAACATATTTTATAGAAAATTGTTTTGTTTTAGTTTGCTCTACTCGGAATAAATTGTTTTATTGTTGTTTTGTTTTATTTTCTACATAGTTTAAAGTACTAAGGAGTAAATTTCATTGTAGTTATGACTCTTAGAGTTATTTCTGGGATTTTTTTTTACGATTTGACTGCTATCGGTAAATAATTGATATTGCCGCTCCGTCCAAAGCCTACTTTGCAAAACGTGCATTTAAAACTCGCGTAAAAACTGAAAACCTTCATATTTTGAAGTATATTTAAGCAAAATATAAAGTGTGCTATATTTTTAGAATGGGAATTTAAAGCTCTATTCGGATAAGGAAAAATATACAGGGTATCCCATTTAAAAAATATATTTTTGCGTTAATAACTATTAAAATATTAGTTGTAAAAAAATGTAATTTACACTGTTGAAATCTACGTGAAAAAGTGCTTTGAGAATGTTTTTACATAAATCAAAAACATCCTGTATATCTGAAACGGTACTAGATATCGATATGCGGTTTTCACCATTAAGTTTATCACAATAATTGAGCCTCAGACACCATCAGTTTTTTCTTCTATCTTTCTTTAGATAAAGGGTTTTACCTTTAAAAGTGTCCAATTTGAACCAACCTGTATATTGATAACACTCCTTCATTTTCAGTCGAAGTTTCTATTAAAGATTTTTAGTGCCAGTGCCAGCTCCTCTTTAGAAGGCTCTAAAGCGATTTCAGTGGCTCGTTTTTTTTTTTGTTTTATAACATCCTTTTTCAAAAAATCTACGCGGTCGACCTATTTTAACAATATTAGAAATGTCTTCTAAAGATTTTGAAGTAGTACTGCTAACTGATGCATTGATATTCGACGTTGAAACATCTTCGTCAAAAAAGTTTATAATTAAAACTTTTTCAAAAAAATTCTTTGTGTTTGGATTTAAAAATATCTTTTGTGCTGGTAACGGGAAACAATTTTGCCAATTGATTTCTCACCTGCCTTTGATTACTTCCAGAAATTGCATACTTCATTATCAGATTATGTAGTATTAAGTCGAGTATAGATTTATGACTATCAGGATTACTCTATATCAATTCATATCAATATGAATGTTGTAGATTCAGTGACATTTTGTTGATTTTTCAAAATAATTTAGACTATCAAAAGAATTATTTATGGCTAAAAAATTACTATTTTGTTTGAAATAAAGGAATTATTTCAAAAAAAAAATGGTTTATAATGTTACATCACTACTGCCATTATTTCATTTTAAAATATATTTCAAATATTACAACTGCTGATATAAAATGTAAAGGAAAATATATATATATATATATATATATATATATATATATATATATATATATATATATATATATATATATATATATATATATATATATATATATATATATATATATATATATATATATATATATATATATATAACTATCAAATTAAGTTATTGTTGTGATGAAATCGTATTTGAAGAATTACAGAGTACAGATTCCTTTGGGTGATTTGACTAAAAACAATTGTCCGTCTAAAGTATTAGATTAAAATAATATTATATGATTTTGAACACCATTGTGTTATAAGATGAAAATATATTGTTAATATTGAGATTCTTTTCAGATATTTTTTAAAAAATTTTAGATATTAACATATATAAAATTTTAAATATTAGATATTAAATATTAGAAAATGTTGACTATTATATAAAAAAAAATTAATTTACTTATTGTTTATATTAGTATATTATTTATATACTCATGGGTATAGGGTTGATAAAATGTGAATATAAGTTGGGTTAACAGAATCAAATGAAATCAATACAATATGTAAAGAAAAGAATATAAAAAAATTAATGTTTGTGATAAAGTCGTATATGAAGTATTATTTAGTACAGATTTGTTTTTATGATTAGACTAAAAAAAATTCGGTTAAATATTTGCTTTAAAGAAATGTTATTCAATTTGAAAAGACTGATGCAACAGTTTAGTTTAAAATAGGTCCTACAAAACAACTTTTTTTTTCTACAAAACATTGAATATACAAAAATGATAATAAATTCAAAATTTACTCAAAACTCGAATCAACCTGTAAAGATAGGAAGTTACATTTAAGTTATTCAATATATTAACTTTGCGCCCGATTTTACGGAACGTAAATATATTAGTTCATATTGCAAAGTTTGAAATTAAAATTTTTAGATAAATCGATGTATGGGTTGTAACCTTATAAATTCTGTGTTGTTACAGTTAAGAACTATGCCCTAAGTTTTGAGATTATTGAGATTAAGGGATTAAGAGTTATGAATTTATAATATATAGGAATGGGAAAAAAGTTTTGAGAGTAAAGAGTTTGTAAATCATGGGTTATTGGGCCAATCTTAAATAATTCATTAGTTAAGGATACAAAGGTTATGGTGTATAGGTTCAAGATTTGTGAGACAGAGAAATGAGAAATTAAGGTTGATAGGTTGATGGTCTGAAAGATTGTCAGTTTTTGGAATAAAAATCTACAGATTATTGAATTGAAGTTTACTGCGTTAGGGTTTATTGGTATCCAGTTACTAAGAGTATAGTTTGAGGATATATGGTTAATGACTTTAGAACTCATTTGATTATACTCTAATAATTAATGCATTTAGGATTCATAGAATCAAAGGTTGTGAAATAGTGAATTTGGGAATAAGAAATGTTAACTAATGGTTGGTATATTTATTGGTCTTGGATTTATGAAATTAGCCTTTGTAGGTTTAGGAATATTGTATTTAGTATTATCAGTCGATAGTTTATTGAATTAGAGATAATTGAATTAAGGTATATTGTTTTTGGGTTCCTGAGAATGAAGTTTGAGAAGAGCATATAGAGGATTAGATTATGGGTTTCGGAATATAGATCTAGGGCTTATAGGTTCGAAAGTACTCGAAGATATAGAATTTATGAGTTTCGCGTTATATAGCATTGGAAGGACAGGGTTTATTAGTTTAGAGTAATACTACTATTATTACTACCACTAATACTACTACTACTACTACTACTACTACTACTACTACTACTACTGGTATTATCCTACTACTACTACTTGTATCTTACTACTACTACTACTACTACTACTGCTACTGCTGTTAAAATTTTCATTTTTAACATACGAACCCTATCCCGATCTATGTTGAAACGGATGTTTTGTGATATAACAATGGTAATTTTCTTACAATTGTTTTGGAAAACTTAGAATCGTTAATTAAAAGTAGAACAAATATTTTTCTGTAAAGAAAATTCTTCCAAGCGGTATTCGTTTTTTTTATAAAAAAAAAATGTTGAAAGTGAGCTACTTTTGATCGTTTTCAGTTTTTCTCGGATAACACTAGGATAAAGTTCATATTCGACCAACTATGGAAATACTACTCCCATGTTTGGGGCTCCGCTCCCAAACATGCACTGCATTTGTTGGTTTCTATTCAGAGAAGAGCTGTTCGTCTGACTGGAGACCCGGAACTGACCGGCGGCCTTGATTAGCTGGAACATCGAAGAGCGGTTGGCGACTTGAGCCTATTCTACAAGTATTTTCATGGAAAGTGTTCGAAGGATGTGGCCCGTTTAATTCCTCCCAGAGCGGTACATGTTAGAAATACACGTCGCGCTGATACTTCACATCCATATGAGGTTCAGCTTTTTACTCCTCGTACAACGCTTTTCAAGCAGTCTTTTATATGGAGAACATCATCCCTTTGAAATAATTTGCCCAGAACTGTGTTTCCCACCGAGTACAATTTACAGCGATTCAAGAACAACGTGAATCGTTTTTTCCGCACACCGTCAATTATTAGAGCCAATTGTCCACGGTAAATGAATTATAACTGCTTGGATTTCTGATTTTTAGTTTAGCGAACTATTGTGAAGGGTTTTTTTTTCAAATTTTAGTCTTTGGTAAATTTATTGTGTTTTTTTTGTTGACTTTTCAACATCAAGTGAGTAATTTATTTCTTTTTTGTTACACAAACACGAATTTTATTTAAATAAAGTACTTCTATGCTGACACTAATGGTTTCTTTTCTTTTTCAAAAAAGAGCCTTGATCGGTTTCACATTTTTAGCACTTTCAGCATACAATATACGTTATACCAAGAAGATTAAAAAACGATTACCGCCATTGGTTTAGATTTGCGGAGTGCCTCGAATTTTTCCATTTTTTCCCACTGTGTGCCGGTGGGATTAAACCAACAATTTTAGTGAAGACCCGTTTTGCTAAGCCACAGCACCACCATACCTTGGGTTCAATCCAGAACCAACCGTAATGGCGTCGTTGGTTCTTGACTAAGCTGGGGAAAGCCACGAAATAGATCTTCGACTAGTATGCCAACTTACGTTGGTGCTTTGGCTTAGTTGGTCGTCCTAAAAAATTTTCCTCAAAATAATTCATTAAAGAGTTCATTAAAAAATCGAAGAGAATATTACCGACTCTCAATTTAGTTTCTGTAATGCACTGGGTACCAGAAAAGCCCTTTTTAGTCTACAAGTGCTAAATCAAAGATGTTAACTACGATGTCTATTTATGCTTTATTAATTCGCATTCGATCGAGTTCAGCACGATAAAATGATCCAGGTTCTGAAAGCTATGGAGATTAATGACAACGATGGGGAGGGGGGGGGGTGGGATCCTATACTGGCAACAAAAAGCAATAATAAGAGCTGAAGATCAAACATCAGAAAGTATCGAAATAGTGAGAGGTGTTAGGTAAGGTTTCGTGTTGACACCGCTATCTTTAATTTACATTCAGAGAAGATCTTTATAGAGGCCCTAACTGACACTACGAAGACATTAATATCAGCGGAATTACTTCCGCTACACGAATGAACCTGTCATTATGGTTAGTAGTTCAGAGGGTCCCCAATATCTGTTGGACAGTGTGGTGGTAACTAGAAAAAGATAACAAGCCTTGGCACCACTATAAGCAGCGAGAACAGCAAATTTAAAAATGTATTATGCAACCATGACCTGAAACTGACCTTGAGAGTTAGAATTCTGCATTTTAATGTGTTTTCAGTGCTATTATATGGTGTAGAGCAGGGGTGCTCAAACGGTCGATCGCGATCGACAAGTCGATCACGAGTGCTTTTTGAGTCGATCTCGAGGAAAAAAAATTCCGATATAGAACTATTCACAGATTTTATTTTAGGTAACTAAAACAAAATATAACGAACAAACTACTAAAATTTATTCGATCCACAATTAGGCCAGAATAACCCCCTCATCACTTTCTTTTATCGTAATAACCACTTGCTAGCGGCAAAAGGCGGCTTTATCAAAGGAACGCGCTATACTTGTCAAAGAAAAGCCGCGTTTTTGATTCCCGCCGATTTTTCTAGAAACTTCGGGCGGCGTGTTTGACGGGAACATTCGAGACTTCGTTCGCGCCGATATAAATGTTGCGCCTGCAGGAATAGGAGTCAGTCTGAGTTGTAACTTGAAGGCGATACATCGATACAAAATTTATTAATAAATAGTCCAAAATGAGTGCGGCGAAGAAAAGTAAAACTTATCATTTTAATAACGATTGGGAGGAAGAATTTTTCTTTTGTATGGTAAAGGATAAGTGCATTTGTCTCATTTGCCGTGAGTCAGTTGCAATACCTAAGCGTGGGAACTTAGAGAGGCATCATAAAACGGTTCATAAAAACTATGAAAAGGATTTTCCGTCACAGAGTGAATTAAGAAAACGAAAAAAAAAGTACGTGATTTGATAACTTGTTTGAAAAAAGAACAAACCATGTTCACAAGACCAGCCAAACAATCAAAAGCTGCAACGATCGCGTCATTTAAAATATCTCATATATTGGCGAAACACAAGAAACCATTTGATGATGGATTGGTTGTGAAGGAAGCATTTATTGAAGCGGGTGAGACTTTATTTGGAGATTTTAAAAATAAAACAGAGATTATGTCTGCTATTAGAGAACTTCAGTTATCTCGTGCGACTGTCACAAGGCGTGTTGAAGGACATGGCAGATAAACTAAAACATGATATCATGGAATGTACATACTTTTCTTTACAGTTCGACGAGTCCACCGATATGACAGACACTGCCCAGCTGTGTATTTTCATCGAATGGTATTCAACGACATGTCGGCTAAGGAAGAGTTTTTGACAATGAGACCCGTGGCGAAGATATATATGACGTTTTCTTCAATTTTGTAACAAACTACAAGCTACCAATATATAAACTAATGTGCATTACAACCGATGGAGCACCAGCAATGACTGGAAACAAAAACGGTTTTGTGGCATTGTGTCGAACTAATGATGGATTCCCTTCATTTTTCTCCTTCCATTGCATTATACATCAACAAGTTTTGTGTTCAAAAGTTCGAAACATGGAGGAGATTATGGGCATTGCAATAAAAATTGTGAATTCTATCCGTGCACGTAGCTTGCAACGACGGCTCTTTAAATTGCAGTTGGAAGATAGTGAGTCAGCTGAACACACTGATTTAGTTCTTCACACGGACGTCAGGTGGTTGAGTCGCGGAAAATTCCTAGAAAGGTTTGAAGAATTATTGCCCGAAATAACAGCTTTTCTGGACGAAAGAGGTGATGACACTCAGATGCTGAAAAAACGGAAAATGGCTGACTGATTTAGCATTTTTGACAGACATCACAATGCATTTAAACACCATTAATTTGGAGCTCCAAGGTAAAGGAAAAACTATTATTGAGATGATTAGCGCAATAAACGCATTCAAAAGTAAACTGCAACTTATGATAGATCAACTGAAAAGAAAGGATCTGAAAAATTTTCCGTCTTTGAAAGCAAGGATTCCTCAGTTGAATTATGATATTTATGAGGCAGAATTATCAAATATTTTGGGCCAATTCGCAATACGTTTTTTATTATTTCAGTAAATTGGCAAATATCGTATCATTTATGAGTTATCCTTTTTCGTGTAAAAACATTGAGGAATTAGCTACTGAAATAGCAAGTCAGTTTAACATGGACTCATGTTCTGTTGAAAATGAGTTAGTGCAGATTATATCAGATATACATCTCAAAGCCACAGCATCTGATACAAAATTCTGGTGTTTTATATCCGAAGATAAATATCCGAATCTAAGGCAAATCACCCTTCAACTGACGGCAATGTTTGGGTCAACTTACTTGTGCGAGTCTGCATTTTCTGAAATGAAGATAATTAATTCAAAATATCGCAATCGACTAACTGACGAAGATATGTCATCATGCTTGCGATTAGCACTCGGTAATTACGTACCATCTTATGAAAAGTATGCTGAGGACATGCAGTGCCACGCTTCAACATCCAAAGTCACTCTTTAGTTAAGTTTAGACACTAGAACTCGTTTGTTTTGTAAGAACCAATAAACTAGCAATTTTGAATTATTATGAGTTTTTTTCATTGACATTTTAGAGCAGACCTACACTTACCTTGACTAAAAAAATGCATATTGTGCGGAAAAACTAATATCTATGCCACGATACACCCTACCTAGACGACAATTCTGCATCACACTTACTTGCAGCCTCTCATAGTCGATCGATCGTAGTCTAACAATATTGAGGTAGATCGCTAGCAGTTCAAGTTTGAGCACCCTTGTGTAGAGTCTTGGAACCTTATAGGAAACTCAAATAAAAAGTTGGAAGCCTTCGAAATATGGACATACAGAAGGATGTTGAGGATTAGTTGGGTTCATCGAGTAAGAATTGAACATATTTTAAGGGGGATGCGGAAAGAAAAAGACATACTAAAAACAGTAAAAATAACGAAATTATCATATTTTGGACTCACTGTAATGAATCCCGAGAACTACCGCATTATATAACTTGCAATGCAGGGTAAAATTGTCGGTAAACGTATAGTCGACGGTATTCTAATAAGGCGGATTAGACGTCATTTCATTTTCTGAATTAAATCGAAAAAAAAAAAAGCAGAGTTCCCCAAAATGTGTGTGAAGAAAATTTGGCATTTGTCAAATTTAGTTTACCAGTTGTCAAATTTGATATTGATATGTTCAAAATTTAAAGAATTGCCCATAAAGGGCTGCGCTCAGCATTCAGTTAAATACAGTTGACAACAGGTTAAGTTTTAAAATTAGCAACACTTCACACCAAGTTTAAAAAACACCAAAATATGATAAATAAGTACAAAGCTTTTTTAATCAAAGTTAGTAAGGATTGAAATTAGAATGAACTATGTATTTTAAAAAGAATGAAAGGGAACGTACATAAATATAAAAAACGATCATCTACTAAAATATATCTACCTAGTAATATTATATACTCGATTATGTACATATGCTGAAAGAGAAAAGTATGAAACACGTTTAGTAAATAGAAATCGGAAGTTTCTTCTTGTTTGTTCTTAATGACATGTTTCCAAAATCTTTTGACAAGAATTTTTAAGACGATTTTCTAAAAGGTTACGGAAGGGACGCCTTGAATGGTTTTTCCTACATATCGGATTATTTTATTATGTATAACGTACTTATAGGGTAGTCCACGTAAAATAAAAGATTACATTGTACACATACCTTATCTCGGAAAGCTCTAAATACTTATATCAAACAGTTTATAGGAGATTAATAGCATTAAGTATACTTATTTGAGGAAAGGGGGACACTTTTGATGAGTTATTTTTTTTTCGCGACACCCTCACCCTTCTGAAGGGAGGGGGGTCACCTTAAAAAATTTAAATGAAATGGGATATTTCTTTTTTCCAGAATCGATAATCGATTCTATTAATCAAAAAGTCTATGCATGTCTTTTTTTAAATCGATTTAGTATATAGTTTTAATTTTAAGTTGAACGAAAATTGGCAAAAGTTTATGTTTACTGCTTACTTATTAAAGCAACGGGTAACCACATTTTAAATCACTTTTACAGGGCTCGGCAATTTTTTTTTTTTAAGAAAATCTTTATTGTGGTGTTTTATCCCCACCCTTTCTGGTAACTTACTGTTTTTTTTTTTTACGTCGAACTGGATTAATGCATATTTTTAGGACACTCTACATAAAAAATTAAATTGTTCTATTTTATTTTTATTTATTTAACCAAAACATTTTTTATGAACATTAACGTTTTTTGCAAACTCAAAGAACCAAATATTCCATTTGATGGCAAGAAAAATAACACACACGCTGAGCGCTGTGTGTACAAGCTGCACAAAACTTACACATTTATTACATATAGGTTTGTAGGTAACAACTTACTTCAAAAATGGTGCTTAATTTATTAAGCTACTTTAAAGAGGAGCAAAGACGGTGGTAACTTAATAAATCCGAAGTCCACCCAGAAAGAATATATCAGGAGCATTAAATTTATACAGAAAAACTGAACAAACGGTTGCTAAAACAAAAAGAAACGATAATGCTACATTAAAAACAATAATAAGATTAAAAAATTAAAATTAAGAAAGTTCAAATTCGCTATCTGAGTCATCAGAGGTATCGCTGTCATCTTTAGATACTAAGATAATTACAAAGTTTACTTGGACATCCAAAAGTTTTTCTCTATCCCATCGTTCCAAAATTATTTTTTCTGTATGCTCTACTACTTTTTTTCAGTATTCTTCGGTGATATGGTCTAGAGAGTCTTGCCAAACCATTTCAGGTTCATGAGTTTCCTTCAGTAATATGCTTTTCATAATAGGATTTTGCGCCTGTCCATATTAATTCTTGCTATTATTGGCAATAGTAAGGTCGCAAACGTAAAACCTCATGACCCTGTTCCCTTAAAATTTCATCAATCGCGTATATTTAGGTTTTCTAAAAGTCTTTGCCATTAAGAGTAATTCTCTTTTTAATAAATTTGAAGAAGAGTTTTGATTTTCATCTACTAACCATTGAAAATATTTAATTTTTTTTCCACGATGAATTTAGTTGTTCATTCAAAATTCTAGAAGGATATGAACATTATCCAAAACTATTAATAACTGGGTTGATCTAAATTTGGAATAAGCATTTCTTTTAGCCACTTTTCGAATGTTTCATTATTCATGCTGTCGTGGTAATCAGCACTTCTCGATGTAGTTGAAAATATTAAACTGGCTCCAGGTACAAATCGGGTCTATGAACCAGCATGCAAAATAATAAACCTCTTTCCACAATTGTATCCCTCCTTCCTTTTTATTGATTTAGCCGAATTATCTTGCCAAGATTTGGGCCCACTTCAGTTTGAAAAAAACCCATGTTTCATTCAAAAAAATTACTTTTCTAAACTGTGAATTAAAATTTCAACATACTTCCTTAAAAATGTTACTCGTTGACTAGCAATATTGGGAAGTTTACACAAATATCTTCAGTTGAAGTCTTTTTTTATATCAAAATCTGAAATGTTTCATTAATTTTGACAAAGACTTTAGTCAATTTCTAAAGCCTTTCTATCCCGTAAAATATCGTTTAAAGTCGTAAGAGTTATGTTCATCTTAGATTTATACATGTCGTAAATCAAATTTTGTATATCCATTTTCACGAATTCGCCTAAAAACCTTAGTTTTTGGCCATTTTTTCTTTTTCTTTTTCACATTTTTTTTCCCTTGCGATCTTCATTAACAATCTTTTGTATGGTTCTAATACTTATATTAAAAGCTTCCGATATGGATGGAGTTCGGAACTTACTGTCTTTGGTAGATTTTCTTTGTAGTTAAATTAACGGACTTAAAAAGCCATTATTATATTGTATAAGGAGTTACAAAATTTTTTGACAATTGAAAAGAAAAAATTGGCATTGACAATGATATAATATTACTGAATTCATTTTTAACATCCAAAAATATTTAGCGACATTTACAAGAATATTTTACAAATATTAAATAAATTAGAGGTTTTCTGCCTCGGTTTTACTAAAGTATTCTGTATATTCATATTCGTTAAGCTCTGAATGCTCTCAGATGAGAAAACAAAAATAATGGCAACTACTAAGTTCAATAATATTTAAATATTATGTATATTATACCATAAAATAAAATAATCCAATCATTGATCCTTGGCATATGAAAAATACTATTTTTGCTTTTGCCAGTGTGTTCTTTTAATAATTTTTTGGGCAATTTTAAAAATTAATATTTGAAGTTTAAACGCACTACTATTTTTTAATATTTAACGATTCTGAACGAGTTTTTTTCTCAAAATATTTAGATGGTTGCTTGCCACTGGAAATTATAGTTGGCTCTCTGTCTCGGACATAAAAAGCCTATTAGACTCTTTCAATTTTCCGAGTGGTATTAATTAAATTCATGCTGACTGCAACTTTAACAAGGACGACAACAGAAAAGTTTATCGCAGCTAAGACGATACACCCGACTTATTAGAATGCCGTCGACTATAGTGCTGGAAGACGAAGAACATCCTGGTTGAAAAACCTCCGTCAGTGGTTCTAATATGACAACAGCATATCTATTTAGAATATCGATGGATGAAGTTATCATAGCCAACTTGATATCCGATAATCGGATAAGGCACGCTAAGAAGAAGAAGGTAAAGTGAAGGAGCGTATACCTTAAGATCGTGGGTTCGATTCCCATCAGCACCGAGAAGTTTGTCTAATTCTCTTTTGATTGTGCTTTTTCCTACAATTATTTTCCTGATTTTTCATGGCTTCAGTACCATAAACCGACCTTATTTTATTTCATTAGTCCAACAAATCTAAAAGCACGTTAGGCCTTTACGTTCCCATAAGATGGCAGCTTGAGTCGCAATGTCGGCGCAATAATCGGACAGTAGGGTTTTTTTCTTCTTTAAGGAGTACAGCAGCCGCACAACAATTGTAAATTTAGAGCTTTATGTGGAAATGATTGTGAGATGGAGCGAGGAACTTGGTTTCAGCAGAAAGGGGCAACGGTATATTTTTAAGAAATAATTTTTTTAAGTGCTGTCGTTGGATATATATAGAAAATTTATAACTTCTATTACTCTCTAAAATTAAAGTTGTTTATGGAACACTTCGTATATCTTGTAAGGAATAACGCTCGTGGCAGATCTAGAGTTTTTGGCCTATATTTCACGAAAACTCGTAAGTGCATTAAGGCTATTAATATAAATGTAACCAAGTCAGTAATTTTAACGGCTAATTTAACTTTAGGTAAAGTTTTAGGGCTCACGTCACATCACATTAAATGGTATATCCGCTTGACCTCGATATTTTAAGAGTGCTTATCATGCAGCTGCAATAAGAGTCGTCTAGGAACGTGGATAGTTAAGGATTCCATAAAATTATCTTTAGTGCACTTTTATTCTTCTCGACACTAATAAGATATTTTGTACTATGCCGGGAAATTATTATAGAAGGTGGTCTTTAAAAGCTGAACACGCAGGAAATAGTCGAATAAATCAAAAACACCGTTATACAAAATAACTACGAATAAAAGTGGCGTTTTAAGACATGTCAGAATTTAAAGACTACTGTTAAAAAACTATAGACGTTTTGTAGGTAATCGGCTCAGTTAGCCCTCTGTACGGCAAAATATTGAACTAGCTTGTATTAAATAATTATCAGCATCAGAAGAACAATCAGGTTTTCAAGCGGGGAAGATCGACCATTGCTAATATCTTCTGCAAAGCCTTAACTACTTAAAAAAATAATATCAGTTGATAGACATTTGGTTTTTATTAATATCGCAAAGGCGTACGACACAGTACCAACTGGTAGATTATTTGAAGAACTGCGGCAAACTAACGTCAATGCCACTGTACGGAAAGCCCATACAAGATTTATAAAAAACTGGTCCAGTTGCAAGTTGGACTTGTGCAATTAGTGTTCCGTATTGTTGAAAATTAAATTTTTTGTTACGGATGTATAAAATTATCAAATGAATTCACAAAACACACTCCAAATGAGTTTTCAACAAAATTTTTTTCGATCTTTACTGAAAATTGATGACCTTGAATTTTTTTTTATATATATCAGATAAAAAAACTATTAAAGGTATGCACTTGTGATAATTTTTTGTTTAATCTACACCTTGTGGAGAATATTCCAGAGTTTTTTTTTTCAAAAATTTTTTTGATCAGTACTTTTTCAAGGATAAGGGGGAGGGGACAGCGATTTTTCGCGATTTTTTTTTAAAAAATAGTACAAAGAAAAAGTTTGCGCAAGTATTAAATTATAATATATTTCTGAAACTCGTGTTTTTTACAAAGCTTTCATTTGACACCTACCCGATAACTTGGTAAAAAAAAAAGATTTCACTTTCGATTTCATTCCCCATAAACACTAACCCCTTAAGTCATTAATTTAACTTTCAAAAACTACCAAAACACGGTTCCCCCTGATGAGGCAATCAATCCCTATATTAGTACCAAATTTTAAACTTTCTGTTTTAAAAATGGTTTCGAAGAAAATCGGGTGTGACAGACAGACAGAACAGACAAGATGGACAGGGAGACGGACAGACTCCGAAGTGATCTTATAAGTGTTCCGTACGGAACAGTAATAAGGGAATAGAATCTCAAATAAGGTTATACTTTTAAAACCCAAGTCCAGGGACAAGGATGCAAACATATTTTTCTTGCTCTTCAATATCTATTTTTTAGATACCGTTCTTGAGCACTGAAAACTGGTGTAAATTCATGAGAATACCCATTAACAATGAGACGTCATTTTTTACACTGCACTACGCAAGATGATCAGATCCTCATAGCACAAGATCTTGAAGACGCAGAATTTATGGTAAAAAAACTATACCAAGAATATCAGAACAAAAAGTAGGAGTTTATAAAATTAACCTACAAAAACAGAAACATCGCTGTGTGTAGCTGGAAAAGCTTGAGAATTAGATAGAAAAGCAAGCAACGCACTAAAAACCCATGCGATGAGTATGCATACCTGGGCGTTACCGCGTCGAACATGATGGTAGGCATGATAAAACAATTTAAAGCAAGGTAACTAGCGTAAAAAAGATATTGGGGGAATGCTTAACTCAATTCTATAGCAAAAAACAAAATTAAGAATATAGGATACTAAATTGTGAGAAGAAATTTATCTTACGTAAGTGAGGTCTGGCAAGATTTCACAAAAAAAAATATGGTTTTTTAGAAAAAACTGCACAAATGGAAGAGCAGTTAGCGCAGAGAGAGACGGGGAAAGAATACAAAATGAGATAATAAGAAGACGTAACGAACAGAGGTAAAGTAATTCTAAGAAAACACATACAACAAAAACAAGTATAATGGTATGGAATACATTAATAGAATGGATGAGAGTAGAATATCAAAAGAACGTTATGCAGTGGACATCAGAAGATAGAAATCGTAGATGTAAACCCCCAAATATTTGGATGATGGAAGTGAAGAGAACAAAGTCAGAGAGAAACCTTAATAAGGGAGAACGGAACAATAAGAATTTAAATTGAGTTTATGTGTTTTTTTGAAGGACGAATAATTTTAAAATATTTTAATGAAATCAAATTTTAACAGAAGCCCTAAAAAGACGTCATTAGGGAAATCGCTTTTACCGAAAAAAGTAGAACAAGCAAACACAGATTATCCCGACTTTCCTCTTTAAACGATTCAAAAACACCGTCCCAGAATTACAATTTCCCTCGGACTAATTGATTTAATGAATTGCTCCCCTAAACTGATAAATCATACGAAACAAAGTTAATAAATCAAAAAAAATATTTGAGCCCATAATTTTTAATTGAGTGAAGACTGGAAATTAGGATGAAGAAGTCTACATGACATTTTTATTATTAAAAATTGTACTAGAATTAGTACAAAAAATTATAATTTAATAAATTCATATAAAATTTACACGAAAACTACTACAAGTAGCCACCGTCAAATAATACTAATTTCGGCACGTGATGTGATGTTTCACCGATCATCCTGCTGGCTTCCTCAGAGGTTTATTCCAAGAACTAACTCCTTTCGAATTTAGCACGAGTTAATTCGGCTTGCACGTGCCTTTTTATATTATTGGACTGGAGTGGGGGTGGAGGTGGTCCGGGCTTCATATATCGAAGTCATATTGGTGAGAGGTTAAAGACCAGTGGTCCATGGTTAAGGTCGTTTGTGATGTTTAGATATTTTGATGATATTCCCGACTTTTCCTAGAAAAAAAAGATTTTTTTTTTGCAAAGATTTTTGATTCGTCAAACGGGAATCTGACGACCTGTTTCTGTGCTGGTGTTCTACGCGAGTATTGTGTGTTCTTAGCACAATTTTTTCTGCTCGTTTCACCAATATAGGTTTTAGCACAGGTAACGTGGGATAGTGTGACTTCTGGATTTTCAAGGAGAATCTTATATTTCACAGATCTTAGATGTTGTAAGAGTTAAGGGTACATAAAGAGTCGTTTTATTTATTTTATGTTTCCGTATAGATTTTTTAAAGGAGATCTGTGACATCCCTAATGTACAGAATGACTACAATCGTAAGAGACTAATCTGCTTGTCTTCAGAGATGCCCTACGAAAATTTATGTTTTTTGAATGAATCGTTTTAAATTCTCGGTTACTGGAAACTGTTTAATTCGGAAGTCTACAGTATTCCAATTATAGACTATAGTAAAACTTTTATCAGTGATGTGAAACGAGCACAAAAATGTGTATTAGTGTTAATTAAAGAGCATTAAATGAAGTCCTCATAACATTTCCACTTCAGCACGTGCAAAGCACCTGCATGAAACAGGACACCAGATTCTCATTGACCAATCAAAGATCCTTGCAGCACATTTTTGTTTTAAACATTCTAATAACATTAGTGGTGGTCTTTACTTTTCACCAATCTGGGAACAGATCATGCCAAGAACCTGTACTTATTTATCCACCAACTTATATCCTAAGAGAGCCTATCTGGAACCAACGTGTATGTATGGTTTTTATAGGACGTTTTTTGTCATTTTTATTTGAAGTTAACGTTCAGCGGCATTTGCTTGGCGTGTCTTGCGATTTCTATTATGACT
>CM032456.1:106849252-106850813 GCA_019049505.1 Pachyrhynchus sulphureomaculatus | reverse complement strand
TAATATATATATATATATATAATATATATATATATATATATATAAATATATAAATATAGAAATATATATGTATATATATCTATAAATATATATATAATATATATTATATAAATTTATTATATTAGATATATATATGATATATATATATATTCTATATAATAAATTTAGATAAAAAAAAGTGAATTTATTGGTGCATTACTCGCAACACTTCAAACTCAAAAAATGATTTTGCAGTCGTCAGTATGTCTATTTGTTAAAATATTAAAAATATTTATTTGAGAAAAACCTCTTAAGAGTGAATGGCATTTTATGGTAGGGGTGCAAAAGTTTAGATCCTAATAAATATTTTTAATTATTTTAGCAAATAGGACAACTGGCACTCCAAAAATCATTTTTTTGGGTTTGAAGTGTTGCAGAATGGCACCCATAAATTCACTTTTTTCTAAATTTATTATAAATATATTATATATATATTATATATATATATATATATATATATATTATATATATATATTATATATATAATATATACATATTCTATATTAAATAAATTTTAGAAAAAAAAAAGTGAATTTATGGGTGCATTCTGCAACACTTCAAACCCAAAAAATGATTTTGCAGTGCCAGTTGTCTATTTGTTAAAATATTAAAAAATATTTATTAGGAAAAACTATTAAGAATTTCATTTTATGGTAGGTGCAAAAGTTTAGATCGATTGGACGAAAATGGTATTTTGTCAGTTTTTTAATCAATAATAAAATATGGTAGCAAAGAAGACTTTAATTTCTTGCATTTGGGACGGATGCTCGGGAAGCAAATATGTTTTGGCGTGAACATACTGCAATTTGCATAACAAAAGAGAGCTTCTCTACAGAAGTTCGAAATATTAATTCAATCTTGAAATTGTTATAACTATACATAACTGTTAATAATTTCTGTACAAAGTTCAAATTCGACCAACTAGTGTTGATCCCAAAGATACAATGTATTTTATTAGATTCTATCAGAGGAAAGCTACTCACATCTGATTGGATATCCAGAACTCACCAGCAACCTTGATCCTTGGAATATCGAAGAACGGTTGCCGGATTGAGTCTATTCTACAGGTATTTTCACGGAAAGTTCGATGTATGTAGTCCGCTAATAATTTCTGTCAAAGCGGCGCATCCTAGAAATGCACTACGCCGCGCTAATATTTCCCATCTGTATGAGGCTCAGAACTTGTCACTCTTCGTATAACACTTTACAAATAGCCTTTTGTATGGAGAACCTTATTCCTTTGGAATGATTTACCCACGGACTGTGTTTCCTACGAGTACAATTTACAGGGATTCAAGATCAAAGTGAATTGCTTTTTTCGCACCTGTAGTGCTTTAGGGATTTCCCTGCAGTACGTGTACTCTTCCTATAAAAAATACGTTACAAATTGTAATAAATAAATACTCGTGCTCTCTCCCCCTACCAAACTTCTGAAAATCGAAATTTCGATTCGATGACAGCCAAAGGATTTTTTTATGCACTTTGTGGGCATTTTAAGATAGATTAGGTCTGCGTAGTTTTT
>CM032456.1:106811752-106844252 GCA_019049505.1 Pachyrhynchus sulphureomaculatus | reverse complement strand
TCGCTGATTGCGACATAACCTGGTTAATAGTGGCCAGTTTGAAAAGAAACGACCCAAAAATTATGCATCAAACAGGGATAAGAAGTTAGAAGAAATAGTAGTTAGTTAAAAGAATTCACTGGACTACCAAGAACTAATGTAAGTCGTACTTTGAAGAAGCACAAAGTAAAGCCATAAGGACAGAAAAGTTCATCACCTTAAAGATGGAGATTTCAACGGCGTATGGATTTTAACAATGGTTTCTAGAGAATTGTAACCATGTTCCGATTACAATTCTTATATGTAGGCACAAGAAAATCCACATTTAGTTGTGGAGCAAAGAAATCAAGGCAGATTTGGATTTAATGTTTGGGCAGGAATTTTTAAAGGCAGGAATATAGGTCCATTTATTTACGAAGGAACACTCACCTCTCAGAGATATTTAAGAAATTTTAAGGCAGCAAATAGAACCTCTTGTTGATGAACTGCCGTTAATGAACCTTAGAAATATATTTTTTTAACACGACGGGGCATCCCCTCATAACGCTGCAGTTATCAGTAATTTTTTATCGGCTAATTTCGACAATAACTGGATAGCCAACCAAGGTCCAAACCGTTGGCCCGCAAGGTCTCCGGATTTACCACCCATGGACTTCTATCTTTGGGGAAGATTGAAAGACCTAATTTTAAATTGCCGACAAACACCAGGCAAGAGTTAGAAGTCGCAGTGATACAAAGTTTTGCAGCTCTCACTCCTCTTGAACTAATCAACTCGGTAAGAAGTGTCCAGAAAAGATGCCACTTATGTGTAAATGAAAACTGGTCGACATTTCGAACATATTTTATAGAAAATTGTTTTGTTTTAGTTTGCTCTACTCGGAATAAATTGTTTTATTGTTGTTTTGTTTATTTTCTACACAGTTTAAAGTACTAAGTAGTAAATTTCATTGCAGTTATGACTCTTAGAGTTATTTTTCTGGGAATTTTTTTTACGATTTGACTGCTATCGGTAAATAATTGATATTGCCGCTCCGTCCAAAGCTACTTTGCAAAATGTGCATTTAAAAACTCGCGTAAAAAACTGAAAACCTTCATATTTTGAAGTAGATTTTAAGCAAAATATAAAGTGTGCTATATTTTTAGAATGGTAATTTAAAGCTCTATTCTTGATAAGGAAAAATATACAGGGTATCCCATTTAAAAAATATATTTTTGCGTTAATAACTATTAAAATATTAGTTGTAAAAAAATGTAATTTACACTGTTGAAATCCACGTGAAAAAGTGCTTTGAGAATGTTTTTACATAAATCAAAAACATCCTGTATATCTGAAACGGTACTAGATATCGATATGCGGTTTTCACCATTAAGTTTATCACAATAATTGAGCCTCAGACACCATCAGTTTTCTTCTATCTTTCTTTAGATAAAGGGTTTTTACCTTTAAAAGTGTCCAATTTGAACCAACCTGTATATTGATAACACTCCTTCATTTTCAGTCGAAGTTTCTATTAAAGATTTTTAGTGCCAGTGCCATCTCCTCTTTAGAAGGCTCTAAAGCGATTTCAGTGGCTCGTTTTTTTTTGTTTTATAACATCCTTTTTCAAAAAATCTACGCGGTCGACCTATTTTAACAATATTAGAAATGTCTTCTAAAGATTTTGAAGTAGTACTGCTAACTGATGCATTGATATTCGACGTTGAAACATCTTCGTCAAAAAAGTTTATAATTAAAACTTTTTCAAAAAATTCTTTGTGTTTGGATTTAAAAATATCTTTTCTGCTGGTAACGGGAAACAATTTTACCAATTGATTTCTCACTGCCTTTGATTACTTCCAGAAATTGCATACTTTATTATCAGATTATGTAGTATTAAGTCGAGTATAGATTTATGACTATCAGGATTACTCTATATCAATTCATATCAATATGAATGTTGTTATATAAAGATTCAGTGACATTTTGTTGATTTTTCAAAATAATTTAGACTATCAAAAGAATTCTTTATGGCTAAAAAAATTACTATTTTGTTTGAAATAAAGGAATTATTTAAAAAAAAAAATGGTTTATAATGTTACATCACTACTGCCATTATTTCATTTTAAAATATATTTCAAATATTACAACTGCTGATATAAAATGTAAAGGAAATATATATATATATATATATATATATATATATATATATATATATATATATATATATATATATATATATACATATATATATATATATATATATATATATATATATATATATATATATATATATATATATATATAAAACTATCAAATTAAGTTATTGTTGTGATGAAATCGTATTTGAAGAATTACAGAGTACAGATTCCTTTGGGTGATTTGACTAAAAACAATTGTCCGTCTAAAGTATTGGATTAAAATAATATTATATGATTTTGAACACCATTGTGTTATAAGATGAAAATATATTGTTAATATTGAGATTCTTTTCAGGATATTTTTAAAAAATTTTAGATATTATATAAAATTTTAAATATTACTATATTGTTTATATTAGTATATTATTTTTATATACTCATGGGTATAGGGTTGATAAAATGTGAATATAAGTTGGGTTAACAGAATCAAATGAAATCAATACAATATGTAAAGAAAAGAATATAAAAAAATTAATGTTTGTGATAAAGTCGTATATGAAGTATTATTTAGTACAGATTTGTTTTTATGATTAGACTAAAAAAAATTCGGTTAAATATTTTGCTTTAAAGAAATGTTATTCAATTTGAAAAGACTGATGCAACAGTTTAGTTTAAAATAGGTCCTACAAAACAACTTTTTTTTTCTACAAAACATTGAATATACAAAAATGATAATAAATTCAAAATTTACTCAAAACTCGAATCAGCCTGTAAAGATAGGAAGTTACATTTTAAGTTATTCAATATATTAACTTTGCGCCCGATTTTACGGAACGTAAATATATTAGTTCATATTGCAAAGTTTGAAATTAAAATTTTTAGATAAATCGATGTATGGGTTGTAACCTTATAAATTCTGTGTTGTTACAGTTAAGAACTATGCCCTAAGTTTTGAGATTATTGAGATTAAGGGATTAAGAGTTATGAATTTATAATATATAGGAATAGGAAAAAAGTTTTGAGAGTAAAGAGTTTGTAAATCATGGGTTATTGGGCCAATCTTAAATAATTCATTAGTTAAGGATACAGAGGGTTATGGTGTATAGGTTCAAGATTTGTGAGACAGAGAAATGAGAAATTAAGGTTGATAGGTTGATGGTCTGAAAGATTGTCAGTTTTGGAATAAAAAATAAATCTACAGATTATTGAATTGAAGTTTACTGTGTTAGGGTTTATTGGTATCCAGTTACTAAGAGTATAGTTTGAGGATATATGGTTAATGACTTTAGAAACTCATTTGATTATACTCTAATAATTAATGCATTTAGGATTCATAGAATCAAAGGTTGTGAAATAGTGAATTTGGGAATAAGAAATGTTAACTAATGGTTGGTATATTTATTGGTCTTGGATTTATGAAATTAGCCTTTGTAGGTTTAGGAATATTGTATTTAGTATTATCAGTCGATAGTTTATTGAATTAGAGATAATTGAATTAAGGTATATTGTTTTTGGGTTCCTGAGAATGAAGTTTGAGAAGAGCATATAGAGGATTAGATTATGGGTTTCGGAATATAGATCTAGGGCTTATAGGTTCGAAAGTACTCGAAGATATAGAATTTATGAGTTTCGCGTTATATAGCATTGGAAGGACAGGGTTTATGAGTTTAGAGTAATACTACTATTATTACTACCACTAATACTACTACTACTACTACTACTACTACTACTACTACTACTGGTATTATCCTACTACTACTACTTGTATCTTACTACTACTACTACTACTACTACTGCTACTGCTGTTAAAATTTTCATTTTTAACATACGAACCCTATCCCGATCTATGTTGAAACGGATGTTTTGTGATATAACAATGGTAATTTTCTTACAATTGTTTTGGAAAACTTAGAATCATTAATTAAAAGTAGAACAAATATTTTTCTGTAAAGAAAATTCTTCCAAGCGGTATTCGTTTTTTTTATAAAAAAAAATGTTGAAAGTGAGCTACTTTTGATCGTTTTCAGTTTTTCTCGGATAACACTAGGATAAAGTTCATATTCGACCAACTATGGAATACTACTCCCATGTTTGGGGCTCCGCTCCCAAACATGCACTGCATTTGTTGGTTTCTATTCAGAGAAGAGCTGTTCGTCTGACTGGAGACCCGGAACTGACCGGCGGCCTTGATTAGCTGGAACATCGAAGAGCGGTTGGCGACTTGAGCCTATTCTACAAGTATTTTCATGGAAAGTGTTCGGAGGATGTGGCCCGTTTAATTCCTCCCAGAGCGGTACATGTTAGAAATACACGTCGCGCTGATACTTCACATCCATATGAGGTTCAGCTTTTTACTCCTCGTACAACGCTTTTCAAGCAGTCTTTTATATGGAGAACATCATCCCTTTGAAATAATTTGCCCAGAACTGTGTTTCCCACCGAGTACAATTTACAGCGATTCAAGAACAACGTGAATCGTTTTTTCCGCCACACACCGTCAATTATTAGAGCCAATTGTCCACGGTAAATGAATTATAACTGCTTGGATTTCTGATTTTTAGTTTAGCGAACTATTGTGAAGGGAATTTTTCTCAAATTTTAGTCTTTGGTAAATTTATTGTGTTTTTTTTTTGACTTTTCAACATCAAGTGAGTAATTTATTTCTTTTTTGTTACACAAACACGAATTTTATTTAAATAAAGTACTTCTATGCTGACACTAATGGTTTCTTTTCTTTTTCAAAAAAGAGCCTTGATCGGTTTCACATTTTTAGCACTTTCAGCATATAATATACGTTATACCAAGAAGATTAAAAAACGATTACCGCCATTGGTTTAGATTTGCGGAGTGCCTCGAATTTTTCCATTTTTTCCCACTGTGTGCCGGTGGGATTAAAACCAACAATTTTAGTGAAGACCCGTTTTGCTAAGCCACAGCACCACCATACCTTGGGTTCAATCCAGAACCAACCGTAATGGCGTCGTTGGTTCTTGACTAAGCTGGGGAAAGCCACGAAATAGATCTTCGACTAGTATGCCAACTTACGTTGGTGCTTTGGCTTAGTTGGTCGTCCTAAAAAATTTTCCGCAAAATAATTCATTAAAGAGTTCATTAAAAAATCGAAGAGAATATTACCGACTCTCAATTTAGTTTCTGTAATGCACTGGGTACCAGAAAAGCCCTTTTTAGTCTACAAGTGCTAAATCAAAGATGTAGAGACGTTAACTACGATGTCTATTTATGCTTTATTAATTCGCATTCCATCGAGTTCAGCACGATAAAATGATCCAGGTTCTGAAAACTATGGAGATTAATGACAACGATTGGGATCCTATACTGGCAACAAAAAGCAATAATAAGAGCTGAAGATCAAACATCAGAAAGTATCGAAATAGTGAGAGGTGTGTTAGGTAAGGTTTCGTGTTGACACCGCTATCTTTAATTTACATTCAGAGAAGATCTTTATAGAGGCCCTAACTGACACTACGAAGACATTAATATCAGCGGAATTACTTCCGCTACACGAATGAACCTGTCATTATGGTTAGTAGTTCAGAGGGTCCCCAATATCCGTTGGACAGTGTGGTGGTAACTAGAAAAAGATAACAAGCCTTGGCACCACTATAAGCAGCGAGAACAGCAAATTTAAAAATGTATTATGCAGCCATGACCTGAAACTGACCTTGAGAGTTAGAATTCTGCATTTTAATGTGTTTTCAGTGCTATTATATGGTGTAGAGCAGGGGTGCTCAAACGGTCGATCGCGATCGACAAGTCGATCACGAGTGCTTTTTGAGTCGATCTCGAGGAAAAAAAAATTCCGATATAGAACTATTCACAGATTTTATTTTAGGTAACTAAAACAAAATATAACGAACAAACTACTAAAATTTATTCGATCCACAATTAGGCCAGAATAACCCCCTCATCACTTTCTTTTATCGTAATAACCACTTGCTAGCGGCAAAAGGCGGCTTTATCAAAGGAACGCGCTATACTTGTCAAAGAAAAAGCCGCGTTTTTGATTCCCGCCGATTTTTCTAGAAACTTAGGGCGGCGTGTTTGACGGGAACATTCGAGACTTCGTTCGCGCCGATATAAATGTTGCGCCTGCAGGAATAGGAGTCAGTCTGAGTTGTAACTTGAAGGCGATACATCGATACAAAATTTATTAATAAATAGTCCAAAATGAGTGCGGCGAAGCGAAGAAAAGTAAAACTTATCATTTTAATAACGATTGGGAGGAAGAATTTTTCTTTTGTATGGTAAAGGATAAGTGCATTTGTCTCATTTGCCGTGAGTCAGTTGCAATACCTAAGCGTGGGAACTTAGAGAGGCATCATAAAACGGTTCATAAAAACTATGAAAAGGATTTTCCGTCACAGAGTGAATTAAGAAAACGAAAAGTACGTGATTTGATAACTTGTTTGAAAAAAAAGAACAAACCATGTTCACAAGACCAGCCAAACAATCAAAAGCTGCAACGATCGCGTCATTTAAAATATCTCATATATTGGCGAAACACGAGAAACCATTTGATGATGGATTGGTTGTGAAGGAAGCATTTATTGAAGCGGGTGAGACTTTATTTGGAGATTTTAAAAATAAAACAGAGATTATGTCTGCTATTAGAGAACTTCAGTTATCTCGTGCGACTGTCACAAGGCGTGTTGAAGGACATGGCAGATAAACTAAAACATGATATCATGGAATGTACATACTTTTCTTTACAGTTCGACGAGTCCACCGATATGACAGACACTGCCCAGCTGTGTATTTTCATCGAATGGTATTCAATGACATGTCGGCTAAGGAAGAGTTTTTGACAATGAGACCCGTGGCGAATATATATATGACGTTTTCTTCAATTTTGTAACAAACTACAAGCTACCAATATATAAACTAATGTGCATTACAACCGATGGAGCACCAGCAATGACTGGAAACAAAAACGGTTTTGTGGCATTGTGTCGAACTAATGATGGATTCCCTTCATTTTTCTCCTTCCATTGCATTATACATCAACAAGTTTTGTGTTCAAAAGTTCGAAACATGGAGGAGATTATGGGCATTGCAATAAAAATTGTGAATTCTATCCGTGCACGTAGCTTGCAACGACGGCTCTTTAAATTGCAGTTGGAAGATAGTGAGTCAGCTGAACACACTGATTTAGTTCTTCACACGGACGTCAGGTGGTTGAGTCGCGGAAAATTCCTAGAAAGGTTTGAAGAATTATTGCCCGAAATAACAGCTTTTCTGGACGAAAGAGGTGATGACACTCAGATGCTGAAAAACGGAAAATGGCTGACTGATTTAGCATTTTTGACAGACATCACAATGCATTTAAACACCATTAATTTGGAGCTCCAAGGTAAAGGAAAAAACTATTATTGAGATGATTAGCGCAATAAACGCATTCAAAAGTAAATTGCAACTTATGATAGATCAACTGAAAAGAAAGGATCTGAAAAACTTTCCGTCTTTGAAAGCAAGGATTCCTCAGTTGAATTATGATATTTATGAGGCAGAATTATCAAATATTTTGGGCCAATTCGCAATACGTTTTTATTATTTCAGTAAATTGGCAAATATCGTAACATTTATGAGTTATCCTTTTTCGTGTAAAAACATTGAGGAATTAGCTACTGAAATAGCAAGTCAGTTTAACATGGACTCATGTTCTGTTGAAAATGAGTTAGTGCAGATTATATCAGATATACATCTCAAAGCCACAGCATCTGATACAAAATTCTGGTGTTTTATATCCGAAGATAAATATCCGAATCTAAGGCAAATCGCCCTTCAACTGACGGCAATGTTTGGGTCAACTTACTTGTGCGAGTCTGCATTTTCTGAAATGAAGATAATTAATTCAAAATATCGCAATCGACTAACTGACGAACATATGTCATCATGCTTGCGATTAGCACTCGGTAATTACGTACCATCTTATGAAAAGTATGCTGAGGACATGCAGTGCCACGCTTCAACATCCAAAGTCACTCTTTAGTTAAGTTTAGACACTAGAACTCGTTTGTTTTGTAAGAACCAATAAACTAGCAATTTTGAATTATTATGAGTTTTTTCATTGACATTTTAGAGCAGACCTACACTTACCTTGACTAAAAAACTGCATATTGTGCGGAAAACTAATATCTATGCCACGATACACCCTACCTAGACGACAATTCTGCATCACACTTACTTGCAGCCTCTCATAGTCGATCGATCGTAGTCTAACAATATTGAGGTAGATCGCTAGCAGTTCAAGTTTGAGCACCCCTTGTGTAGAGTCTTGGAACCTTATAGGAAACTCAAATAAAAAGTTGGAAGCCTTCGAAATATGGACATACAGAAGGATGTTGAGGATTAGTTGGGTTCATCGAGTAAGAATTGAACATATTTTAAGGGGGATGCGGAAAGAAAAAGACATACTAAAAACAGTAAAAATAACGAAATTATCATATTTTGGACTCACTGTAATGAATCCCGAGAACTACCGCATTATATAACTTGCAATGCAGGGTAAAATTGTCGGTAAACGTATAGTCGACGGTATTCTAATAAGGCGGATTAGACGTCATTTCATTTTCTGAATTAAATCGAAAAAAGCAAAGTTCCCCAAAATGTGTGTGAAGAAAAATTTGGCATTTGTCAAATTTAGTTTACCAGTTGTCAAATTTGATATTGATATGTTCAAAATTTAAAGAATTGCCCATAAAGGGCTGCGCTCAGCATTCAGTTAAATACAGTTGACAACAGGTTAAGTTTTAAAATTAGCAACACTACACACCAAGTTTAAAAAACACCAAAATATGATAAATAAGTACAAAGCTTTTTTAATCAAAGTTAGATAAGGATTGAAATTAGAATGAACTATGTATTTTAAAAAGAATGAAAGGGAACGTACATAAATATAAAAAACGATCATCTACTAAAATATATCTACCTAGTAATATTATATACTCGATTATGTACATGCTGAAAGAGAAAAGTATGAAACACGTTTAGTAAATAGAAATCGGAAGTTTCTTCTCGTTTGTTCTTAATGACATGTTTCCAAAATCTTTTGACAAGAATTTTTAAGACGATTTTCTAAAAGGTTACGGAAGGGACGCCTTGAATGGTATTTCCTACATATCGGATTATTTTATTATGTATAACGTACTTATAGGGTAGTCCACGTAAAATAAAAGATTACATTGTACACATACCTTATCTCGGAAAGCTCTAAATACTTATATAAACAGTTTATAGGAGATTAATAGCATTTAGTATACTTATTTGAGGAAAGGGGGGGACACTTTTGATGAGGTTTTTTTCGCGACACCCTCACCCTTCTGAAGGGAGGGGGTCACCTTAAAAAATTTAAATGAAATGGGATATTTCTTTTTTCCAGAATCGATAATCGATTTTATTAATCAAAAAGTCTATGCATGTCTTTTTTTTTAATCGATTTAGTATATAGTTTTAATTTTAAGTTGAACGAAAATTGGCAAAAGTTTATGTTTACTGCTTACTTATTAAAGCAACGGGTAACCACATTTTAAATCACTTTTACAGGCTCGGCAATTTTTTTTTTTTAGAAAATCTTTATTGTGGTGTTTTATCCCCACCCTTCTGGTAACTTACTGTTTTTTTTTTTTACGTCGAACTGGATTAATGCATATTTTTAGGACACTCTACATAAAAAATTAAATTGTTCTATTTTATTTTTATTTATTTAACCAAAAATTTTTATGAACATTAACGTTTTTTGCAAAACTCAAAGAACCAAATATTCCATTTGATGGCAAGAAAAATAACACACACGCTGAGCGCTGTGTGTACAAGCTGCACAAAACTTACACATTTATTACATATAGGTTTGTAGGTAACAACTTACTTCAAAAATGGTGCTTAATTTATTAAGCTACTTTAAAGAGGAGCAAAGAAGGTGGTAACTTAATAAATCCGAAGTCCACCCAGAAAGAATATATCAGGAGCATTAAATTTAAACAGAAAAAAACTGAACAAACGGTTGCTAAAACAAAAAGAAACGATAATGCTACATTAAAAACAATAATAAGATTAAAAAATTAAAATTAAGAAAGTTCAAATTCGCTATCTGAGTCATCAGAGGTATCGCTGTCATCTTTAGATACTAAGATAATTACAAAGTTTACTTGGACATCCAAAAGTTTTTCTCTATCCCCATCGTTCCAAAATTATTTTTTCTGTATGCTCTACTACTTTTTTTCAGTATTCTTCGTGATATGGTCTAGAGAGTCTTGCCAAACCATTTCAGGTTCATGAGTTTCCTTCAGTAATATGCTTTTCATAATAGGATTTTGCGCCTGTCCATATTAATTCAATTGGCAATAGTAAGGTCGCAAACGTAAAACCTCATGACCCTGTTCCTTAAAATTTCATCAATCGCGTATATTTTAGGTTTTCTAAAAGTCTTTGCCATTAAGAGTAATTCTCTTTTTAATAAATTTGAAGAAGAGTTTTGATTTTCATCTACTAACCATTGAAATATTTAATTTTTTTCCACGATGAATTTAGTTGTTCATTCAAAATTCTAGAAGGATATGAACATTATCCAAAACTATTAATAACTGGGTTGATCTAAATTTGGAATAAGCATTTCTTTTAGCCACTTTTCGAATGTTTCATTATTCATGCTGTCGTGGTAATCAGCACTTCTCGATGCAGTTGAAAATATTAAACTGGCCCCAGGTACAAATCGGGTCTATGAACCAGCATGCAAAATAATAAACCTCTTTCCACAATTGTACTCCCTCCTTCCTTTTTACCGATTTAGCCGAATTATCTTGCCAAGATTTGGGCCCACTTCAGTTTGAAAAAACCCATGTTTCATTCAAAAAAATTACTTTTCTAAACTGTGAATTAAAATTTTCAACATACTTCCTTAAAAATGTTACTCGTTGACTAGCAATATTGGGAAGTTTACACAAATATCTTCAGTTGCAGTCTTTTTTATATCAAAATCTGAAATGTTTCATTAATTTTGACAAATACTTTAGTCCAAATTTCTAAACCCTTTCTATCCCGTAAAATATCGTTTAAAGTCGTAAGAGTTATGTTCATGTTAGATTTATACATGTCGTAAATCAAATTTTTATATCCATTTTCACGAATTCGCCTAAAAACCTTAGTTTTTGGCCTTTTTTTTTTTTTTCACATTTTTTTCGCGGTTGCCCGCTTCGCGATCTTCATTAACAATCTTTTGTATGGTTCTAATACTTATATTTACAATACTTGTTTTGGATGGAGTTCGATTCATTAACTTATGTCTTTGGTAGATTTTCTTTGCTCCTTTTCAAAGTGTAAAAATTAACGGACTTAAAAAGCATTATTATATGTATAACAAAATTTTTTGACACTATTGAAAATTAGAAAAAAATTGGCATTGACAATTTAATATTACTGAATTCATTTTTAACATCCAAAAATATTTAGCGACATTTACAAGAATATTTTACAAATATTAAATAAATTAGAGGTTTTCTGTCTCGGTTTTACTAAAGTATTCTGTATATTCATATTCGTTAAGCTCTGAATGCTCTCAGATGAGAAAACAAAAATAATGGCAACTACTGAGTTCAATAATATTTAAATATTATGTATATTATACCATAAAATAAAATAATCCAATCATTGATCCTTGGCATATGAAAAATACTATTTTTGCTTTTGCCAGTGTGTTCTTTTAATAATTTTTTGGGCAATTTTAAAATTAATATTTGTAGTTTAAACGCACTACTATTTTTAATATTTAACGATTCTGAACGAGTTTTTTTCTCAAAATATTTAGATGGTTGCTTGCCACTGGAAATTATAGTTGGCTCTCTGTCTCGGACATAAAAAGTCTATTAGACTTTTTCAATTTTCCGAAGTGGTATTAATTAAATTCATGCTGACTGCAACTTTAACAAGGACGACAACAGAAAAGTTTATCGCAGCTAAGACGATACACCCGACTTATTAGAATGCCGTCGACTATAGTGCTGGAAGACGAAGAACATCCTGGTTGAAAAACCTCCGTCAGTGGTCTAATATGACCACAGCATATCTATTTAGAATATCGATGGATGAAGTTATCATAGCCAACTTGATATCCGATAATCGGATAAGGCACGCTAAGAAGAAGAAGGTAAAGTGAAGGAGCGTATACCTTAAGATCGTGGGTTCGATTCCCATCAGCACCGAGAAGTTTGTCTAATTCTCTTTTGATTGTGCTTTTTCCTACAGTTATTTTCCTGATTTTTCATGGCTTCAGTACCATAAACCGACCTTATTTTATTTCATTAGTCCAACAAATCTAAAATTAAAGCACGTTAGGCCTTTACGTTCCCATAAGATGGCAGCTTGAGTCGCAATGTCGGCGCAATAATCGGACAGTAGTTCTTTAAGGAGTACAGCAGCCGCACAACAATTGTAAATTTAGAGCTTTATGTGGAAATGATTGTGAGATGGAGCGAGAACTTGGTTTCAGCAGAAAGGGGCAACGGTATTTTTAAGAAATAATTTTTTTAAGTGCTGTCGTTGGATATACATAGAAAATTTATAACTTCTATTACTCTCTAAAAATTAAAGTTGTTTATGGAACACTTCGTATATCTTGTAAGGAATAACGCTCGTGGCAGATCTAGAGTTTTTGGCCTATATTTCACGAAAACTCGTAAGTGCATTAAGGCTATTAAATAAATGTAACCAAGTCAGTAATTTTAACGGCTAATTTAACTTTAGGTAAAGTTTTAGGGCTCACGTCACATCACATTAAATGGTATATCCGCTTGACCTCGATATTTTAAGAGTGCTTATCATGCAGCTGCAATAAGAGTCGTCTAGGAACGTGGATAGTTAAGGATTCCATAAAATTATCTTTAGTGCACTTTTATTCTTCTCGACACTAATAAGATATTTTGTACTATGCCGGGAAATTATTATAGAAGGTGGTCTTTAAAAGCTGAACACGCAGGAAATAGTCGAATAAATTAAAAACACCGTTATACAAAATAACTACCGAATAAAAGTGGCGTTTTAAGACATGTCAGAATTTAAAGACTACTGTTCAAACTATAGACGTTTGTATGTAATCGGCTCAGTTAGCCCTCTGTACGGCAAAATATTGAACTAGCTTGTATTAAATAATTATCAGCATCAGAAGAACAATCAGGTTTTCAAGCGGGAAGATCGACCATTGATAATATCTTCTGCAAAGCCTAACTACTTAAAAAAAGAATATCAGTTGATAGACATTTGGTTTTTATTAATATCGCAAAGGCGTACGACACAGTACCAACTGGTAGATTATTTGAAGAACTGCGGCAAACTAACGTCAATGCCACTGTACGGAAAGCCATACAAGATTTATAAAAAACTGGTCCAGTGCAAGTTGGACTTGTGCAATTAGTGTTCCGTATGTTGAAAATTAAATTTTTGTTACGGATGTATAAAATTATCAATGAATTCACAAAACACACTCCAAATGAGTTTTCAACAAAATTTTTTCCGATCTTTACTGAAAATTGATGACCTTGAATTTTTTTTTATATATATCAGATAAACTATTAAAGGTATGCACTTGTGATAATTTTCGTTTAATCTACATCTTGTGGAGAATATTCCAGAATTTTTTCAAAATTTTTTGATCAGTACTTTTCAAGATAAGGGGGAGGGGACAGCGATTTTTCGCGATTTTTTAAAAATAGTACAAAGAAAAGTTTGCGCAAGTATTAAATTATATATATTTCTGAACTCGTGTTTTTACAAGCTTTCATTTGACACTCTACCCGATAACTTGGTAAAAAAAGATTTCACTTCCGATTTCATTCCCCAACACTAACCCCTTAAGTCATAATTTAACTTTCAAAACTACACGGTTCTGATGAGGCAATCAATCCCTATATTAGTACCAAATTTTAACTTTCTGTTTTAAATGGTTTCGAAGAAAATCGGGTGTGACAGACAGACAGACAGACAGATGGACAGGGAGACGGACAGACTCCGAAGTGATCTTATAAGTGTTCCGTACGGAACACTAATAAGGGAATAGAATCTCAAATAAGGTTATACTTTTAAAACCCAGTCCAGGACAAGGATGCAACATATTTTTCTTGCTCTTCAATATCTATTTAGATACCGTTCTTGAGCACTGAAAACTGGTGTAAATTCATGAGAATACCCATTAACAATGAGACGTCATTTACACTGCACTACGCAGATGATCAGATCCTCATAGCACAAGATCTTGAAGACGCAGAATTTATGGTAAAAAAACTATACCAAGAATTCAGAAGTAGGAGTTAGAAATTAACCTACAAAAAACAGAACATCTGTGTGTAGCTGTAAAAGCTTGAGAATTAGATAGAAAAGCAAGCAACGCACTAAAACCATGCGATGAGTATGCATACCTGGGCGTTACCGCGTCACATGATGGTAGGCATGATAAAACAATTTAAAGCAAGGTAACTAGCGTAAAAAAGATATTGGGAATGCTTAACTCAATTCTATAGCAAAAAACAAAATTAAGAATATAGGATACTATTGTGAGAAGAAATTTATCTTACGTAAGTGAGGTCTGGCAGATTAAAAAAAATATGGTTAGAAAACTGCACAAATGGAAGAGCAGTTAGCGCAGAGAGAGACGGGAAAGAATACAAAATGAGATAATAAGAAGACGTACGAACAGAGGTAAAGTAATTCTAGAACACATACAACAAAAACAAGTATAATGGTATGGACACATTAATAGAATGGATGAGAGTAGAATATCAAAGAACGTTATGCAGTGGACATCAGAAGATAGAAATCGTAGATGTAAACCCCCAAATATTTGGATGATGGAAGTGAAGAGAACAAAGTCAGAGAGAAACCTTAATAAGGGAGAACGGAACAATAAGAATTTAAATTGAGTTTATGTGTTTTTTTTGAAGGACGAATATTTAAAATATTTTAATGAAATCAAATTTTAACAGAAGACCTAAAAAGACGTCATTAGGGAAATCGCTTTTACCGAAAAAAGTAGAACAAGCAAACACAGATTATCCCGATTCCTCTTTAAACGATTCAAACCGTCCCAGAATTAAAATTTCCCTCGGACTAATTGATTTAATGAATTGCTCCCCTAAAACTGATAAATCATACGAAACAAGTTAATAAATCAAAAAAAAATATTTGAGCCCATAATTTTTAATTGAGTGAAGACTGGAAATTAGGATGAAGAGTCTACATGACATTTTTATTATTAAAATTGTACTAGAATTAGTACAAGAATTATAATTTAATAAATTCATATAAAATTTACACGAAACTACTACAAGGAGCCACCGTCAATAATACTAATTTCGGCACGTGATGTGATGTTTCACCGATCATCCTGCTGGCTTCCTCAGAGTTTATTCCAAGAACTAACTCCTTTCGAATTTAGCACGAGTTAATTCGGCTTGCACGTGCCTTTTTATATTATTGGACTGGGGTGGGGGTGGAGGTGGTCCGGGCTTCATATATCGAAGTCATATTGGTGAGAGGTAAAGACCAGTGTCATGGTTAAGGTCGTTTGGATGTTTAGATATTTTGATGAATTCCCGACTTTTCCTAGAAAAAAAAAAATTTTTTTTTGCAAAGATTTTTGATTCGTCAAAGAGAATCTGACGACCTGTTTCTTGCTGGTGTTCTGCGAGTGTTGTGTGTTCTAGCACAATTTTTTCTGCTCGTTTCACCAATATAGGTTTTAGCACAGGTACGTGGGATAGTGTAGACTTCTGGATTTTCAAGGAGAATCTTATATTTCACAGATCTTAGATGTTGTAAGAGTTAAGGGTACATAAAGAGTCGTGTTATTATTTTATGTTTCCATAGAATTTTTTAAAGGAGATCTGTGACATCCCTAATGTGCAGAATGACTACAATCGTAAGAGACTAATCTGCTTGTCTTCAGAGATGCCTACGGAAATTTATGTTTTTGAATGAATCGTTTTAAATCTCGCTACTGGAAACTGTTTAATTCAGAAGTCTACAGTATTCCATGTAGCTATGGTAAAACTTTTATCAGTGAAACGAGCACAAAAATATGTACTAGTGTTAAAGAGCATTAAATGAAGTCCTCATAACATTTCCACTTCAGCACGTGCAAAGCACCAGCATGAAACAGGACACCAGATTCTATTTGACCAATCAAAGATTCTTGCAGCATATTTTTGTTTCTAAACATTCTAATAACATTAGTGGTGGTCTTTACTTTTCACCAATCTGGGAACAGATCATCCAAGAAACCTGTTTATTTATCCACCAACTTATATCCTAAGAGAGCCTATCTGGAACCAACTTGTATGTATGGTAGGACAGTTTTTGTCCTTTTATTTGAAGTTTCAGCGGATTTGCTTGGCGGGTCTTGCTATTTCTTTATGACTTTGTTTATCGTACGGCGTTCATAAGCGTTTTATTTTAGGGCTATACCGATTTTGTTCAGTTCTTTTGTCTTATTGGCGTCGGCATTTAAGTATCTATTTGTGTGTGTTGGTTTTATATATACCGTGTGTTGCAAGCATCGGTTTGAGTCTTGGCTATAAGTATGTCTAGGAAAGACAGCTGGTTACTTCCTTCTAATTCTAATGTGAATTGGATTCTGTTATGAATAGAATTAAGGTAGTCGAGAAAGTTGCAGAGTTGGTCTTTGCCGAAGGGCCATACGACAAACACGTCATCTGCGTATCGATTCCATAACTTTGGTTCTTGAGTCGCAGTTTCTATTGCTTTCTTCTCGAAGTAGATCAAAAACAGATTGACTGGTGATAATGACAATTCCATAGCTGCTCCTTCTATTTGGCGGTATATTTGTTTATCATACATGAAGTAGGCGTTGTTGAGACAATGCCTTGATAGATCAATTATATGTGCTCAGATGTCTTCGTTCTGTTCCATTTGTTGTAAGGCATCATCTATTGGTATATTGGGATTTTACGTCGAAGCTGGAAATGATCGTTTATGCTTATGGTGAAGGAGTCTAGGATCTGCGTGAAATGTTCAGAATTTCTGAGCCGAGTCATACGTAAGACGTCTGCAGAATTCCACTCGGAATGGATGAAATGAACGGATGTCATCCCGGATATATATAATATATATATATATATATATATATATATATATATATATATATATAGTAATATTCATTTTTTCCTAGAATTTAAGATCATGTTACAACACCGTTTTTCTTTCTATAATTTATATTTTATTACATTTTTATATTTGATTAGACAGTGATTTAAATTTTTGAACAGTGTAACTTAACCAGTAGTGTAACGCGTATTGCCGACCTAACGTATTTCGCTTGCATTGAATGCGTCTGATTTGTTAAAAGTTGCTTTCCGGAAGTAAACCATTTTAAAGACTTCACTCTGAAGAAGGAGCAAAAGATATATAAACGACCATTTGCAATTTTTAAAGGTTTTTTTTCATCCAGCATACCGTAGGGGCTTTTTTCCACCGTGATGCAGTAACGGCTTAGTCCTTCGTCAAGCCGTAGTAGGCTTTTTTCTTCCGTCATGCCGTAGTGCAGTAATGGCTTTCTTTTATCACCAAGTGGGTGCAGTTTCTAGATCTCAAGTTTGATGCCTTTTTTCCGATGTTAAAATATTCTGCTCATCCTAAGGCATTTCGGGTCAAAAAGTGATTAGCTACCCAAATAAAAATAGGAGAGTAGTGGCTGAGACAGTATTTTTGATGAGAATCTCACCAGGAGAGGTCAAGCAGCTTATGGAAAACCCACGAGGAGACGCCAAGCAGTAAGTCAGTAGTACACCAGTTTAAATATCTCACTTTCTGTCTACAACGTGTGTTTCCAACGACTACTCGACACGTGTAATAAGCGAAGCCGATTTTACAAACTTTTATATCGTGTCTTTTAAAGCCATTTACTAAAAACTTAATAATTCTAATTTAGAGACTCTCTGCAATAATGTGCACTCTCATAGAATAAAAGGTTATGTATTTAGTAGATGTAATTTTAAGAGTGTAATAAGAGGAAGAATTTTTATTTTGCTAATATACCCTTTTTTATTTAAGTGTATCGTTTCACTAAACTCCTGTTCTTTCTTTCAGGGCGTAAGGGTTGTTCCCAACTCAAGTTTATATTAATAACTAAATGGTCTTCTGTATTTTTTCATTTTTTGAGCTGAACTTAGATTCTTTTTATTCCAAAATGAATGGTGTCCAAAACTGTACAACCAAATTTTAAACAGTAATAGAGACTACTTTCAAAAGGCGTTTAAAAATTACCTCGATCTCCATGTACTCTACCAGTAAAAATAGAGCTAGCTTATATCTAATTTTTGCTCGATCAGTATTAATATCCACTCAATCCATTCTCAAAAATTAAGATATAGGTAAGGGGCAAATAACGGCTTCTATTTATTAAATAAAATATTTATTAAATATAAAGAAACTGAGTCTATAAAAATAATTATAAATAAATATAAAATATTATATAATAAATTATAAAATATTAATAATTGTACTATTTGTACAAGATTCGGTGCTAAGGAGTTTTCTGAGATGAGAAATCGAAGTCAGCTGAAGTTATGTTGTAAATTATAGGGGGCGCCACTTATTGCACTGTGTATTTTTAAATTGTCCTAACTTTTTTATACCACTCTGTATGATATTTTCAATTAAATTTTCGTATTCTCCGCCTTCTTCTGTCTAAAAAAGGTCTCCTGGTAAATGTTTCTCCGAGCAACAGTTTCTGAGATAATGGGATAATTGTTTCCATTTTTTAATTCCATTGTCAAATTCGCAGATGCGTTCCTTCACACTTCATCCAGCTTAGGACAGGTCCAAAAGAATAGTCTTTGAAATTTGAAGCATGCTTAAAGGCAAACAGGTTAACAAAAATAATAAATTTAAAGACCAACGGGCCAACAACAGTAAGAATGTAAAAACCAACTGGCTAAGGGCATAAAAGATTACCCACAAATTGATAAATTCGAAAAAAGTTTAATCGCTCGACTGAGAAGGTATTGGTTTCACAATAAATGTTCAATATGACTGCCACCTTCGTTAATGCATAAATTAATACGTCGCAGGAAATTTAAATGTACTCTTTTTAAAAAGTCTTAGCAGCATTTTGAATCCTATCTCACAATTGCTCAATGTTGTCGATTTGAACTTGATAAACTTTCTATTTCAATGCACCTCAAAGGAAAAAATCGTTTGGATTTAAGTCTGGGGAACGAGGTGGCCAGTGAATAAGGGAATCTTCACATCTTCAAATCCATTTATCAGGGTAATTTTGGTTCAAAAAAATTTTCACATTACGCGCAAAATGGGATAGTACACCATCGTGCATGAAAAACATATCGCGACTTAAATGAATGGGTAAGTTTTCCAATAATTGAGGAATAGTTTCATGGATGAAATTCAAGTAAATGTCACTATCAAGTTGATCTGGTAATCTAAATGGCCCGATCAAATAGTTCGCGAGAAATCTCATCCAGAAATTAATGCTGAATTCGCGTTGAAACTGTCTTTGTTGCACAGCATGTAGGTTTTCTTTAGCGCAAACATGATTATTACGCATATTTGTTATACCACGTCGAGTGAAGTGTGCTTCGTCTGTAAACAGGATTTTAGTGTGAAAAGTCGGAACAGTCGCTATGCGTGCTCGAATAATTTGTGAAAAATGCAAAATTTGTTGTCTAATGATCCGGTTAGTTGTACTTTTTGATATTCCCGTTTGACGTTCAGTTAAACGAGTACTGATTCCAAGATTATCGTGTACAATTTCAAGAGTTTCCTCTTCAACATCGGATGCTCTAGCTTGTGAAGGCCGCCCAGCATTATTCCTGATCGACTTAAATTGTCCAGTTTCTCGAAGTCGCCTCGCAATATTGGCAAAAGTCTGATGGTTAGGAGTCCGACGATGCACAAATCTTTCGTGATATACGCGAGCACTTTTGCAACCGTTGCTGTTAGAAAAACCAAACACTAAAATCATATCAGTTTGCCCACCAAAAGTGTATTCCATAATAATCTAGATTTAAAACACTGTTAAGGTTGAGAAGGGATTAATTCTCGTTAATACTCTTAAAACTTGTTTGATATCTGTCAAAAATTACTTTCTGTCACTATTACTACGGGTCAGTTATAATCCATTAAAATTCCGGGTTTCAATCCGTTCGTCTAACAATGATTTTACAGGACGTTTCGCCGACATCTCATTTGGCATTTTCAAGTGATCTTGCTGCTGCTGCTACTCGGATACTGATGCTGCGCGCGCGAAGCTAACTGAAAAAACCCATTTTTTTTTCGGAGAAAAATCCGCCTTATGGATTCTGGAGCAGTCTGCTCCCCAACCTGAAGAGTTGGCATACTCACTAAAACTCCTTGTGAGCTGGGATAATACTTTGCTCCCTTTCCATACTGTGATTTTTACTGTCTAGATGTTTATGATTTAACGCTATGGTTAGTTTTCTAATGATTTGAACTACGCTACCTTAACCTAACTTAAAACTAATTTTTTTTTTTACAGGGAGAAAACCGCCTTATGGATTCTGGAGCGGTCTGCGTCACCTTAAGGGTGTCCCAAAGTGCTCCAGTTATGTCGGGTTCTCCAACCTGAAGGATTGGCATATCCACCGAAGTGCGGTCGCCGTCTGTTATAGATCGGCGTCTACGCAGATTGTAGGTGCGGGGAACGGGAATGTTCGTCCGGGCATCGGTGTTTGCCGATGTCGATAATATTGAAATTATAAAATATTTAATAATTCCCGCCCCCTTTCCCCTTTATCCTTGTAAATGTTGCAAATAGAAAGAAAATAATGTAATGGGACATTCCCATGACTCAAAAAACTTTGAATAATACCTATTGAACAATAAATACTAAATCCCCTTCTAACTCCCCTCCTCACCTTTTATACGTTGTATAATTATATATAGTAAGTAAATAATTATGCTGAAAATATGTTCATTATAGCAACCCAAAACCTTGAAAAATTACCATAATATTATTGAAATTATACAATATTTGACTACTTCACCTTTTTCAAATCTTCCTCATAAAAATTGGGAGTAAGGACAAAATAACTTAATTTTCAGATTTCACAAACCTCGAAAAGTACGTATAACACCATATATAGAAAGAAACCTCATTAAACCGTTACATATTTTCGTATAAAATAATATGCTTAAAATCTGTTCAGTATATAAACCAAAAAAACCTGTGAATATTTTAAAATATTAAACTATCCCCGCCTCCATCACCCCCTTTCTGGGTTAAATATGAAAGCAGTGAAAAATAACCCAATATTTGGCTTCCTAGACCTGAAAACTCCACAAAAGGATATGTAAACACGACATATGCATATACACCGCCTCTAATCTCCCCCCTCCACACTTTCGCCCCTTATATATTTTATTATTAATATTTATGTATAAAATTTGTTTATTATTCAACAAAAAATCAGGAAAAACTTCCATATGACTATTAAAACCCTCTAAAATTTATCAACCCCCACCCATTTCACCCCTTTGGGCTGAAGCGCTATCATTCAAAAATTCTAGATTTCATCTCCTTATTAGATGTTATCCATGTACTAAGTTTGAAATGGATATCTTATTTCGTTCGAGAGTTACCGTGCCAATAGACAGTCCAACGGAAATGAGTGACTATGTTTCTCTAGAAACCCTAAAACGTAAAGAAAAGCAAAAATCTCGAAGTATGATTACTTTACGAATACAATACTTTCCGTTAGCAACGAAGGTAAAAAAAAATAAAACAATAATCGTAGCCGATGTACGTACACTTATTTTTTTTATCCAGAGGCAACCCTCATGAAGAGAGTTTATGAATTCCTAATAGCCGGACAACTTAATATAAAAGGTTAAAACCGGGTTTAAGTTAATGAGACGTTCGTTTAAAAAAAAATTAAATTGATGAGTATTATTTATTTTCTACGTAGATGTGACAGAACTGGGTTAGAAGTGTAAACATTTCAACTGAGTGGGCAAGATAATGCTTTTGAGGGAAAATCTGCGACGTCAATAAAGTGCCGGGCTGTTTTATTAAAGCAATTAGTGATAAGTTTTATCTTAATAATTAAAACGTGACTTTATCAAAAGAAAAAGTTTTAAATCATTATTTTTATTAGGATTAGGAAAATTAAATTGCACTGTCCGACTGAAGTTTTTGTTATATTAAAAAAATCGGTAAACAGATTTATCCAGTACACTCTTTGCAAACACATAGTTCTAAAATACGTACTTTCTCAAGGTAAAGAGTAACTTAATTCAAGCAACACTAGTTTATTTATATATATATATATATATATATATATATATATATATATATATATATATCTATAATATATATAAAATGCAACGTCTGTCTGTCTGTCTGTCTATGTGTTCGTTAGTGCGCTTATCACTCTAGAACCACTTATCCGATTTACGTGCTTTTTAAAAAAAAACAAACGTATATTCTCTGGCCGGGTTATAAGATATATTTTATTATTAACATAAGGAATAAGCAGTGGCGATAATAGTGAATCAAGTCGGAAAAAAGTTTGCCGCTAGCACGTTCTCTTACAATACACTGCCTAAACCATTAAATATTGAACAATATCATGTAGCAAAGAATATAATATATAAAATACAACGTTTCTCTGTCTGGTTATCTGTCCGTTAGTTCGCTTACGACTTGAGATCCACTTATCCGACTTACATGTTTTTTTTTTTTAATTCATATCTTTGTTCTCTGGCCAGGTTATTTATAATTTTCTATAATCTATAATATATATAAAATGCAACGTCTCTCTGTCTATCTGTATGTTGGTTAGTGCGCTTATCACCCGAGAACTACTTATCTGATTTACGTCTTTTTTTTTTAAACATACATATGTTCTCTGGCTAGGTTATAGGAGATATTTTATTATTAATATAAGGAATAAGCAGTGACGATAATAGTGAATCAAGTCGGAAAAAAATTTTGCCGCTAGCGCGTTCTCTTGTAATGCATTGCCTAAACCATTAAATATGGAACAATATCATGTAGCAAGGAATATATAATATATATAAAACGCAACGTCTTTCTGTCTGTCTGTCTGCCCATTAGCCTGAGGGACTTATCCCCTTGCGATTCCCAAAAAGACCAGTGGTTATCATTCGAGAACCACTTATCCCAGCTAGATGCTTTTTTTCAAAAACATACATGTGTCCTCTGGCCAGGTTATAGGATATATATATATATATATATATATATATATATATATATATATATATATATATATATATATATATATATATATATATATACTTACTTCACTGAATCCTTATGCCTTTCTAACCCTTCCATATCCTTCCATCCTGTTTAAATTGCTGATTGCCTCTTTTGTTTCTTCTGTATTAGTTTTGCTTCTGTTTGTATGATGAGTTCTGTATCTTGTTCCGGTATTATGTCTCTATGTTGATTTTTGTATGCTTTTCCCTCTAATTTTATGCATCCATTTATTTTCCTTTCTGTTTCAGTGATTCCTACATAGTGCATCTGTTGTTCTTCTGTCAGTTCATCATGTTTTCAATCTAAAAACTCGATAATTATTTCCCATTTCTTTCTTCCTATCTATTTCTTTGATTATCATATTATTTGTATTCCTTTTGCTAGTACTCTCTTCCGTATCCTTTATCTTTGCCAGGGTCGTTGTCAATATACCTATCTCTCACCTTTTTCTGTTTTTTGGACTTGATGGTCGTAGTATTCTTTATTTGTTCTTCCAGTTTTTCTTCCTCAATGTTTCATTTATATTCTCTTCCTTCGATTACGATTTTTTGATATCCTATTTTCACCCTTTTTCCATTCTTTCTCTCGTTGTCTGCTATATGCTTCAATTTCTTTTGAGTTTCCCGTTTATCTTTTGTTAAATCGTTGTTTATATAAACTCTTTCTCTTAGGTTTCTCAGTTTGTTTTTATTTTTCATTACAGCTTCCTTGTCTCCCGTGTTTTCACTTTCATCTTGTATATAGTCGCTCCTATTTTTATTATATCTTTAATCTGTACTTTTGTGTCCATACTCCTCTTCATAAAATGTTCTACACCCATTTTCAGATCTGGTTGGCTATTCGCTTCAAATCTCATTCGCGATATTACAATATTATTCCTTACGTTGCCTTTTTCCAGTCTACTCATCTAAAAAATGCAAACTTCTCATGTTTTCTCTAATTATCTTATTTTCCTCTTTCAATACTTCATTCTCCTTTCTTAGTTCCTTCAACTCTTGTTGGTATCTCTTCTGATATTGTTTTATAACTTTTATATTTGACGTTAGCTCTCTGATCATTTCTATCAAATTGTCTATCTTATCTACTCTTTCGTTTTTCTCCTTCTGTGGTGTTCTTATCAGCTTTTTACTCTTCTTGAATAATCCCATTGGCTCTTATTTTTCTTTGACTCTTCCTCTTTTCGAGTCTTCTGAGGTATAATCATCGCTATCCATTGTTCTTTCTGTTATAAAAACTTTACGTGTGTTCCTGGTATATTCCATTTTCAAACACGGGAGAAAAAGAAAAAATCGTTGTTTATATTTCTTATCACTGTAAACAGTAAAATGATCAAGGTCGTCGCTTATCGTTTCGTTAGCTTCATACAATTTCTCAAAAATTATTCTCATAAATCTTCAAATTTTTTACTTATTGTCTGAATCTAGCACTACACTCTGTTTTATTTATAGTCCTCTCGTTTGCAATCGACAAAATAATTAAATAGATCGAAAGACTGTATATATATATATATATATATATATATATATATATATATATATATATATATATATATACCGTAAAAATAGTTTTTCATACCATTAAAAGATGCTTGAGCTTATTCGATTTTTGATTTTATTTCGACAGATTGGTCCCACTTTGCATTAACCAGTGTTCCCAAGTATATATAGGATTCCACAGGCTCGATTATTTGGCTATTTAACTGAAAGCATACTTCAGGATATAAATATGTTAAAAGAAAAAATGGCGACGGTGCAAAACATGAATAAAATAATGTTGTTCTTCTGTTAAAGCTTTACCGTATATATATATATATATATATATATATATATATATATATATATATATATATATATATATATATAAATATATATATATATATATATATATATATATATATATATATATATATATATATATATATATATATATATATATACGTTAAATCCTTAACAGAAGAAAAATATTTTATTCATGTTTTATACCGTCGCCATTTTTTCTTATAACATATTTATATCCTTAAGTATGCCTTCAGTTACACAGCCAAATAATTAAGTCTGTGGAATCCTATATATACTTGGGAACACTGGTTAATGCAAAGTGGGACCAATCTGTCGAAACAAAGTCAAGAATCGAATAAGCTCAAGCATCCTTTAATGGTATGAGAAACTATTTAAATGCAATGATTTGTCACTCCGACGAAAAATTGGATTAGCCAAATGCTACGTATTCCCTGTTTGGTTATGCGGTGTAGAATCATGGACGATGACGGAAACACTAACGAAAAAAGTTGGAGTCTTTCAGATGTGGGTATACCGCCGGATTCTCAAGATTTCGTAGACCGAACATATCACCAACTTAGAAGTTCTGCGCCGTATACGCAATGACAAAAAAATTGCAATGACAATTAAAGAGAGATATAATAAATACCGTCTCTTGCAGCTGGTAATACAGGGAAAGATAGATAGCAAACGAGATCCAGGGAGAAGAAGATATTCTTGGCTATATAACTTCAGAGAATGGTTCGAACTTACGTCTGTACAGCTGTTTAAGGTCAGGCTTGCTATGTTAATAGCGATTGCCTAAAATGGATAAGGCACTGGAAGAAGAAGGTACCTTATATACATAATATATCGTACTGTAATATATATGTATATATATATATATATATATATATATATATATATATATATATATATATATATATATATATATATATATATATATATATATATATATATATATATATATATATATATATATATATATATATATATATATATATATATATATATATATATATATATATATATATATATATATATATATATATATATATATATATATATATATATATATATATATATATATATATATAGATATATATATATATATATATATATATATATATATATATATATATATATATATATATATATATATATATATATATATATATATATATATATATATATATATATATATATATATATATATATATATATATATATATATATATATATATATATATATATATATATATATATATATATATATATATATAATTTCATATTAGGACCACAATTCATACTTATCCTATTATGTCATTTATGAGCAAATCTCAAAAAAAAGTATTTAGAGCAGTTAGAAACCGATAAAAAATTTTTTTAGTAGGTCACTAGTTTAGCAGTGTTTTTTTTTCGAAAGTCTGGAATGTTTGGAACATGATAGTGGTGTAAGTCCAAATTGACGGTATCAAAAAAGCACAGATATTTTTACATGTTAATGCTCTTAAAACAAAAATCAAAAAAATTGAATAAATCAATATTTTTTTTTTTTTTTTATCTGAAGGGCAGCGTAATCATTACTTGAAATGATTTAGTGTTAAAAAAGTCAACTGAAAAAAAGTTATTTCATGATGCGGTTAAAAAAGGCAAGAAATTTGAATATTTCAGTAATCAAAATCAGAGGTTTTCAGTCTATTTGTAATAATTGTGCTCTATCTAGTGCTTTTGTTCGATTTAAACTTGTAAGGGATAACTTTTTCTTAACACTTAACATTCTGAAACCTTGTTTTGTTAATATTTCGAAATAAAAAATAAATATTATTAAACTAAGATTTTTCAGTATTTTAATTAAATTGAGTGTAATTTGTGTTTTGTGAGTGTAAAGTATGTTTGGGAACGTACTTGGGTTCGGAAGATCACATCAACTTTTTTTTTTAATTTTATAAATTTGTAATATACAAAAAAGAAGTTATCCCTTACAAGTTGTAAATCGAATAAAAAGGCTAGGCAGAGTCCGTGCCGGGTGTCAGCTTGCATTGAGGAGGGACTTCGAAGTAGAGGTTTTTCAATATTCGATGTAGACAAATTTGGAAGGGGAAGTCCTCAACTCCGACACGGCGCGTCCCAATGGCTGATAGGGAACGTCCCCACAGATATGTAGGACAGGTGCGAATAAGGTGGACCAAATAAGCACCAGCGGATCAACTGAGGACATGGCATAGGGCAGCAATCATGTCATTACTGGGTCAAGGCTATTGAGAAATGATCTCTTTAAGGCTTGACACCATACATTCACAGGCGACAAGCACATTATCTTTCAACCGGCTTGATATTGCGATGAAGAAGACAACGGGAAACTACTTCATTATATATCCCAAGACAAGTCAATATGGTTAGAAAGGACGAGTCAAAAAAATGTACTGATCATGGTGTTCGGAAACCAAGATCTGGCAGGAGTGGATATAACAGGGCCGCTCAAATCATCAGCACGCGAAAACCCTGTACTAAAACCAACAACAAAACATTGAGAGTGAATAATCTGATGGACAGAATAGGCACATGGAACGTCTGCACCATGTGCCAGGCCAGAAATATTTATAATGCAATCCAAGAGATGGACAGATTGAGGCTCGGAATATTGGGAATCGGCGAAATACGTTGGCCAGACCAGGATGAATGTACTGTAAACAAGCACAGAATTTATTGCTTTGGAAGCAGCACAAACCACCATCAACATGGAGTGGGAATGATCCTAAACGAACATGTCTCTAAATTTCTAACGAGTTTTGTACCAGTGTCGGAAAGAGTGTTACTAGGGCAGATAAATTCCAGTCCAATAAAATTAAACATCGTTCCAGTATACGCACCCATTTTGGATAAAAGTGATGATGAGGGGGAAGAATTTCATGATTCCATAACTCGAATAATAGACACACTGCACAAAAACGAAATATTAATTATAATGGGAGGCGTCGGAAAGGGAAGTAGAGGACAGCTCATAGGATCTCACGGATTAGGTATAAGAAACGAAAGAGGAGATCGACTTAACACATTCACAGAAAAACATCAACTAGTGGTATTGAACACCTTTTTCCAACTCCCTCCTCAAATGAAATGGAAATCACCAGCCGATAAACCAAATAACATAATACGCAAACAAATAGACTTCATACTGGTTGACAAACGATTTCGAAACAGTTGCCGGTGGACAAAAACATTTCCAGGTGCAGACATAAACTCCGACCACACTTTGCTGGTTGGCAGCTCCAGATTGAAACTAAAGAAAATAATAAAGAGGAAACAACTGACAGCTGTAACTATGGAAAAATTAAAACAGGAAGACACAAAAGAACGTATTAAGGAAACCCTAAACTGAAGAATAAATGAGCGAAGAAATCGAAGAAGAATTGGCAACATTCAAAACCGCCATACCATCATGTACCGGCGAGTACCTTAAAGATGAACAAAATAAACAAAATAAAGAAAATAAATTCTGGATGACAGGCCACATACTAGAAATTATGGAGACGTAGACGAGCACAAACAACCAAAACCGAGTACAACGAAATATAGAATGAGATTAGAAGAGTAGTAAGGCAAGCGAAAGAAGCATGACTGCATAATAAATGCAACTAGATAGAAGAACTGAAAAGGAGGAATGATAATTTCAATATTCACCTAAAAGTCAAAGAGGCAGCAGAACTACACAAACAACGAGTTCCAATAAATCGAGTAGACGAAAACGGACGATGGATTACAGATAAACAAAAAACAATGGAAATGTGGCAACAGTACATACAGAGCCTTTTTAGGGATTAGAGAATAGAAACACCTATAAAAGAATGCGTTACGAGCCCACCTATAACAGAAGAGGAAGTTAGGAAAGCAATATCTATAATAAAAGATGGAAAGTCTCCTGTCTCCGATGAAACACACGGAGAATTTCTAAAACTACTAGATGACAATAATATACGAAGGCTCACTAACTTATTCAATAAAATATACAATACCGGAAGGGTACCTTCTGAATGGCTTAAATCCACATTCATCACCATACCTAAGAAAACAGCTCCCAAAATCTGCAGCGACTTTAGAACAATAAGCCTTATGAGTCATCTATCAAGTAACTTTTCTGAAGGTTATACTCCAAAGACTACAGTCTGTGAAGAACATATGGGATACACCCAGTTTGGAATTAGGGGAGCCACGATATTCTGCACACAGGTTCTATTTCAAAAATGTAGATACGCCAGTTGTGATATATACGTGTGCTTCATAAACTACCAAAAAGCATTCGACAGAGTCCAACACCATAAACTCATAGACATATTAAATAGAATAATAATAGATAACAAAGATCTACGCATCATAAAGAATCCCTACTGGGAACAAACAGCCAATATGAGAGTCGAAGGGGAAATATCAGAAAACATAGAAATCCAACGTATATATATATATATATATATATATATATATATATATATATATATATATATATATATATATACATATATATATATATATATATATATATATATGTATATATATATATATATATATATATATATATATATATATGTATATATATATATATATATATATATATATATATATATATATATATATATATATATATATATATATATATCTGTATATAAATAGCACTCCACAATATCTCAGCAGGAATAATCATTAATAGAAGAAGAATTAACAACATTAGATTCTCTGATGACAATATAATATTCGCAGACAATTCACAAGACGTAAAAATGCTGTTGGACAGAATAACACAGGTCAGTCGAGAATACGGAATTGATATAAATACAAAGAAAACTAAACACATGATCATAAGCGAAAACCTAACTTAAACGGCGTTACAGGGACAATTATACATTAGCAACCAAAAGATTGAGAGAGTCAATACCTTTTGCTAGGTATTGACTCTCTCAATACCACAGTAAATGAAGAATGAACCACTCACTGGAGATTCGATGCAGAATAGAAAAAGCGAGAGCAGCCTATACAAAAATGGCCAAAGTGTTCAGAAATCATGATCTCAGTTTAAAAATCAAAATAAGACTTCTCAAATGCTATGTGTTTCCGGTGCATCTGTATGGACTGTAATTACGGCATCGTGTAAACGGTTGGAAGCATTCGAGATGTGGCTCTACAGGCGCATGCTTAGAATATCTAGGACAGAGCACCCTACCAACAAGAGAGTACTAGAACTCTTGAACAAAGACCTGGAAATTGTTAATACAATTAAAAGAAGAAAACCCGAATATCTGGGCCACATCATGAGAAACGAGGAAAGATATGGTGTACTCCTACTGATACTGCAGGGCAAGGTGGACGGAAGAAGAGGACCAGGTAGGTGACGTATTTCGTGGCTGAAAAACCTGCGAACATAGTGCTCAACAACAACAATAGGACCATTCCGGGCAGTTGTAAACGAAGTTCTAATAGCTACGATGATCGCCAATATCCGAAAAAGGGTCGGCACAAGAAGAAGAAGAAGGCTGAAAAGTTCTAATTGCGATTATTGAAATATTTAAATTGAAAAAATAACTTAATTTTCATATTCCTACAATCCAAGAGCCCTGAAAAGAGCTTATAGAAAGATATATATATAGATATATAAAGCAGCCCCTCTAATTATTAATTAATTAAAAGCATACCAAATATATCGACTCCCACCCCCTAGCACCATCGCCTTAAATAATATCACTAAAAAAATTATATATATATAATAAATATATAAATATATATATATATATATATATATATATATATATATATATATATATATATATATATATATATATATATATATATAAAGGGTGTTTTTTATAGAGGTATAGAACTTTGAAATGGAATAAAACAAAGATGAATTTTTTAAATTGACATGAAATTTACTTTATTCGAAAGATAATCTTCTGGCATTATAATTTAAATATGACTTCTGGCATATGACCGCCACGGCTGGCTCGGACGTAGTCTAATCTGGAGGTCCAGTTTTCGATGACTTTTTCCAACATTTGTGGCCGTATATCGGCAATAACGCGGCGAATGTTGTCCTCCAAGTGGTCAATCGTTTCGGGCTTATCTGCGTAGACTAGCGACTTCACATATCCCCACAGAAAATAGTCTAGCGGCGTTAAATCGCACGATCTTGGAGGCCAATTCACGGGTCCGAAACGTGAAACTATGCGGTTACTAAACGTTTCCTTCAATAAATCAATTGTGGCACGAGCTGTGTGACATGTTGCGCCGTCTTGTTGAAACCACAGCTCCTGCACATCATGGTTGTTCAATTGATGAACGAAAAAGTCAGTAATCATGGCTCTATAGCGGTCACCATTGACTGTAACGTTTTGACCAGCATCGTTTTTAAAGAAGTACGGACCAATGATTCCACCAGCCCATAAAGCACACCAAACAGTCAGTTTTTCTGGATGTAACGGTGTCTCAACATACACTTGAGGATTATCATCACTCCAAATACGGCAGTTTTGTTTATTGACGTATCCATTCAAATAAAAGTGAGCTTCATCGCTAAACAAAATTCGCTTATGAAAATCGGGATCAACGGCAATCTTGTTTTGGGCCCATTCACCGAATCTACGCCTTGCTAGGTGATCGTGTGGCTTCAATTGTTGCACGAGTTGGATTTTGTAAGCACGCAAACCAAGATCTTTCCGCAAAATCTTCCATAAAGTGGATGGACACATATCCAATTCCTGTGCACGATGGCGGATAGACTGATTCGGGTCTTCCTCTACGCTACGCTCTACAGCAGCAATGACTTCTTCTGTACGCACTGTACGACGTCTCTGTGGATGCGTATTATAATTTAGAGTAAACGTGGTGCGAAAACGTTCCATAGTTAATCGAATTAATTGCTCTGATGGACGATTATGTTGACCGTAAAATGGACGTAGTGCGCGATACGTATTTCGAACAGAACCATGATTTTAAAATAAATTTGTTTTTCATGTTGAAATGCCAAACCAAACTAAACATAAATCACTTGACAGCTAACAAAATGGCCGCCAGTTAAAAAAGTGTTGCCAACTTAAAGTTTTATACCTCTATAAAAAAACACCCTTTATATATATATATATATATATATATATTATATATATATATATATTTATATATATATATATATATATATATATATATATATATTATATATATATATATATACATATATTATATATATATATAATAAATAATATATATATATATATATATATATATATATATATATATATATATATATATATATATATATATATATATACTAGGTGTACAAGTATGAAATGTGGATTTCAGA
>CM032456.1:106773372-106811652 GCA_019049505.1 Pachyrhynchus sulphureomaculatus | reverse complement strand
CGAAAATTTCCTTTTTGCGTCGCAATCGAAATATGAAAAATAGTTAAAATTTTCTTTATATTTTCACGTTTTCTAGCTGAAATCTCTCTGCAAAACCTATTAAAACCATTATTCGACAAAAGAGTTTTCTCCGTCACTCCCAGAGAATGATAAGTGTTTTTTTATTATTCTGTTATTTCTATAGTTCCCAAATCAAATCTGACATTTGATTGAGAATAACACCAGAAAGAAAGGAAGACGTGCCAAGAACAATAAAAACGTTTTATTGTATTTTTGAGTCCATAACTCGAATAAAAGGTCTTGATTAATTTATTTAACTCAATTCACAGTACGTTTTATTTGTTTTCGTTATGTATTAGGTTCTGTTCCATGAAACTTGAGTAGTAATGGAGTTATTTATACTTGTAGTATTGAAAATCTGGACAGCCTAAAGTCGCATCGTTATTTTTTCTCCAAAACACTAAAAACTTTTTTATTTTTAGGTGGTTTTTATGGATGTCTACCGGCAGTAAGCTTTATTTTCTTTTGGTATATTAAAACTTTCTTAAGTTAAACTCAGTATATCTTGAGTTAAGATAATGAGATCTGAAAATCTCATTTATTTTTAAGTCGATCAGGTTATAGCAGCTATACGAACTAAAAACAAATTGCATGTTCCTATCTTAGTTTTGAGGATCTATCTATGTTAGTTAATTTCCAGTAGAACTCAAAATGTTTATCCTATGTTTTAACTTTCCTTGGTCAAGAAAAGCATTCGATTCGTAAAAAAAATTACACTTCGAGATTTTCATTTTTCTTCACGTTTTAGGGTTCCTAGAACATAATTACTCATTTCCGGCAGTCTGTCTGTGCGTCGGTCTGTCGGCCTGTTGACACGATAGCTCGCGAATGAAATCAGATACCAGTTTCAAACTTAGTATATAGATAATATCTAGAAGGAGAGTTTTTGGATGATATATGTGTATATATATATATATATATATACGTATATATATATATATATATATATATATATATATATATATATATATATATATATATATATATATATATATATATATATATATATATATATATATATATATATATTTATATTTATATATATATATATATATATATATATAATATATATATATATATATATATATATATATATATATATATATATATATATATATATATATATATATGTTTACAGTTTCCGGTGAAAGTGTTGTTTGCTCTCACAACAACAGGAAGAATCTTTCAAATTCGATTTGAGAGAGGAATATTTTTCTCATGGCCAATTATTTGTCGGGTTATCAAGAGTCGGAACTCCAGAAAACCAATATATTTTGCTCCCAAAAAATAATAAAATATCAAACATAGTATACAGAGCAGCTCTAAACAATTTACATAGGTACCTAAATTTAAAAAAAAAACCTGTGAAAAGATAACACTTCCACCAAAAGGGCTACACTAATATAATAAAGAAGTAAGGTTTGTGAGTTTTTTTGTTAGAGGTAATCTCTGAAACTACTGATCTGATTTTAAAAATCTTTTACTAGTATGTAGCCTGAACTTTTTGGATTAACATAGGCTATATTTTATGAGGTTGTGACAAAAGGGCCAGCGACAATTTTAGTGACGTAAGTTAACTGGCGCTGACGGAATACCTGCCATAGTTCTCAAAAACTGTGCAAGGGAACTAACACCAGTTTTCTGTAGACTTTTTAACCTATCCTACAGAAAGGGAATATTTCCGTCCTGCTGGAAATGTGCCACGGTTCAGCCGATACCTAAAAAAGGTAAGAAGACCTTGCCAAATAACTACCGACCAGTTGCACTGCTTTCAATAATATCGAAAGTCATGGAAAAGGTTATCAATGAGCATCTTCTAAAATATCTTGAACGATTCAATATTATTAGCGATCACCAATATGGTTTTCGTAAACATAGATCAACAGGAGATCTTCTGACTTATGTAACACATGTTTGGAACAACGCAATTGAACACTTTGGAGAATCTCGAGCGGTTGCTCTTGACATATCCAAGGCATTCGACCGTGTTTGGCACGATGGACTGTTGGCTAAGTTGCGCTCTTATGGTATGTCTGAAAGGTTCTGTTTGTGGCTCTCGTTTTTCCTCAGAGAGCGTTCTTTACGAGTGGCGGTCGACGGATTTCTTTCTAACACCCTCACTATCAACGCCGGTGTGCCCCAGGGCTCCATACTGTCTCCTACTCTCTTTTCTCATTTACATTAACGATCTGCTGGAAAAGACCGGGAATCCAATCTATAGCTTTGCAGATGACAGTACGCTTGTCTCTTCATTCACCTTGAACGCTCGGACATCGGCTGCTCAGGCGAATATCCGCAGACAGCAGGAGGTCGTTCAACTTAACAAAGACCTGGAAGAGATTCTATCTTGGGGTGACAGTAACCAAGTGGAATTTAACGCTACAATAACCCAAGCGGCAGTTTTTTCTAAAAAAGTTAACGTTGCTGAACCCGACATAGTTATGTCGGGGCACTTCATTCCCCCAGCATCGTCGCTCAATTTGTTGGGCGTTAGTTTGGGAGCAAATATGTCTTGGCATGAACATGTTTGCAGGCATAGCAAGGAGAGCTTCTCAAAAGTTGGGAATATTATTTAGAACCAGAAAGCTTTACACCCCACAACAACTGTTAATTCTTTACAAAGCCCAAATTCGACCAACTATGGAATACTGCTTCCACGTTTGGGCTCCGCTCCCAAACATACACTGCATTTGTTGGATTCTGTTCAGAGAAGAGCTGTCCGTCTGATTGGGGACCCGGAATTGACCGGCGGCCTTGATTCGCTGGAACATCGAAGAACGGTTGGCGACTTGAGTCTGTTCTACAAGTATTTTCATGGAAAGTGTTCGAAGGATGTAGCCCGCTTAATTCCTCCCAAAGCGGTGCATGTTAGAAATACACGTCGCGCTGGTGCTTCGCATCCGTATGAGGTTCAGCTTGTTACTCCGCGTACAACGCTTTTCAAGCAATCTTTTATATGGAGAACGTCATCCCTTTGGAATAATTTGCCCAGCGCTGTGTTTGCCACCGAGTACAATTTACAGCGATTCAAGAACAACGTGAATCACTTTTTCCGCATTCGTGCCGCTCCTGGAGCGCTTTAGGGACTTCCCTGCAGCACGTGTGCTAGACCAATAAAAAAAAAATATAAAAAATAACGTAAAACCGCTGCTTTTACAGTGAAAGATATATAAAAATGATGCATAGAAGAATTATAGAACGTAATGAGTATACAAAAACGAAAGGTAACCAGCAAAATTCAAACATAGGTCTTAAAAATAGACGTGATCAAATGATAAATCTGTCGAGAGTTGTTTTAAAAGCTAAAATTAAATAGTTATCAAAATAAATATGTTCTTCGTTACATGCATTTCATGTAACAAACAGGCTTCTATGTGACACAAAATAGATATAATTTGTTGATTTGGTACATACTATTTTGTTCGTAAATAATTATTGGGTCGTTTCTTATTCCTTAATGTTGTGTTTTTGAAGACGAAAAGGTTTTTTTTAAGCGGATTGTTGTTATAATTTTTGTTATTCATAGTTTTAAGATCGTTTCAATTTTTTAGGCACATTGTTGGTGTCAATAGGTATTAAGTAACAAAAAATCATTTATTTACAGTTTTTTATTGTTACTAGCGCATATTTTGTGTATTCTGATGATCCCGGATCTGCCGATTCCTTTCACGTGTTTACAGTTTCCGGTGAAAGTGTTGTTTGCTCTCACAATAAACAAGTTTCAGGAAGAATCTTTCAAACTCGATTTGAGAGAGGAATATTTTTCTCATGGCCAATTATATGTCGGATTCTCAAGAGTCGGAACTCCAGAAAACCAATATATTTTGCTACCAAAAAATAATAAAATATCAAACATAGTATACAGAGCAGCTCTAAACAATTGACATAGGTACCTAAATTTAAAAAAAAACCTGTGAAAGGATAACACTTCCACCTAAAGGGCTGTTAGTAGTAGTAGTAGTATATATATGTATATATATATATATATATATATATATATATATATATATATATATGTATATATATATATATATATATATATATATATATATATATATATACATATATACATATATATATATATATATATATATATATATATATATATATATATATATATATATATATACATATATATATATATATATATATATATATATATATATATATATATATATATATATATATATAATACATATATATATATATATATATATATATATATATATATATATATATATATATATATATATATATACATATATATATATATATATATATATATAAAGATATATATATATATATATATATATATATATATATATATATATATATATATATATATATATATATATATATATATATATATATAATATATATATATACATATATATATATATATATATATATATATATATATATATATATATATATACATATATATATATATATATATATATATATATATATATATATATATATATATATATATATATATATATATATATATTTATATATATATATATATATATATATATATATATATATATATATATATATATATATATATATATGTATATATATATATATATATATATATATATATATATATGTATATATATATATATATATATATTATATAATATATATATATATATATATATACAATATATATATATATATATATATATATATATATATATACATATATATATATATATATACATATATATATATATATATATATATATATATACATATATATATATATATATATATATATATATATATATAATATATATATATTTATATATATGTTTTGAGGAATGTTCTCACGGGTGTGAAATGTAGTAGTGGTTTTTCGGGTATCCCGTGTTAGCTTGAAGTCCCTTGATGGACGGTTTCGCTGACGTTTCGATGGAATCTCATCCATCTTTTTCAAAGCGTTGATCACTGGTAGGTGTCTTGGCGTTGAATGTCGAAACTGGCCCTGAGTGCGCCGGTTTTATGTGCTCGGGGTGTTTCTATTGGTCAGACGGATCTGGCCAATAGAGGCTCGGCTTTGGCTGCGCGTTGTCGGTCCTGTGGTTCTTTGTAAAGTTTGTGTTGGTGAAGTAACATATTTGTTGAATTATTGTTTCTCTTGGTTGGACTTGGCACTGGGATAGAATATGTTTCCAAGAGTTCGGTAAACGTTGGCTATCATCCCGATTATTAAAGTTGTTGGGCCTCTTTTCTATTTCTATGGCTTCTTTGATTACCCTAGTGGATAGGTTATTACTTTTTTGTAGGGTTCTGGTTTTGTCAAAATCGATTTTGTGGCCGGTATTGTGTGCATGTTGTGCTAGAGAAGAGGTGGTGGATTTTTGTTTTAAAAACGGCGTTTTTGTGCTCGTCTCTTCTGGCACTAATTTTCCTGTTTGTTTTGGCCTATGTATGAAAGACCGCAGTCCTGACACGCAATCTCATATACACCTTGGTCTTCTAAGGCTATAATGTCCTATATAATTTTTTTATAAATAATTAAACATAAATTTTTTGGTCGAAAATTGCATACCAAATTTTTTATCTTTGAAAAAAAAATCCTTCGACAATTTTTAACTACTACATTATTTTACAAGATTAATTCTTATCTTTGCATATTGGATTATTATTTGTGAAGTTATTCTGCAGACAAGGAGGCATCATAGTTTTTCATCAATGATCCATTTAACCCAATAAAAAATAATGTTAACGATTAAAACATATTTAAAAAAAAATTCTTATAATTTAAAGTATACTAAAAATATATAATTACCATTATTTTGTATTATTAGCATAATAACCTTTAAAATATATTTCTTTTAAATATATATACGCTTTTTGCATATCATCTAAAATCTCTTGAAGAATTTAATGTTATTAGCGACCACTAACACAGTTTTAATAAACAACGATCAAAGAGGAGACCTTCTAGCATATATCATACATGTTTGAAAAAAGAAGTTGAGCTTGACATATCCAAGCCATTCGACTGTGTTCGGCATGACGAATTGTTGACTAAGCAGATATCTTATTGTGTCCAAAAGATTTTGTTCATAGATTTTGAGTTTTCTCACAGATCGTTTTTTTTTTAGATAATTGTGCAAAAATTGCTAGATTTCAGGGATTACATACACCTCGAATTTTCTTAAATTCGGTTTTTTACGGATTTGTATTCTCTATACTTTCAAGAATTATTAAAAAAAAAATTTTAAATTCCATTCTATTACAAAGTTAATAATGTGACCTGGCGTCGGATTGTGACCGCTACCTGTCTTCAGACACTGTGCAATATTATTTAGTTAATTTTTAAGATTTTTTAACTTTTTTTTTAAAGTTAATAATTACTTTTTCTACAAAATGTTCATAAGTTTTTTAAATTTTTCTAATAGACAATTTTTTTATAAATAATTAATCATAAATTTTTTGGTCGAAAATTGCATACTAAACACCGTCAATTTTTTATTTTTGAAAAAAAAAAAACACCTTCGACAATTTTTAACTACTACATTATTATTATAGAAGATTAATTTTTATCTTTATAGATTGGATTATTTTTTGTGAAGTTATCCTGCAAACAAGGAGGTGTCATAGTTTTCATCAGTGGTCTATTTAACCCGATAAAAAATAATGTTAACTTTATGAGATGGAAAACTATCTCTGAAGCAAAGGGACGTTTTTTACGCATCCCTAATTTCGACTCCTTACAAGAGACCCTGGTTTAAAGATATTCCTCTTAGTAGAAAATATATCTCTACTTTTTGTAGATTAAGAAGCAATCACTGTTCATCTCCTAAACACCTATACAAATTCAAAGTTTTGGAAAGCCCTCTCTGTGCATGCGGAGAAGAAAGTGATATTAACCACCTTCTTTTTGAATGCCCCAATTTTACTGCTGAATCTAATAATCATTCAATTTCCAACTTCCACACCAGGTCCCCTATAACCTTATCAGACGCTTTACAATCCCATGAATATCTGGTTTTAAAATAATTATATCTTTCCCTAAATTACCGCAAAATCAAATTATAGACACACTCATCGCCATCCACCTTGGTTAACGCTACTCAAACTCACCCAGGTTCATTCATAATAATTAACTAATCCGAGAAGGTTATGGAGACATTCCAGACACACTGCAAGGTGGACCTTGTCGGATATCATTTAAGATAAAAGGAGAAGATAAGGGTTTTGGAATATAAACCGCCACCCGAACCGAATAGCCCTGGCAGCTGTGGTCGTAAAAAGCATAGAGAGAGAGAGAAAATGTTAACTTTTAAAACATATTTAAAAAAAAAAAAAAAATTATAATTTAAAGTACCATAAAAATATCGCCATTCTTTTGTATTATTCACTTAACTTTTAAAATATTTTTAACATATAGGTTGAAAAGTTTTTTTGTCTGACACGTAGATGTCTCCCTTTTCAAAAAATCCACATGATTTTTAGGAAGTGCCAACCTTCAAACGATACGTGTCAAAATTTCATGACATTTCGACGATTAGTTTACAAGTTACAGTGGTTTTAGTGACGCTACTTTTGATATTTTTAATACAATGGAAAAAACCGAATTTCGTGTGTTGATTAAACACTGTTTTTTGATGGGAAAAAAACCGTTTAAGCAACGGCGCAAGGGTTACGGGGACTCTACGCCTGGAAAAACCACTCATCATTTACTGGTAGACTGAATTTAAACACGGTCGTACAGATACAAATGATGCTGAACGTTCTGTACGCCTAAATGAAGTGGTTACACAGGAAAATATCAAAATAACCTATAAAACTGTTTTGGATGACCGTAAAGTGAAATTGCGTGAGAAAGCTGACACCTTAAAGATATCAAAAGAACGTGTTGTTTATATTTTGCATGAACATTTGGGCATGAGAAAGCTTTGTTCGAAATGGGTACCGCGAGCTTGCTTACAGCAGAGATGCTCAAACTTGAACTGCTGGCGATCTACCTCAATATTGTTAGACTGCAAGTAAGTGTGATGCAGGATTGTCGTCTAGGTAGGGTGTATCGTGGCATAGATATTAGTTTTTCGCACAATATGCATTTTTTTAGTCAAGGTAAGTGTAGGTCTGTTCTAAAATGTCAATGAAAAAACTCATAATTATTCAAAATTGCGAGTTTATTTGGTTTTTACAAAACAAACGAGTTCTAGTGTCTAAACTTAATTAAAGAGTGACTTTGGATGTTGAAGCGTGGCACTGCATGTCCTCAGCATACTTTTCATAAGATGGTACGTAATTACCGAGTGCTAATCGCAAGCATGATGACATATGTTCGGCAGTTAGTCGATTGCGATATTTTGACTTAATTATCTTCATTTCAGAAAATGCAGACTCGCACAAGCAAGTTGACCCAAACATTGCCGTCAGTTGAAGAGCGATTTGCCGTAGATTCGGATATTTATCTTCAGATATAAAATACCAGAATTTTGTATCAGATGCTGTGGCTTTGAGATGTATATCTGATATAATCTGCACTAACTCATTTTCAACAGAACCATGAGTGCATGTTAAACTGACTTGCTATTTCAGTAGCTAATTCCTCAATGTTTTTACACCAAAAAGGATAACTCATAAAATGATGCGATATTTGCCAATTTACTGAAATCATAAAAACGTATTTCGAATTGGCCCAAAATATTTGATAATTCCGCCTCATAAATATCATAATTCAACCGAGGAATCCTTGCTTTCAAAGACGGAAAATTTTTCAGATCCTTTCTTTTCAGTTGATCTATCATAAGTTGCAATTTTACTTTTGAATGCGTTTATTGCGCTAATCATCTCAATAATAGTTTTTCCTTTACCTTAAAGTTCAAATTAATGGTGTTTAAATGCATTGTGATGTCTGTCAAAAATGCCAAATCAGTCAGCCATTTTCCGTTTTTCAGCATCTGAGTGTCATCACCTCTCTTTAGTCCAGAAAAGCTGTTATTTCGGGCAATAATTCTTGAAACCTTTCCGGACTCAACCACACTGATGTCCGTATGAAGAACTAAATCAGTGTGTCCAGCTGACTTACTATCTTCCAACTGCAATTTAAAGAGCCGTCGTTGCAAGCTACGTGCACGGATAGAATTCACAATTTTTGCAATGTATAATCTCCTCCATGTTTAGAACTTTTGAACACAAAGGGAAATTGATTAGTTCGACACAATGCCACAAAACCGTTTTTGTTTCCAGTTATTGCTGGTGCTCCATCGGTTGTAATGCACACTAGTTTATATATTGGTAGCTTGTAGTTTGTTACAAAATTGAAGAAAACGTCATATATATCTTCGCCACGGTCTTTCCTTTTCAGAGGAATCATTGTCAAAAACTTTTCCTTAGCCGACATGTCATTGAATACCATTCGAATAAAAATACACAGCTGGGCAGTGTCTGTCATATCGGTGGATTCGTCGAACTGTAAAGAAAAGTATGTACATTCCATGATATCATGTTTTAGTTTATCTGCCATGTCCTGACTCATGACTTCCACACGCCTTGTGACAGTCGGACGAGATAACTGAAGTTTTCTAATAGCAGACATAATCTCTGTTTTATTTTTAAAATCTCCAAATAAAGTCTTACCCGCTTCAATAAATGCTTCCTTCACAACCGATTCCATCATCAAATGGTTTCTTGTGTTTCGCCAATATATGAGATATTTTAAATGACGCGATCGTTGCAGCTTTTGATTGTTTGGCTGGTCTTCTGAACATGGTTTGTTCTTTTTTCAAACAAGTTATCAAATCACGTACTTTTCGTTTTCTTAATTCACTCTGTGACGAAAAATCCTTTTCATAGTTTTTATGAACCGTTTTATGATGCCTCTCTAAGTTCCCACGCTTAGGTATTGCAACTGACGCACGGCAAATGAAGACAAATGCACTTATCCTTTACCATAGAAAAGAAAAATTCTTCCTCCCAATCGTTATTAAAATGATAAGTTTTAGTTTTCTTCGCCGCACTATTTAAATAAACTTTGTATCAATCGCCTTCAAGTTACAACTCAGACTGCCTCCTATTCCTGCAGGCGCAACATTTATATCGGCGTGAACGAAGTCTCGAATGTTCCCGTCAAACACGCCGCCCGAAGTTTGTAGAAAAATCGGCAGGGAATCAAAAACGCGGCTTTTCTTTGACAAGTACCGCGCGTTCCTTTGATAAAGCTGCCTTTTGCTGCTAGCAGATTATTACGATATTATATATATAGCCTAATTATGGATAATATATTTTAGTATATATTCATATATATTGTTTTAGTTACCTAAAACAAAATCTGTGAATAGTTCTATATCGGAATTTTTTTCTCGAGATCGACTCAAAAAGCACTCGCGATCGACCGATCGCAATCGACCATTTGAGCACCCCTGGCTTACAGTGTACCAAAAACAACAACGTGTTGATGATTCTGAGCGCTGTTTGGATCTGTTTAAGCGCAATAAAAAGAATTTTTTTCATTCGATATGTGACAATGGATGAAACACGGATCCACCACTATACTTTGAAATTAAATCGGCAGTCAGCTGAGTGGACAGCAGCCGGTGAAAGCCGTCCCAAGCGTACCAAAAACACAACAGTCGGCTGGGAAGGTTTTGCCCTCTATATTTTGAGGTGCGCATGACACAATTTTCATCGATTATGCTGAGAAGGAAAACACCATCAATAGCGAATATTATATAACGTTATTGATGCGTTTGAAGGCAGAAATCACAAAGAAACAGCCCTATATGAACAAGAAAAAAGTGCTCTTTCATCAACACAATGCACCGTGTTATAAGTCAATGGTTACGATGGCAAAATTGCATAAATTGAAGTTCGAATTGTTTCGTCATCTACCGTATTCTCCAGATTTGGCCCTCAGCGACTATTATCTATTCGCAGACCTCAAAAAAATGCGCACAGGAAAGAGATTTGGCTATAATAAAGAAGTTATCCCCGAACAAATCCTTCTACAAGAAAGGTATAGAAATGTTAGAAACGCGTTTGACTGATTGTATCGCTCTTGAAGGAGACTATATGATGAATAAATTCGAATCTTGCAAAAAAAAAAATTTTACATACTTTTTGCAGTGTATGTACTCCATGACCAAAAAATATGAATTAAAAGAACGAGATATATTTTATTGATGGAATTCATCTTGTTCTTGATTCGCACCCTGAAAATCATACATGTATGAGTATGGAGGTTGCTTTGGTAATCTTAAACTATACCACATTGTCATTTTGAAAGTTTTCTGCCAAAATAGCCAGTCGACAGAGAAACAACAGGTAACAAATTATTTTTTGTGTTTATAGAATTTCGAATCAATATTCATTTTCTAGCGATTTTTTTCTTACAAAATGGTTCGTTAAGCAGCAAAACAGTGGAAAAACAATTTTTTTAAATGTAAGTTTTATTACAATTTTATTGTTTATTTTCGCCAAATGTTGCGTACAACTATTTTATCCTTATTAACTAAATTATTAGATGAAAAGTCAATTAAGTACTTGTTCAATTATAATTAAATACTTTCTAAATACGAGAATATTAAACGATATTAAATATAAACTCTTAACTATCCGCAGATTGTTTCCACCAAGAAACCAGTGTGTAATGCCCAAACTAAATATCACGTCACTTCGTTAGTATGTGTTATTATACTTATATGTAGGGTAAAGTCGCGATACTTTTAAAGGGATGGTAGTACAAAGTAAAAACCATATGATTTTCAGTTAGTATCAACTCTCAAAAGATTTATCTAAAATTGTGTCTATTAGTTTGTGAGTTACAGCTGTTTGAGTGACGCTACTTTTGATTTTTGGCAAACGATAGAATAAGGAGAATTTCGTGTATTGATTAAATTTTGCTTTTTAATGGGAAAAAATACAGCCAGAATCCAAGAATGGCTTGAGAAGTGTTATGGACCATTAGCTCTGTCGAAAGCAACTATATGTCGATGGTTTAGCGAAATTAAATGCGGTACAAGCACCGATGATGCACCACTTCCTTTTCTTCCTTATAAGCTACTGCTTCTCCACTGCAGGAGATAGGTCTCTTCAAGTTTCTTTCAATTGTCTTTATCCTGTGCAAGATGGAGTCATCTACTGCCTGCTATCAACCTGATATCATCAACCCATCTTCTCATTGGTCTTCTGACACTTCGTTTGCTCTCCCAAGGTCTTCACTTAAGTAATTTTGTTGTCCACTCTTTCATTAATATCTGGAATTCTTGTGGTTCGTCTGATATCTTCACTTTTAATGTGTTCTCGTAACACCTAACACCATGGCCTGTTGAGTACATTGGAGTCGACAGACTATTTTTTGTAAGGGTCATGATTTCGAGTTCATACGTACTTACTGGAAGTATGTAGCTTTCGTACACTTTTCTTTTTAAGGTTATAGGGATATGTCTGTTTTTTACAATGAATCCCAGTTTTTGAAATGCAGTCCAGCTGAGACCAATGCACCACTTTATGAGGCAATCACTCTAAAAAATACAAAAAATCTAGTATATTGTTCTGAATGACCGCAACGTGAAAGTAAGAAAGATAGCTAATATCGTGAAGGTAGCAACAAAACGTGTAAAGAATATTTTGCATGAATATTTGCCCGATGGGTGTTACGCACTCTCACGATTGATCAAAATCAGCAATGTGTCGAAGGTTCAGAACGACGTTTGGCACTGTTTCGGCGTAATCGAAAGACGTTTTTTTTTGCGTCGACTCGTAACAACAGACGAAACATAGATCCATCACTACATGCCTGAGTTCAACAGGCAGTTCGCAGAGTGGCTGAACGAAGGTTGCAAAAACACAAAATTCAGCTCAAAACGTTTTGGTAAACTAACACGTAGACTGAAAAGTTTTTGGTCTAGCTACTTAAAACATTTCTTTTTTTTTTTGTAAAATTCCACTTTATTTAACAATATAATTTCCGTCAAAAGTGAAACAACACTTTTCTATACCTTTCTTATAGAAGTATTTGTCTTTGCCGTCAAAACAGGTCTCAGTTTCGGCGATAACTTCTTCATTGGAGCCAAATTTGTTTCCCGCGAGAATTTTTTGAGGTCTGCTAATGGATAATAGTCGCTGGGAGCCAAATCTGGAGAATACGGTGGATGAGGAAACAATTCGAACTTCAGTTCGTTGACTTATGACACGGTGCATTGTCTTGATGAAAGAGTATCTTTTTCTTGTTCATTTGGGGCCATCTCTTTGCAATTGCTGCCTTTAAACGCACCAATAATTGTATATAATATTTGCTATTGATGGTTTTTCCCTTCTCAGCATAATCGATGAAAATTATTTCATGTGCATCCCAAAATACTGAGTCCAAAACCTTTTCAGCCGACTGTTGGTGTCTTTGGTTGCTTCGGACGGCTTTCATCGGCTACTGTTCACTCAGCTGACTGCCGATTTGATTCCGGTGTGTTTCATCAGGTCCAATCATCAAGACGTTGCTGTTTTTGGTCCACTGTGAGCAAACGCAGTACTCATTTCGAACAGAGCTTTCTCATGCCCAATTCTTCATGCAAAATATGACCAACAGGTTCTTTAGAGTGTCAGCTATCTCGCAAAATTTCACTTTCATCCAAAACAATTTTGTGGATTTTTTTTCTGTTTTCCGGTGTAATCACCTTATTTGGGCGTCCAGAGCGTTCAGCATCATTTGTATCTGTACGACCGCGTTTGAATTCAACATACCAGTAAATGATGAGTGATTTTCCAGGGGCAGAGTCTCTGTATCAAGTCATTGCTTTGCTTGAACGGTATTTTTTCCCCTCAAAAAACAGTCTTTAATCAACACACGAAATTCGATTTTTTCCATTGTTTTGAAAATATCAAAAGTAGCATCACTAAAACTACTGTAACTTGTAAACTAATCGTCGAAATATCATGAAATTTTGACACGTATCGGTTGCAGGTTGGTACTTCCTAAAAATCGTATGGATTTTTTGAAAAGGGCGACATCTATGTGTCAGACCAAAAACTTTTCAGCCTACGTGTTATTACGTTGGCTTATTGGACCGTTTGAATGCTGAAATCAAGATAAAATGGCCTCATTTAGAGCAAAAAAAGTGTTGTTTCACCAAAATAATGCATCAGCGCACAACTCCATAAAGTCGATTCTGAAACTGAACCATTTTGGCTATAAATTGCTTCCTCATTCACCGTATTTACCAGATCTGGCCCAAGAGATTATTACCTATTTCGAAATTTGAAAACTTGGCTTCAGGGAAAGAAGCTTTGTTCCAATGAAGAAACCGAATGCGTAACTGAGACTTATTTTAGAGAACTCGACAAAACATACTATATGAAAGGTATCCAAATGTTGAAAGATCGCTGGGACAAGTGTATCGCCCTCGAAGGAAACTATGTTGAAGAATAAAATCGATTTTGGATAAAAACACGTTTTCTTCAAAACTCTAGGGTTGACTTCAATTTTTCCCTAAAGAAGGATAATACACTGTTTTATCATATTTGTTTGTACCAAACCGATACACTGAATTATATTGCAGAAACAAAGTCCACTACAACAAGTAACTTGAACCAATTAGATAGGAAATATTAAAATTACTAATAATCTACACGATGTAAGCAAAATAAAATTAAAATTGCAAGTCGGACTTGCGCAATTAGTGTTCCGTACGTTGATTGCTTTTGAAATAAAATTTTTTGTTACGGAGGTATAAAATGATCAATGACTTCGCAAAAGACCCCCTAAATGACTTTTCAACAAATTTTTTTTCCGATCGTTACTGAAAACTGATGACCTTGAAATTTTTGTTTTTTTATAGCGATTTTTCGCCCTTTTTTAAAAGTAATACAAAGAGAAGTGGGCGCAAGTATTACATCTATAATCTATAATATATATAAAATGCAACATCTCTCTGTCTGTCTGTCCATGAGTGTGCTTATCACTGGAAAATCACTTATCCGATTTACTTGCTTTTTTTTAAAACATACATATGTTCTCTGGCCCGGTTATAGGCTATATTTATTACGTTAGGAGCATAAGAAATAAGCAGTAACGATAATAGTGAATCAAGTCGGAAAAAAGTTTGCCGCAAGCGCGTTCTCTTGCAATACACTGCCTAAACCATTAAATATGGAACAATATCATGTAACAAAGAATATAATATATATAAAATGCAACGTCTCTTTGTCTGCTTGTCTGTCCGTTAGTGCGCTTATTACTCGAGAACCACTTATCCGATTTACGTTTTTTTTTTTAATTCACAGATTTATTCTCTGGTCTGGTTATATAATAATAATAATAATAATAATAATAATAATAATAATAAACCCCTCAGGGGCTAGGGGAATCCCAGGATTCTCCTAGTACGGGCATTGACGATCCCGAGGTACCTGAGTCATGTTGTGCTGTCTTGTGTTGTCCAGATTATGTGTAATAAAAAACGCAATCTTAAGGTGTTTACCGTGCCGAGAAGATGAATGGCTCAGCGTTTATGAGTCGCGAACGGTTCCCCCGGATACCGGGCGCCCTCCGGGAGTAAGTAGCCTTGCTGTGGCAGCCAGGCTCTGCCGCAGTCGACCTTTCTTTCCTAGGATACTCGTGGGAATACTATGTTAAACAATAATAATTATAATAATGAAAATGGAAGGGTGTTGCGGAGGCGGACCCCTGTCGTACAAACAGCTACAGCAACACCACAACAACAACTACAGACGAACCAAACAACCGCCTCAGTCGAAACTACTCCCGATAGTTTTACCAGATCCGACATTGTAGGTGATGGAAATTGCCTTTTCCGTGCAGTTAGCTTATACTTATATGGCCACCAGAACCATCATGAGAAACTCCGAGAGGTTGCTCTAAGATATTTACAACAAAACTGGTCGGAACTTCACACATTTTCATTAATTGAAGTCGACGATATAAAAGACTTCAATAACTATTATAATTATATGCGGAAAAATGGCACCTATGGAACGAGCCTAGAGATACTTGCCCTCTCGGAAACACAAAATAGCAACTTTCATATCTTCTCAAAACAACGAAGAACAAGACATACAAAAATAACTTTTACGGACAGACCAACAATAATAAGCACGGGAAAAACAACAAAACCATTTACCTTCTACTAACAGGCAACCCAATGTCGGGACACTTTGAGCTTCTGACACCACAAAACACTGAAAACATTCCAGAGAACAACAGACCAATAAAAGAAGCATCGGGCGAGCGACGTAACGGTCGAGGACGTCGCGGGAAATGGCAGCTCGACCAAAACGATGAAGACCAGGCAACCGAAAATGGACCTGCCAAAAGTGTTGTGTTGGCGACTAAGCTGACACCCACCAAGGCGGGAAAATCACAGCAGCGCATGAGTTGCACCACAGGAATCAACGAACACGCCATGCGTTGCTGTAATGAAAACACAAAACCTGACAAAGAAATCACTGAGAAGAGAATCACTCGCCGCTTGGACCCAACAACATCAATCCCAAGCGCAACCGACGTAGATACGGGACAAACACAACCACCAAAGCCAGGCCAGGGCCCGTATGTATTGCAAGGACAACATGCAACTACCAAGGCTGGAAAACCAAGACAGCGGTTAAAGTGGACGGATGAGATGAATAGGACGGTGATGCGCTGTTACTACACCGCCACCAAACTCGAAACAATAACATCGGGCTACAGACAGCAACTGCATAGACTTTTCTTGACCGAATATCCACATCTGCAATTACTTGTTTCAGAACAGAGAGTAGTAGACCAAAAAAGAGTTATTACCAAGAACAATCGTCTCACACCTCTCGAATTGCAAACCATCAAGGACACAGTGGCTGTTGAACTGAACACAGACCAACCAAACAATAGAAACAATAAAGCAGATTCCGAACCAGCCTCACACACACAACCACCCAGTCGAACACAACAATACCCACCACCCAGGAGGAGCATAACGCAAAATAATATTGCGAGTACCGCGCAACACCATATCACAGACAACAACATGAATCACTCGCCACCCTCAACGACATCCACACAACATCACCCCGAATCACCTCTCATACAAACACTTAAAGCAAAAATGGAGTCACATCTAGCTCGATGGTCAGACACCGACCCCACAACAAGAAATCCCATCCCTCGTTTAATCTTCAGACAGAGCACGCAACCAATCCTCAACACACTAAACAAGCACATAATACCTCAGTATATAACAGACTCAAGCACAATCGAAGACATTCACACAATAATATACGCAGCAGCAATCACCACTCTAACACAAAATAATCAAAAACTCCCTCAACGACAAGGAAACCCCAACAGGACAAAACCAAAATTCAAATGGCAAATAAGAATAGAAAACAAAATCAACAACATCAGGAGAGATCTAGGACATCTTACCCAGTTTATAAGCGGGAACGCGTCCAAACGTGTCACACAGGGGGCAAACAAGATCAAATCTAAGTCTCCCAACAGAACACTACCAGAAATCCTCGATACCTTGAAACAAAAACTATCTGTATATGCCGCAAGACTCCGTAGATACAAAGAATCAAATGAGAGGAAAGACACCAACAACCTCTTCCGAAGAAGCGAAAAAACAGTTCTACCGGAAAACTATGTACAACAGACAGACAGCAGTGACTGAACCACCAAACAAACAAGAACTCACAGATTATTGGAAAAGTATCTGGTCAGAACCCAAACTACACAATAATAACACCCCCTGGATCAAAGCCGAAGAAGACAAACATAAACATGTGACAGAACAAGAAAATACCACATTTAATACACAAGAAATTACAGAAACTATCAAACACACACACAACTGGAAATGTCCTGGAATAGACAATATACAAAACTTCTGGTACAAACAGTTTACCACCACACACGAAGCACTCACACACCAAATCAACAAAGCCATTCTACAACCACACACATTTCCCACTTTCCTCACACAAGGAATAACATACGTTAAACCCAAAAGCTCAGACACCACAAACCCGTCAAACTACCGACCTATCACCTGTCTTCCAACCCTATACAAGATCATCACAGCCACAATATCGAAGAAAATAGAACAACACCTAACAGACAACAATATCCTCACAGAAGAGCAGAAGGGATGCAGGAAAAATAGTCGAGGATGCAAAGAGCAGCTGATTATAGATAGCGTGATTATGGGACAAACCAGAAAAGAACACAGAAACCTTCACATCGGTTACATAGACTATAAAAAAGCCTTCGACTCCATACCCCACAGCTGGTTAATCAGGGCCCTAGAAATCTATAAAATCAACCAACACCTCAGGCAGTTTCTCGCGCAAATTATGAAAACATGGAAAACCAAAATACGCCTAGAAACACAAACCGAACGGATCCAAACAGAAGAGCTGTACATCAGACGGGGTATATTTCAGGGAGACTCGCTCAGTGCTCTATGGTTTTGCCTCTGTCTCAATCCACTCTCAAATATACTAAACAGAACAGAGTATGGCTTCAATATCAGACACCAAAAAGAGAATCAACATAAAATAAACCACCTCCTATATATGGACGACATAAAACTCTACGCTGCCACACAAACACAGCTGAAAGAACTCCTCAAAATCACAGAAATATTCACCTTAGATGTCAATATGGAATTTGGTATAAGTAAATGCAAAGTGCTCCACATCAACAAAGGCCAATGGAAGCACCACCATGAGACAGAAACCATCAACAATGAAACGCTCGATAACATGTTCGATAAAGAAACATACAAATATCTAGGCTTCCAACAAAGCACCAAACTCAACCACACTCACATCAAAACAGAGCTCAGAACCGAATTCAAAAACAGACTGACGAAACTTTTGCAAACAAAACTCAACTCTAAGAATCTAACTAAAGCCATCAACATGTTCGCTATACCTATACTCACATATTCATTTGGTATCATCAAATGGTCACAAACAGACATAGAAAAATATTCACATCCTTATACGATCTCAATTCACCAAATACAGGAAATTACACCCCAACGCATGCAAAGAAAGACTTACCATCGAGAGGAAGGCAGGAGGAAGAGGAATTATAGACATCAGATCATTACACACAAAACAAATACAAACACTTAGGAAATTCTTTCACAGCAAGCAAACCAGCCTCCACACAGCGACAGTGAAAGCAGACAAAAACTACACACCTCTCGACTTAGCCCGGGCAGACCACTCAGCAGACACACACAGTCACACCCAATTACAACAGGAAAAGATGAAAACGTGGTCAGAGAAAACACTCCACGGAAAACACAGATACCACATAGAACAAGACCACGTAAATAAAAAACAATCATACACCTGGTTACGGGATGGGCAGCTATTCCCTGAGACTGAAGGCTTCTTACTTGCCATCCAGGATAAAGTCATATTAACCAGAAACTACCAAAAGCATATCATCAAAGACCCGACTATTGCAGAGGACAGATGTAGGAAATGCCACCAGCAGAAAGAAACGATCGAACACATAACGAGCGGATGTAAAATATTGGCCGGAACGGAGTACACAGCCAGGCATGATTCAGTTGCCAAAGTGGTTCACCAAGCACTAGCCACAACATACAGACTCATAGAAAACACAGATCCCTACTACAAATACACGCCAACATCCATACTTGAAAATGAAGATTACAAGCTCTACTGGGATATCGGTATCCATACAGATAAAACAGTCTCCGCCAATAGACCCGATATTACTTTTCAGTGCAAAAAAGAAAAAGTCACCTATCTGATTGACATAGCTGTCCCCAACGACACAAACATCCAAGCGAAATACACAGAAAAAATTTCCAAATACACAGACCTTGCAACGGAAATAAAAAGGCTATGGAGACAGGAAAAAGTCATCATTGTCCCCCTCATTATATCAGCCACAGGCCTTACACCAATAACATTCACACCACATTTAGTGCAATTGGGACTCAACACGGACATACACAGAAACATTCAGAAGTCAGTGATTTTGAAAACATGTTACATTGTCAGGTCATTCCTTAATACGGAATGGTAATAGCGTTTGTGCTGACTTGGTTTTGGCCCGTCAGCCAAACATGGAACCACATTGATCAAATGTGAGAAAGAAGAACTTTTTGTAATAATAATAATAATAATCTATATAATATATATAAAACGTATCGTCTCTCTGTCTGTCTGTCTGTTAGTGCGCTTATGACTCGAGAACCACTTATCCGATTTACGTGTTTTTTAATTCATACATATAGTCTCTGGCAGGGCTGTAGGATATATTTTATTACGTTAGGTAATATAAGGAATAAGCAGTGAAAATAATAGTGAATGATGTCCACGTCGGCTAGTTATATATATTTTTTAACTTGTGTTTTTACTGTTTTTCATTGTACACCCCACTCGATGACCTGATACCGGGCGCCCTCCGGGAGTAAGTAGCCTTGCTGTGGCATCCAGGCTCTGCCGCAGTCGACCCCTCTTTCCTAGGATACTCGTGGGAATACTATGTCAAAGAATAATAATTATAGTAATGATAATGGAAGAGTGTTGCGGAGGCGGACTCCGGTCGTACAAACAGCTATAGCAACACCACAACAACAACAACCACAGACGACCCAAACAACCGCCTCAGCCGAAACTACTCCCGATAGTTTTACCAGATCCGACATTGTAGGTGATGGAAATTGCCTTTTCCGTGCAGTTAGCTTACACTTGTATGGCCACCAAAACCATCATGAGAAACTCCGAGAGATTGCTCTAAGATATTTACAACAAAACTGGTCGGAACTTCACACATTTTCATTAATTGAAGTCGACGATATAAAAGACTTCAATAACTACTATAATTATATGAGGAAAAATGGCACCTATGGAACGAGCCTAGAGATACTTGCCCTCTCGGAAACACAAAATAGCAACTTTCATATCTTCTCAAAACAACGAAGAACAAGACATACAAATAACCAACAATAATAAGCACGGGAAAATACAACAAAACTATTTACCTTCTACTAACAGGCAACACAATGTCGGGACACTTTGAGCTTCTGACACCACAAAACATTGAGAACATTCCAGACAACAGCAGACCAATAAAAGAAGCATCGGGCGAGCGACGTAACGGTCGAGGACGTCGCGGGAAATGGCAGCTCGACCAAAACGATGAAGACCGGGCAACCGAAAATGGACCTGCCAAAAGTGTTGTGCCGGCGAGTAAGCCGACACCCACCCAGGCGGGAAAGTCACAGCAACGCATGAGTTGCACCACAGGAATCAATGAACACGCCATGCGTTGCTGTAATGAAATCACACCTGAAAAAGAAATCACTGACAAGAGAATCACTCGCCGCTTGGACCCACCACCACCAATCCCAAGCGCAACCGACGTAGATGCGGGACAAATACAACCACCAAAGCCAGGCCAAACCGCGTATGTTTTGCAAGGACAACATGCAACTACCAAGGCTGGCAAACCAAGACAGCGGTTAAAGTGGACAGATGAAATGAATAGAACAGTGATGCGCTGTTACTACACCGCCACCAAACTAGAAACAGTGACATCAGGCTACAGACTGGAACTACACAGACTTTTCTTGACCGAATATCCACATCTGCAATTACTTGTTACAGAACAGAGAGTAATAGACCAAAAAAGAGTTATTACCAAGAACAATCGCCTCACACCTTTCGAATTGCAGACCATCAAAGACACAGTAGCTGCTGAACTGAACACAGACCAAGTAGCTGCTGAACTGAACACAGACCAACCAAACAATAGAAACAGTAGAGCAGATACCGAACCAATCTCACACACACAACCACCCAGTCGAAAACAACAAGACCCACCACCCAGCAGGAGCATAACTCAAAATAATATTTCAAAGCAAATAGCAAGCACCACACGACACCATATCACAGACGATAAAATGAATGACTCACCACCCTCAACAACATCTACACAACATCACTCCGAATCACCTCTCATACAAACACTCAAAGCAGAAATGCAGTCACATCTAGCTCGATGGTCAGGCACCGATCCTACAACAAGAAATCCCATCCCTCGTTAATTTTCAAACAGAGCACACAAATAATCCTCAACACAATAAACAAGCACATAATACCACAGTACATAACAGACTTAAGCACGATCGAAGACATTCACACAATAATATTTGCAGCAGCAATCACCACTATAACACAAAATAATCAAAAACTCCCGCAACGACAAAGAGACCCCAACAGCAGAAAAACCTAAATTTAAATGGCAAATAAGACTAGAAAACAAAATCAACAACATCAGAAGAGATCTGGGACACCTTACCCAGTTTATGAACGGGAACACGTCCAAACGTGTCACACAGGGTGTAGACAAGATCAAATCTAAATCTCTCAAGCGAACACTGCCAGAAATCGTTGATACTTTGAAACAAAAACTATCCGTATATGCTGCAAGACTCCGTAGATACAAAGAATCAAGCGAGAGGAAAGACACCAACAACCTCTTCCGAAGAAGCGAAAAACAGTTCTACCGAAAAACTATGTACAACGAGCAGACAGTAGTAACTAAACCACCAAACAAACAAGAAATCGCAGATTATTGGAAAACTGTCTGGTCAGAACCCAAACTACATAATAATAACACCCCCTGGATCAAAGCCGAAGAAGATAAACACAAACGTGTGACAGAACAAGAAAATTCCACACTAACTACAGAAGAAATTACAGAAACAATCAAACACACACACAACTGGAAATGTCCTGGAATAGACAATATACAAAACTTCTGGTACAAACAGTTTACCACCACACACGAAGCACTCACACACCAAATCAACAAAGCCATTCTACAACCACACACACTTCCCACTTTCCTTACACAAGGAATAACATACGTTAAACCCAAAAGCTCAGACACCACAAACCCGTCAAACTACCGACCTATCACCTGTCTTCCAACCCTATACAAGATCATCACAGCCGCAATTTCCAAGAAAATAAAACAACACCTAACAGACAACAATATTATCACAGAAGAGCAGAAGGGATGCAGGAAAAATAGTCGAGGATGCAAAGAGCAGCTGATCATTGATAGCGTGATTATGGGACAAACCAGAAAAGAACACAGAAACATTCACATCGGTTACATAGACTATAAAAAAGCCTTCGACTCCATACCCCACAGCTGGTTAATCAGAGCCCTAGAAATCTATAAAATCAACCAACAACTCAGGCAGTTTCTCGCGCAAATTATGAAAACATGGAAAACCAAAATACGCCTAGAAACACCAACCGAATGCATCGAAACAGAAGAGCTGTACATCAGACGGGGTATATTTCAGGGAGACTCGCTCAGCGCTCTATGGTTTTGCCTCTGCCTCAATCCACTCTCAAATATACTAAACAGAACAGAGCATGGCTTCAATATCAGACACCAAAAAGTGAATCAACATAAAATAAACCACCTCCTATATATGGACGACATAAAACTCTACGCTGCCACACAAACACAGCTGAAAGAACTTCTCAAAACCACAGAAATATTCACCTTAGATGTCAATATGGAATTTGGTATAAGTAAATGCAAAGTGCTCCACATCAACAAAGGCCAATGGAAGTGCCACCATGAGACAGAAACCATTAACAATGAAACACTCGATAACATGTTCGACAAAGAAACATACAAATATCTAGGCTTCCAACAAAGCACCAAACTCAACCACACTCACATCAAAACAGAGCTCAGAACCGAATTCAAAAACAGACTGACGAAACTTTTGAAAACAAAACTCAACTCTAAGAATCTCACTAAAGCCATTAACACGTTCGCTATACCTGTACTCACATATTCATTTGGTATCATCAAATGGTCACAAACAGACATAGAAAATATTCACATCCTTATACGATCTCAATTCACCAAATACAGGAAATTACACCCCAACGCATGCAAAGAAAGACTTACCATCGAGAGGAAGGCAGGAGGAAGAGGAATTATAGACATCAGATCATTACACACAAAACAAATACAAACACTTAGGAAATTCTTTCACAGCAAGCAAACCAGCCTCCACACAGCGACAGTGAAAGCAGACAAAAAAACTACACACCTCTCGACTTAGCCCGGGCAGACCACTCAGCAGACACACACAGTCACACCCAATTACAACAGGAAAAGATGAAAACGTGGTCAGAGAAAACACTCCACGGAAAACACAGATACCACATAGAACAAGACCACGTAAATAAAAAACAATCATACACCTGGTTACAGGATGGGCAGCTATTCCCTGAGACTGAAGGCTTCTTACTTGCCATCCAGGATAAAGTCATATTAACCAGAAACTACCAAAAGCATATCATCAAAGACCCGACTATTGCAGAGGACAGATGTAGGAAATGCCACCAGCAGAAAGAAACGATCGAACACATAACGAGCGGATGTAAAATATTGGCCGGAACAAAGTACACAGCCAGGCATGATTCAGCTGCCAAAGTAGTTCACCAAGCACTGGCCACAACATACAAACTCATAGAAAACACAGATCCCTACTACAAATACACGCCAACATCCATACTTGAAAATGAAGATTACAAGCTCTACTGGGACATCGGTATCCATACAGATAAAACAGTCTCCGCCAATAGACCCGATATTACTTTTCAGTGCAAAAAAGAAAAAGTCACCTATCTAATTGACATAGCTGTCCCCAACGACACAAACATCCAAACGAAATACACAGAGAAAATTTCCAAATACACAGATCTTGCAACGGAAATAAAAAGGCTATGGAAACAAGAAAAAGTCATCATTGTCCCCCTCATTATATCAGCCACAGGCCTTACACCAACAACATTCACACCACACTTAGTACAATTAGGACTCAACACAAACATACACAAAAACATTCAGAAGTCAGTGATTTTGAAAACATGTAACATTGTCAGGTCATTCCTTAATACGCAATAGTAATGCGTTTGTGCTGACTTGGTTTACGCCCGTCAGCCAAACATGGAACCACATTGACCAAATGTGAGAAAGAAAAACGAGAACAATCATAATAATAATCTATATAATATATATAAAACGTATCGTCTCTCTGTCTGTCTGTCTGTTAGTGCGCTTATGACTCGAGAACCACTTATCCGATTTACGTGTTTTTTTAATTCATACATATAGTCTCTGGCAGGGCTGTAGGATATATTTTATTACGTTAGGTAATATAAGGAATAAGCAGTGAAAATAATAGTGAATGATGTCCACGTCGGCTAGTTATATATATTTTTTAACTTGTGTTTTTACTGTTTTTCATTGTACACCCCACTCGATGATCTGATAATTTTTTTTTTCACTTCCGATCCTAACCCTCAAAACTAACCTCTTAAGTCAAAATTTAACTTCCAAAACTACACGGCTCTGATGAGGCAATCAATTCCTACATTAGTGTCAAATTTGAACTTCCTATGTCAAATAGTTTCGGAGAAAATTGGGCGTGACATATAACCAGACGGACAGACACCGAAGTGATTTTATAAGTGTTCCGTACGGAACACTAAAAACAATTTAGAAAGGCAAATAATAATCACATAAATAAAAGGAAGCAAATAGAATTTTGCCATATTATATAAAATTATAAGAGTAACGCTATGATGTGGAAATTCCTTGAATAGTCTTAGTGAAATATCTCTCTTCGGCTTTTATCGACGATGTATTGTGTGTTATATTTTTACCATTTTCTTTTAGATTGCGGAATTTTTGGAGAGAGTGTCAACAAAATAAGTATCCCAACTTATTATCTGATACTCTTCGAAACTCACTTTTCTTTAACTTATACAAATTTAGAAGTTAAAATTAATCTCTAAAAAATGTGTAGATGTTAATTTTTTAACAATACAATGTGGCTCAGAAATAGAATGTTATATTAAAGGTAAAGAAGTTAGTAAGAATACAACATTAAGAAATCTGAATAGATAAAAATATATTAAAATGAAAATTTAAGTACATGTCGTTGTTCTCTGATCTGTTAAATTTCCAGAATAAAGGGTAGGTTATCCTACTTTGAACATCCTGTATATTATACTACTTATCCTACAAACTGTATTTTCACCGTTGCTAACACTAAAATAATATTATGTTTAATCAAGCAAGAAATAGGGTAACTTTAGCCTTATTTAATCGTCTCCTATCAATTTAATAATGAGGCCCGAATTCGCGTTACTTTATTTGAAGTAGAAATTGAAATTGGCTTGCACAGGATACTTTAAAATTAAACCACATCCCTTTAGAAACGTGTTACGGTCGTCAAAATAAGACGATAATTTCTTATTGGGGGTACCTAAAAAAGTTCTTTCTCCTTAACATCCTAAAAATATTATTCGAAGAATAACTCTCCTAAAACTTGAAAAACTTTTACCGACCCGTTCTAAAAATAAACTGACCTCTCTTGGAGGAAAATGGGGATATGGTTTATTTCTCATTCTGTAGGAGCGAGATAAGGAGGACATATGTAGCTTTAAAGTTTATTTGGCTACTGTGGCGATAAGCAAAATTTCTTCCATGTCTTTGTTATGTTATAGTCAACAGTGACATATAAAGAAAAACAAGCCTTCTGTCATAAGGCGCTACCTGGACGCTGCGAAAAGTATGTATATTTACAAAAAATATCTTTTAATTGTACTTCAATATTCCTTCCTTAAATATGTTTTAAATGTTAACATTATTTGTCATCGAGTTAAATGGACCACTGATGAAAACTATGGTGCCTCCTTGTCTACATGATAACTTCACAAAGAATAATCCAAATTGTAAAAATAAAAATTAATCTTGTAAAATAAAGTAGTAGTTAAAAATTGTCGAAGGGTTTTTTTTCAAACATAAAAAAATTACGGTGTTTTAAACTTAAATATGCAATTTTCATCCAGAGAATTTATGTTTTTTTTATGGGTCCAGCACACGTGCTACAGGGAAGTCCCTAAAGCGCTACAGGAGCGACCTGTGTGAGGAGAAAGCGATTCACGTTGTTCTTGAATCGCTGTAAATTGTACTCGGTGGGAAACACAGTCCTGGGCAAATTATTCCAAAGGGATAATATTCTCCATATACAAGACTACTTGAAAAGCGTTGTACGAGGAGTAACGAGCTGAACCTCACACGGACGTAAAGCATTAGCGCGAAGTGCATTTCTAACATGCACCGCTCTGGGAGAAATTAAGCGGGCCACATCCTTCGAACACTTTCCATGAAAATACTTGTAGAATAGGCTCAAGTCGCCAACCGTTCTTCGATGTTCCAGCGAATCAAGGCCACCGGTCAGTTCCGGGTCTCCCATCAGACGAACAGCTCTTCTCTGAATAGAATCCAACAAATGCAGTGTATGTTTGGGAGCGGAGCTCCAAACATGGGAGCAGTATTCTATAGTTGGTCGAATTTGAGCTTGGTAAAGAATTAACAGTTGTGAAGTGTAAAGCTTTCAGGTTCGAAATAATATTCCCAACTTTTAGGAAGCTCTCCTTGCTATGCCTGCAACATGTTCATGCCAGGATATATTTGCTCCCAAATTAACGCCCAACAAATTTAGTGACGATGTTAGAGGAATGGAGTGCCCCGACATAACTATGTCGGGTTCAGCAACATTAACTTTTTTAGAAAAAACTGCCGCCTGGGTTTTTGCAGCGTTAAATTCCACTTGGTTACTGTCACCACAAGATAGAATTTCTTCCAGGTGAACATAGCTTAGCCAACAGCCCATCTTGCCAAACACGGTCGAATGCCTTGGATATGTCAAGAGCAACCGCTCGAGATTCTCCAAAGTGTTCAATCGTGTTGTTCCAAACAAGTCAGAGGATCTCCTGTTTATCTATTTTTACCAAAGCCATATTGGTGATCGCTAATAATGTTGAATCCTTCAAGATATTTTAGAAGATGCTGATTGATAGTCTTTTCCATGACTTTCGATATTATTGAAAGCAGTGCGATTGGTCGGTAGTTATTTGGCAAGGTCTTCTTGCCTTTTTTAGGTATTGGCTGAACTGCGGCACATTTCCAGCAGGAAGGAAATATTTCCTTTCTGTAGGATAGGTTGAAAAGTCTACAGAAAACTGGTATTAGTTTAATTACATAGACCTACAAAAAAAATGAAAGTTCATTACCACGAACCAAAATACATGAATCTAGTGTATTTTTTGACTCTGAATTCGAATCCGTCGTTCAAAAAAAAGTATATCGTGTCTTTTTTTTTTAGCCAAAAACATTCCTTGAAATGGGCTCAAACTATAATAATAATGTAATGACTCGTAATGAAGTGTGAAAAATGGTAGATATTTTATAGTCTAGAGAAGAGAATGTGCATTCAAACCACAGCAAGCTTTTTCTATTAATTAAACCGAAATCCACCCTTGTAGGGGGTGAAAAGTACCTCTAAAACTCAAATAATGCACGTTGAGTGTAAATAACGTGTACAAAGGATAAATTCTTGTAGCTCTTAGGGCAAAATATCTGAATCTGGTGTGACAACCAGACATTACTCTCAAAGAGTTGAGACTTACCCCTATAGGATGTAAAAACCACCTCCACCTACGGAGCTATCTCCTAAGTTTTTTTAACGACGAAAAAAGTTCAGGCTTTTGTAGTTTTAGGCAGGGTGAACAAATATCGAGTAAAGTTGCTCAAATCACCGATACACGACTATAAACTACCCTTAGAGAGTGGTAGAAACTACCCCTACGTTCTAATGATGCACATGAATGTTAGTGAAATTCGGAAAGGATCAAGTACTTTTATCTCGTTCTGCCAATCCTTCAAGACAACTAGATCATCTTCGTAATAAGGAAGGAGGGGGGAAACTACCCTCTGAGACTGATAGATCTTAAAAGTTCTAGCATCTAAGAAAAAATACAGGGTTTATAGTCTTAGGCAGGCTGGACAAATACAGTCCATATTTTTTTCTCAGATGCTAGAATTTCTAAAATCCATCAAACCAAGGTGGTAGTACCTCCCCCTCCTCCTAGGGATGATTTTCGATCTTATTAGGAAAATGATCTAGTTGTCTTGAATGTTTGGCACAATGAGATAAAAGTACTTGATTCTTTCCGAATTTTAATACCATCCATGGGCATCATTAGAGCGTAGAGGTAGTTTCTACCAGCCTCTAAGGCCAGTTTATAGTCGTGTATGGGTGTTTCAAGCGAATCTACTCCATATTTGTTCACCCTGCCTAGAACTACAAAAGCCTGGACTTTTTTCGTCATTATTGAAACTTATGAGATACCTCCGTAGAGGGGTGGTTGTTACATCCTATAGGGGTGAGTGTCAACCCTTTGAAAGTAATGTCTGGTTGTCACACCAGATTCAGATTGAAAGCTACAAGAATTTGTCCTGTTTACATGTTATTTAAACTCACGTGCATTATTTGAGTTTTAGAGGTACTTTGCACCCCCTATAAGGATGGATTTTGGTTTAATTAATAGATATAGCTTGCTGTGGTTTGAATGCACTTTCTCTTCTCTAGACTATAAAATATCTACCATGCTTCACACTTTATTAGGAGTCATTACATTATGACTACAGCTTTTAGCCCATTCAAGGGATGTTTTTGGCCAAAAAAAAATGACACGATAAATCTTTTTTTTTAACAACGGATTCGAATTTAGCGTCAAAAAATACATACTAGATCCATGTATTTTGGTTCCTGGTAATGAACTTTCATTTTTTTTGTGGGGCTGTGTTATTTAGAAAAAATTGCCTATTAGAAAAATTAAAAAAAACCTCTCGACATTTTGTAGAAAAAGTGATTATTAAGATTTAAAAAAAAAATAAAAAATATTAAAAATTGACTGAGTAATATTGCAGGTAGTGTCTGAAAACATAGTTTCGAGAAAAACGCGTTTAAAGTTTCGGGTTCATATTGTATGCCTTCTTCCTCTTGCAACTTGGTAAACTTCACTAACGGATGCAAAATTCTAAATGAATTATTTTCAAAACAAACCGGTTGACAAAAGAAATCCGAAACGAGGAGCGGCATTGAGACAGATAGCGGCCCCAATCTGATGCCAGGTCACATTTAATGTTATAACTTTGTTATGGAATGGAATTTTCTTAAAATTTTATTTGAATAATTCTTAAAAGTATAGAGAGTAAAAAATGGCATTTTTGAAAATTTGAAGTATATGTAACCCTATAAGCAAGTTATGCTCTTTCTCACAAGAAGAAAACAAACAAGGAGAGTTTGAGGAAATTTTAAGGTACATCGTCGTTGACAGTGAAGGTATCGGATAGTAACCTAGTATTTTCCTCTCATAAAAGATTAATATCAAAGAAGACTCGAAAGGCTACTAGACATAACCTTATAGAAAACATAGTACAATTGTTATAGAATTTACTTAGTATTAATAAATTCTGTGTAGTTTTCAGTAGATTCCATATTGTTATGAGTACTTTTCCTTATTTGTAGTTGGGGTAATGAACAAACTTTAAGTAAAATTACTTATAGTTTAACAGATAACTGATTAAAAGGTTGCATGAGATGGTTAGATAGGTGACTTTGAATATATCGTATATGTCCCGTTTAGGGATCTTATGCTTAAGAAATCTGAACAGTAAAATATATTTCCGTTACTGTCAATCTTAAAAATAACAGAACAACGAAAGAGATGTAATAATAATAATTATAGAAAAATATATACAGTATTAAGTAGGGACTTAGGGATACGATTTGTTTAGGGATTTTATTCTCTATACTTCTAAGAATTAATCAAAAAATATTTTGAAAATTCCATTCCATTACAAAGTATAACATTAAATGTGACAGGCGTCGGATTGGGACCGCTATCTGTTTTCAGACATTGTCTGCAGTATGCAGACAATGCAATATTTTTTTAACTTTTTTTTAAAAAATATTTTTTCTATAAAATGTCGAGAGGTTTTTTTAAATTTTTCTAATAGACAATTTTTTATAAATAATTAAACATACATTTTTTGGTCGAAAACTGCATACTAAATTTTGAAACACCGTAAATTTTTTACTTTTGAAAAAACCCTTCGACAATTTGCTACATTATTTTATAAGTTTAATTTTTTATTTTTGAAGATTGGATTATTTTTTGTGAAATTATCCTGTAGACAAGGAGGCAACATAGTTTCATCAGTGGCCCATTTAAAACACATTTAAATAAAAAAATGTTCTTATAATTTAAAGTACAATAAAAATTTATAATCGCCATTCTTTTGTATTATTCACTTAACAGCTTTTAAAATATTTTTTTTTAATATACATATTTTTGTAGCGCCCAGGTGTATGTAACCCATGTTTTTAATCATCATAAGATAAAGCTAAATTTATAGCTAAATTTTTATTTCCCTAAAGAAAAAAAGAAATATAAAGTTCTCATACAAACTAGTATTTCACCGGAATATAAAGGCGTTGCGAAATAAGATTATATATGGTAAAGATCTTGAAAATTATGTTATGAAGGTTTTCCCCAAACAGACATTTTTGAAATCGGCTTTCCTTTTCGGATAAGCAAAAAACGATAGGAAAATCAAACCATTTATTATTTTAAAATATTGTAATTCTATGTACCCTTTCTAATACATATAATTTTGCAAATTTTGAGGTAAAAAAATTGAAAAGAATAGTGGATGTTTGCACAGGTTGTCTAAAATAAAAATAAATGACACTCTTATCTCAGAGGGGGGAGAAAAAAGTCATTTACTCAAGCTGGCTGCTATAAAGTAAAATCTAATTTTGTTTGGATCTATACAAGATGTCATAAAAAAGTTAGGTGTCTACCAATTTGTTGGCAGAAGGCGAGATAGAAATATATCTATTGTGAAAAGTGGTACCTCGCTGGAAGAGTAGCACGTCGCCGAAAGATGTGCTCGTAGTGCTGATATCAGTAATTTTGAACTCCCCATCTTATTATTTATGTATGCGCGATCGTTTAAAGCCCAAGGACCAGAGACTAACACACATATACAGTCACTTCAAAAAGTCTTCATACACCACCTGCTTTCTATACTATTTTTCTGTTATGTTTAACTAATTAATTGGAACTATGAGAAAACATGTTTAAATTAATGTTTGAAACTTAACCAACGAGGATTAGTATTAAAAACAACTACGGAACATTTTAATTAGAAATTACATCATTGTTATAAAAATGTAAACAAAATTAATGTCAAAAAAGTCTCCATACACTTAACAATTATGTTTATAGTTTGACGGAGTTTAACGGAAAATAACAACTTCGTTTAAACTGATATTTAGTGGGACTGCCGTTGGCCTTAACAATGTCCTGTAACCTTTTTGTCATGCTTGCAAACAGTTTTCTAGTAACTTCTGCTAGCATGTTCCACCATTCGTTCAATATTCTGTTTTTTAATTCTTCTCTATTTGAAACATTATGTTTGAGAACGAGCCGTTTAAGTTCCTCCCATAAATGCTCGATGGGGTTAACATCGCGTGATTGTGGAGATGTATGAATCTGCTGTCGCACATTATGGATCATACATTCTCGCACCAAGTTTGCGGTATGTTTCAGATCATTGTCTTGTTGGAAAATGTATCTTTTTTCGAGTGCTAATTTTTGGACACTTTTCTTAAATTGTCTCTCAAAATGTTCACATAAACATGCTGATCCATGATACCGTTAATAAAATGTAAATGTCCAACCCCTCCAGCGGACATGCATCGTCAAAGCAGAAAACTGCCACCCCCTTGCCTCGCCGTGTAACAAATATTTTTAATATCGAATGCGGTATTCTTCTTTCTCCAAACTTTAGTTCTGCTATCAGACCCAAAAAGGTCAATTTTAGTTTTATCACTAAATATTACAGTTTTCCAAAATTCAGGAAGTTTAGTAACGTATTTCCCTAGCAAAAGCTAACCGCAAATACTTTCGGAGAAAACAGACACCGAAGTGATCTTATAAGTGTTCCGTACGGAACACTAAAGTGAGGGCGAATGCCTCAAAATAAATAACGTTAAGTGTATAAAGAAAAGATGTATAACGCTAAGTGAAAATTAGTTCCCGTACTTCCAAAAAACATATGCAAAGTGCATTCGACATTAGAAATTTTGACACCAGTGACTAACAGAAATGAACAGTTTCTCCTGCACAATAATGCCGACGACAACATCGTCATTTTCGGTACGAAAACAAACTTGCAATGGTTGTGTACATTAGATATTGTATATGCAGATGGAACATTCAAACAATTATTTACTTTGCACGGTTATTTCAATGGACATAACGTACCGCTGCTCTTCTGTTTGTGACCGAATATACCTACAACGTGTGCTTCAAAACATAATACAAAGTGCAGAAAGGTGTAATGTAAACTTCAATCCAAAATATTTTGTAGTTGATTATGAACAAGCCATACATATCGCAGTTAAGGACGCATGACCTCAAGCAAAACTAATGGGATGTCCATTTCTCCTAACTAAAGCATGGTCGCGCAAAATCCAACACCTAGGATTAACAAAGATCTACAAAGGTAAAAAATTCTGAAATAGGGCATTAGTTAGGACATTGTTTTTGACTAATGTTTTTGGAACCAGAAAATGTTAGTAATGTGTTCGTGTTTCAACTATGTGTGTTGCAACCCCGAAATGAGAAGGTGCAAAATCATAGCGGAAGACGCAGCATTCCCACCTGATTTATGGGTTGAAAATACTGCAGAGATGAATCGTACAACAAACGCATGTTTCACTCCCATTTCAGTAACGCATTTTATCACAGCCACCCTTCACTGTTTATTTCTGTTGACATGCTTTTACCATGTCAAATTAAAACTGATAATAAAATAAATAGTGTTCATCATCTGGCGCAGTAAAAAATGGTCAAAATAATGATGAGATAGGCATAGTTTATATACAGCAATGTTATGATTTTATCCTCTGGGGTATCATTAGGAGCATTGTCCTGAGTTTTGGACCTTGAAAAACTTGTGCTCTTTTGTTTATAAGCAATTGAAGTTTTCAAAACGCGTTTTTTGAGCTTAAATGTGAATAACTCTAGTTATATCAGTCGGATCGAGACAAACAAAAAATGAAACGCTTCGTAATGAAGCCTTGTTGGTTTTAAATCGCTCAAATATGTATATGACCTACAAAATTGAAAAAATAGGCAAAAATCTGTTTTTTTTTTTTTTTCATTTTATTCTACATGTCGACTAACTGAACCAATCGGCTTGAAACTTTCAGAACAAATTCCTTTTGTTGATAGCAAAAATACCCTGAAATTTTAATACAAAAATATTGAACCCACTGGACACAATTGAATTTGTTATTTAAAATTTTGAATCGCCCTCCATTTTATGCCATTTAGTCCAAAAACATTTTTTTTGGCAAAATTTAGGTCTCGACGTCAGATGTCCGATGCCATTAAAATTTTTTTTTTTGTAGTCACTTTAACCGTTTTTTTTTTTTAAATTTGTTGATTAATTAAATAACAACAATTGATATTTTGAAAAAAAAATGTTTTTTTGTTTTTTTTTTTAAATAAAAGTCTCGCGATTCTCTACCAGATGTAATAAAAAGTTCTAACTTTTTTTTTTCAAAATAATCCAAAAAAACGTATTGGTTTTTATTTGATCAATAAACAAATGTAAAAAGTTTTTTTTAATGGCATCGGAAAGCTGGTATCAAGAACTAAATTTAAAAAAAAAATATCCATTTTAGACCAAATGGCATAAAATGGCGGGCAATTCACCCCTGGGTTTAAAATTTTTGAACCAAAATTTTAGGGTATTTTTGTTATAACAAAAAGCATATTTTTTGAAAGTTTCAAGCAGATCGGTTCACTTAGTAGGCCTGTACAATAAGATAAAAAAAAACAGCTTTTTGTCGGTTTTTTCAATTTTGTAGGTTATATACACATTTGAGGGACTTAAAACTAACGAAGATTTGTTGGAAATTGTATTACAAAGAGTGTGTTTTTTTGTTGTCTCGATATAATATATATAACCGGAGCATTTTAAGCTTAAAACGGGTTTTCAAAACTTCAATTGTTTACAAACAAAAGAGCACAAGTTTTTCGAGGTCCGAAACTCAGAATAATACTCCTGGTGATACCTCAGAGAGAATAAAATTCTAATATTGCTGTGCAATTTCAACTGATTTTTTTATTGCACTAATCCGTATAAATTTTTCATAATGCCACTTCTAGGAAGTGACATATGTATTTACAAAGTCAAATAACTAGACATAGAGAAGAGTCAATTAGCGCTATTCCATTTGTAAAATTAGCATCGCATTAATATTCTCATGTATGAAATAAGTTTTATTGTTAAGTTTGCTGAGCATGTACCTAATCGGTTTATTAATTGTATGGTACATATTCATAATTACTGTAATAATTAATTTAGTATTCATATGTATAAATCATATATATATATAATATATATATATATATATATATATATATATATATATATATATATATATATATATATATATATATATATATATATATATATATATATATGTGTATATATATATATATATATATATATATATATATATATATATATATATATATATATATGAGGACATAATAATTTCAATTAAATAAATGATACGTTTTAAGTACTTATATACTTTTAGCAAAAATGTTTCTTTGTCTATGAATTACCTCGCTAATTACGTAGCATAAACCTCTGGACCCAATTTCGTATACCACTGAAGGGACCAATTTTATTGTTTGACCAATTTCGTAGTCTTTTAACTCTTATATCTGATCTTAGGCCCAATTTCGACTCGCCCCCCATATATATATATATATATATATATATATATATATATATATATATATATATATATATATAATTAAAAATACAATCTTAGTTGGGGAACTCGGCAAAAAGAAGGCGTGATAAGAGATCACACAATTTTCATCCAGGACCGAAATATTGGCTTAATGAAAATTGTGTGATCTCTTATCACGCCCTCTTTTTGCCGAGTTCCCCAACTAAGATTGTATTTTTAATAATTTTGGTAGATACGGCAATCTTTTGCTTTCTTTCTTTATTCTATATATATATATATATATATATATATATATATATATATATATATATATATATATATATATATATTATATATATATATATATATATATATATATATATATATATATATATATATATATATATATATATATATATATATATATATATATATATATATATATGGTTAACGGAATCGGTCTGGACTGTAAATAAAACTTTTTCTTTAAAACTCAATATTTCGTTATCGTTTGATAACTTCTTTAGGAGTAACTACAAAATTAATACACCTATATTAAAACACTATTCTTTTTCGTCAAGGTAATAAAATATTGAAATATAAAACAAACAATTATGAAACAAACGAACAATCAATTAAAACACGTACGAAAATGCGAGTTTGTCCTCGAAACCAACTCTCAACATCTCGATTTACTACAACAAACTGAGAGTAAACAGCCTCGGTACATATGCGCTGCCATGAATTCCAAACGAACGGAAAAAACAGCAACAGAAAAACGTCTTTAATTTATTTTATAGAGGTGGCAAATCTTTATTTGTTTTAATGCTGTATTTTGATTAATACCTATTAATTATGTTGCAAATCTTTAGTGTTGTTATAGTAATGACTTTGTAATTGGTAAATTCCTTAAAAAATCTCCCTTTATAGTTGTTGTCATGAGCTAAGACTATAACAACGTTAAAATCACTTTATATTTATTATATATATATATAATATATATTGGACATAAATATATATATATTTTTTCTATACTAAATATTGCACATATATATATATATATATATATATATATATATATATATATATATATATATATATATATATATATATATAATGCTGTAATTGTAAATGATTGATACCTATTAATTATGTTGCTATAAATAATACTAAGTTGATTAGTGTCTGATTTATAGTTAATTGACTTTGGGTCCCTGTTGATATGGTACATTTCCTTAAAAAATATCCCTTTATAGTTGTTGTCATGAGCTAAGACTATAACAACGTTAAAAATCACATTTATATATATATATATATATATATATTATATATATATATATATATTGTATATATATATTATATATATATATATATATATATATATATATATATATATATATATATATATATATATATATATATATATATATATATATATATATATATATATATATATATATATATATATATATATATATATATATATATAAGTTGGATTGAATTCTTTCTTGAACCTTGGAATATTGAATATATATTTTTTCAATTTCTTGGGCTTTATGGTTCTTTTGTTTTAAGGATAGAGAAATTACATCATGTTCTAGTTAGAATTTATTGAAAACGTTTAGCCCGATTTTTAGGCTTCTTCAGTTCATCTAAAAATTGAAATTTTCTGTTTTGGATATTCAATAGGACGCACAATTTTTTTTTTTTTTTTTTTTTTTTTTTTTTATTATTATTATATATTCATAATTAAAAAAAATTTGTGCGTCCTATTGAATATCCAAAACAGAAAATTTCAATTTTTAGATGAATGAAGAAGCCTGAAAATCGGGCGAAACGTTTTCAATAAATTCTAACTAGAACATGATGTAATTTCTCTATCCTTAAAACAAAAGAACCATAAAGCCCAAGAAATTGAAATATATATATATATATATATATATATATATATATATATATATATATATATATACATATATATATATATATATATATATATATATATATATATATATATATATATATATATATATATATATACCCTATTTAAAAATGGACACGAAAATTCAATTCTCTTAAATTTTTTCTATACTCTAAATATTGCACACAACTAGATCTTGAGTACGGTTGTGCTTGACAACCATACAGTTAGTGAATTTGAACGGTATAAAAATACTTATATATGTTGTACATTAACTGTTTTGCTCGTATTTCCGTATTGTCATGTTTTCCATGAAACTGTTTTATACATTATAAAACGTTCCATCATGTTTTGACTTAAATCGGCGAAAGGAGAGAAACGCTTGAAATGATTAATGTAAACGGTACAATATTAAATTATAATAATAAAAAATTCAAAGTTCAGTTAAGGCCGTATGATGTATTATATATTATATGCTCTGTCTGAACAACATCCGAAAGAACTAAAAAAAGAAAATAGAAGAAAATAAATAGCATTCATACCTTTTTGTTGTCGGCAGTGGCA
>CM032456.1:106731205-106773272 GCA_019049505.1 Pachyrhynchus sulphureomaculatus | reverse complement strand
ATGACCAGAAGTAGGAGGAGTGTGACACATGTCTATAACTTCCTCTCTCTGTGGTTTAGGAACTAGTATTTTCCCACTCGGGTACATTAACTTTAAAGGCAACTGGTTTGGGATAAATTTGTACACGAAATCATTTTCCACCTTCCACTGCGGAAAATTTTGAGGAAATTCTTTAATTTGCTGCCGTAAATTGTCGTACCATGGATCAATGCGATCTACATCAACTGTATCAATTCTTACGCCAATCTGTGCATTAAGACTGTATCGTCCCTGTATGATCTGGGATTCTTGACAAAGCGTCAGGAATCATTTGTGGACTCCTAATTCTCTGGACTTAAAGTAAATGTGTGTTGTCTCAGTCTAATCGCCCAACGCGCCGCTAGGTTTGCCACTAGGGTTTTTTAATAGAATTACGCCACAATAAGCTTAATGATCTGTTAATGACCGTGAAAGGAACACCTTCTATGTAGGGTCGAAACTTTTCGATGTTAAATGAGTACTGCCTCATACATTTCTTTTTCAACAACCGAATAGTTACGTTCAGCCTTTGGCCAAACTAAAAGGGGGTTCTACTTGGCCATTACGCTATCACTTTTACCTCACCATTGATTTTCTGTGTTAGGAACGCGCCCTAAACCGGTATTAGAAGCATCACTAGAAAATATTAAAACAGTTGGGAAAAATCTGGTTGGGACTAAAAAATGGAGCTGCAACCAATCAGCTCTTTTACATATTTATTATAAAAAGATCTTTCTGACTGCCTTTTGGTTTTTTTTTTCCACCTAAAAAACAAAAACACACACACTCCCCCCCCCCGCCCCCCCCCCCCTCCCCCTATCTATCGATTGTCCGTTTTTTCTTCCTTTCAAAAGGCTCATTAATAGGCGACAACACTGTAGACAAAATTCTCGATAAACCGTCGGTGTACCATGAAACATACCACCCTTCATACGAAGCGCAAAACTTCTGTAGCTATTAGTAGGTCTCGCATAATTAACACAAGCTAGCTCCTTTATCCGATCGGTACGTAAGGAATTTGAGCTACAATATAGCCTAAAAACTTTAGAGAAGTTTTGAAAAAATCCACATTTTTGCTCAAATTTATCCGTCAGTCCGGCCTCTTCAATTTATCTTTTACTTCCTTAAGTAAGCGAAATATGCGATTCGAAGTCTTCGCGATGTTACTAGAATATCACTCGAGATAGGTAAAAATATGTGGCTCATATTTCGGACCAAATATAGCCGTCCACTAAACGTTGCTGAGTTTGAGCAGCGTTCTTTAGACCAAAACGGCATAGTTACGAACTGAAATAGACCTCGGCCTTACTACTGCAAAAGCGGTCTTTTCCTTAGAGGATTTGTCCAAAGGAATTTGCCAGAAAAGCCTTTCTAAGATCTATTCGAAGAGCATAACATACTTAGCATTCCTGAGTGATGTCAAAATTCTGTCGATGTTCGGTAATGGATAGTTTAATCAAATTTGCTGACCTCGTTGAGCTTGTCTACTCGTCAAAGCATAGACGATATCACTCCGAGTTTCAACATTTCGTCTAACTCACTTACAAAATTCTGTCGATGTTCGGTAATGGATAGTATTATCAAATTTACTGACCTCGTTGAGCTTTCTTTTCCGTCAAAGCATAGGACGATTTCACTCCGATTTCAACATTTCGTCTAACTCCTTATTCCCAATACTTTTGACCCATGTTCGGAGACATGGCGATGGGCCTTGTCTTTACAGGATTGGCATCAGCCGTATCTATAGACATGGTGATTTTATTCGTTCGGCCTGACCTATCTTTACTACTTTATTTCATTGAAAGAGCTTATTACTTTTTCCTGCTTTTAAACGTTCCGTCCGCGAGAGATCAATCTAGGGTACATAGACGCGAAAAAAGGTTTTCAAAAGAACTTTCTGAATAACAATCTTTAAAACTGCTGTTTGAGAGTTGACTTCTAGGGACTGTGGATACCACGAATTATCTTTAAAATTTACTAGAATTACGAATTTTTGTGCAAAATCACATCCTAAAACCAAAGTATGTGATAGAGAAGTCCCCCACCCCAACCCCCACCCACACACCCACCCCCCGTACTACTAGAACAGAGATTACTAAAACAATGACCAATGCAGACTAGCGGCAACTCAACCGATACCTAAAACTTTTAGACGGCTGCCATCTGCAGTGTGTTAACACTTCTATTTTGACATGGCATACTTTTATACTTAAATGACTTCTTTAAAAATTTTAATACCATTCTGACCTATAACGGAGGCATTTGCACCAGAGTCAAGTAAAGCCGAGAAATGGGCACCTAATAGATCTATCTTTATATGCGGTCTATATCTGAATATTTATGCACGAATAAAGGAGACATGTGACCATTTGGAGAAAGCAGGAGTTTTAACTTGAGGAGAATTTTTTATTAGACTTAAAAAATCAGAAACTTTTTGTAACTATTTAGTCCAATCTGATCTATTGGAATATTTCTTTACTTAAGATCCTCGTTAGAATCTTTCTTTTTATCCGCGACCGGACGTTCTGAGAAAGTACGACGGATTTTTTCAGTTCATAGTCTAATTTCATATTCCAGTAGGTGATTGACTTTAAAATTGAAGGCTTCCATGATAAATGAATACTATTTAAAAGAAACTGTTTAAAAAGTCGTGAAAATATTTCTCCTGTGCTCCCAAATAGTCAAAAAAAATAAAAAATTATGTAAGGCACTTAAAATATGTAAACTTCTTTACTAAACATTAAAAAAAATCTTCGACAATTTTCCAAATATCTAAACCACCATCTGATAAATTGAAATAAAAAATTCTAGCGCAATTTTGTAACTTTTGAAAACTTGCCTGCACGTTGTGGTGTCATTTTGTAGCCTACGTGAAAATGAGTCTTTAATTGCGCCCACGTACACTGCGTCATTTTGTACCGTTTGAATATTGGACGCCCCAAGCTTGAGCACAATTTTCTTGCAGCCCCGCTTTAATTTCTGATAATGAATTGAGTGAAACCTGATTTTAAAGGAACTAAAGAAATTAAAGAAACACTAGCTCAGTTTTCTTTGGTAGAGAGATATGGGTAAGAGATATTTGTCTTACGTCTTTTTGGAATTATTTTCTATTTTTTAAAAAGCTTTAGCTGTACCAGTTTTTTTGGGCACCACTCATTTTAAAATAGAAAGGATTTAACTTCAGCTAAAAAAATGAGAAAAAACTGAAGTATTTTATGGATATTACTAAAAAGAATTAGTCTAGTACAACTTATCCCGAAAAGAAAAATAGGTATTCAGTGAGACACTAGCTTTAATCAACAAAAAGAAAATTTATTCATGTTTTTAAAAATAAAAAGTTCTAACCTTTTCAGTTTCTACAAAAAAAATTCTAGCCTAACTAGTAGTTATTATTTAATTTCTAAACTATGACTACCCCTGAGGACGAAAAAATAGTGCTTTACACTTCACTTTTTAGTCTGTTTTAAATTGTTGTTAAGGCACTGCTCTGGAATAAGTCTATTGTAGGTAGTTTGGGTAACTTACTGTTCTTATTCCTGCTTTGATGGACTACGCCCGATTTCACACTTTTTTTTTAGCAAACACTTAGAAAGCCCACTACGGCTTTTAGTTAAGAAACTGGTACTTTTACTTAGCGGCTCTGATGAAAATTAGCCTACTTCGGCTAGATGGAAAATAGCCTCTCGACTAGACGGTACTGCCTGGCTGCGGCTAGATGGAAAACAGCCTCGATTCGAGCTCTGCCGAGCCTTAAATAAACCGTGCGACTTTTGCCTGTAATATCGCGACGCCGGAACCAAAACCGGCGGATACAAACTTTTCACCAATCGCGGCCTGGCGGTAGGTTCGGTCCGGAACCCGCACAACACAGTATATACCGAACGTCTTGGAACTTCTGTTTAATATACCGTTCGATACAAAATTGAAAATAAGTACAATTTGAAGTGAAAAATCAGTAACATTACATGGTCTTAAAATCTAGGAAAAAATGAATGTTACATTTACCCCCTTCCAAAAAGAAATAGACTACACTAGTCTATTAAACTTAGGCTACTTATGAAAAGGTACAAAGTGGTACACTATCACTTAATACTAAGGTCAGAACTTAAAACAAAATTACAAACTTCGGACCTTACTACTAGACTTAATTCAATTAAGCACTAATATTAAGTACAATGAAAACTAAATAAAAATCTTCGCATGTACACAAGAATCTTATAACTAGACTTAACTTAATTAAGCACTAAGGTTAGGTACATCAAAAAGGTAAATAAAAATCCTTGCATGAACATAGGAAATACCTTTCCAAAATAACAATCGCGGTCTTCTTATATAAAAGAATCAGCTCTGTTATTGTTACCAAAACAAAAAATATAACTTTGTCTAGACTCTTGTCTAAATCAAAAAAGTGAACTGAAATAAAATATGAACACCCCCCTTAAAATCTTTTAAGGATTGTCTGAAAATTTTCTATTTCAGCAAAAGAAATTTATAAAAATTCTTAAATAAAGAAAAAAATAAAAATGATTCTAGTGCAAACACTTACACTAAAAGGAAAAAGTCTTGTCAGACCATTTAGCACAAGGCCAAAAAAAATATCTGGATAAATATCCAGGCAAACGCTCGGGAAAAATCGCTATCAATGCTCTAGCTCATCGCTAAGAGAACATTCCAAATCTAATATCACTACTAGTCGCACTCAGAAAATAATCGCACTCTATCGCGCAATGTCGACGTCCTAAGACATCTAGACATGCTAAAATCGCTAGGGAAAACGCTACATCGCGCAATGTCGACGTCCTGAGACATCCAGACATGCAAAAATCGCCAGAAAACACGTCAGCTCATCGCCAACAAAACACTCTGGTATATCGCCAGAAAAAACCTCGGCTCCTCGCCAAGAAAACACTCTGGTATATCGCCAGAAAAAAACCTCGGCTCCTCGCCAAGAAAACACTCTGTAAATAGTCCTCGACTATACAAAGTCTGCGTTCTAAAAGAACAATCTCGCCATTAACATAGGGAGCAGCTATAAAAGCTAACAATACCACTATAGGCACAGTGAATAGCTATAAAAGCTAAAATTCACTCTAAACACAGTGAATAGCTATAAAAGCTAAAAAATTCACCAAACTGAAGGATCCTGCTTCAAAAAGCAATGTTCACTAAGAACAGAATGATTAGTCCGCGCGCAACTAACATTCAAGGAAACATTCCCAGCACAACTATATGAGACAGCAAGTCTCGAAATAGGACCTCCCTAAAGTCATAATCCTATATATGGGAGTCCATAAGCAAAACGACTCAAAATCACGCATTTTGAGCACATGCCCTCAGGCAACCAACATACACTGAAATATATACAGAAATATATACAGAAATATATACAGAAATATATACAGAAATACATACAGGAGTTCAAATCCCAAACTCTTGGTTATGATAACTCCATACTGAGCTTGGTGAAAGCTCTTAGCAAAAGCTAATCAAATCTTCGGCACATCGCACCAAAGTGACAAATCTGCCTAGAAACATGAGCCGGAAAAAACGCCCTCCGTCATTCTTCAGGGTGGCTACACAGAGATATAAAACTTAACCAGCATTGCGCCTCTTCAAGTTGCATGAAGAACCCTCGTGTACTGGTCTCGCCCTAGAACAACAACGAAAAACATTCAATCCATCCCATATAACAGGAGACAAACACCTCACCACGATATACTGAAAGGTGGAGCCAATAATATACGGAAATGGTGACCCTGGTGTCCACCAACAAAAGGGAGTAGATTATAGCATCCACTAAACTGAAACGGTGTCTACCACACCACCATAAGTCAAAAAAATTAATCAAAAGGGTGTTCCGAAACACACTACTGCCAACAGCCTGTCACCACTAATAGGCTAATTGGAGCTGAGGTCGACTACAGTAGTTAGGCTCTCCTTTAGCTCAAATAGAAATAACCATTGAGTAACAAAACCCCTAAACGTCCCAAAGGTCAAACGTTCACCCCCCATAGACTACCCTTCCAATCAGTCTGTTCATCAGGAAGACTAACTCCCTGCCAAACGTCGTAACGGCATCTGTTAGCACCCGGTGCATCACAGCCTGTAAAAACAAATCACTCATGGGATACAACCTAAAAGGTTTACAAGGTTGACTTAACCAAGCTTCTAACGAAATTTTAAAAAAACGAAAATGAGCTTAAAAAGCTACATGAAGCAAAAATTTCTCAAATTTTTGGTGGCAACGCAACAAAACTTTTGAAGACGACAAGAGCTTTTCCAGCTTAATCAGAAACAAGAAGAAAACATCGTTGACAGCTAAAATATTCGATCATGGTGTTAATCGTCTCCCTAGACAATAGCCTCTAGAAGAAACTGCTACAGGTATCAGGCATAACCGTTTTCTGTCAGCCCAAACTTCTAGATTACCTCTTGGAAATCTAAAAATTCGGTTAGGAATCTTCCTTCACTGCGCTTAGCCTCTCTTGACAAGGTTCTCATCTCGGTATCAGATTTTGATCATTTCTTTGTGAAACGACTGTCTTACTCTGCTCTCATCTCCTGTAAATGATCAGCCTTTAGTTCTCCTGCAGAACTTCAATTTTCTATCAATCTGATAGTAAACCGAAAAAACTCAACATACGCCTATGAGTCCATGCAAAAAATTTTTTTAAAAAATTAGTGACTCAAAGGTAACGTTTAAACGGCTCTGAAAAAAAATAAAGTATACCCTCAGTTTGTCAATTCAGAAGAAGATCTAAATCAAAATAATCCAAGTCTTAGACTCACTGGATAAACCAAAATCAATTTACTCTTAATTGCACCCAAAATATACCATTAAGGTAATAAAAATACACCCACTCGGGTAACAAACTTTGAAATTGCTCATAAAAATTTTGACTCTACATCACACTACACGAGCTACATCTTGCGCTTGTCCTAACTCAAGATCACCTTGGATTGCCTCTAATCAAAATTTCGCTTCCAAGTGTCAAGAACCGGATATTATTTGGGGTCATATGCAAATCAAATCCCGCGACCACCGACATACCAGTCTTATGATATATCCTGAGTGTGACTCTTTCGCAAGCTCGCAACAGCTGAGTCGATGCTAAACATCAACTACAATCAACCTAAGTTTGGATATGATCAGTACCCAAAACCTTAGCAAAAACTATAAAAGTAAGCTATCCTCAGCTCAACTTTTATAACAGTCAAAAAAAACGAGGTCGTCACCTCTACAGAGCAACATCAAAAAAAATAAAGTAAAGCAATTAAGAAAATGTAAATATGAACTATTCTTCTTCTGACAAACTTTCATTAGGGTTAGGTTCATTGAATGGTTTTAAGTCTTTAATATGCCATCGTCCTACTTTAGTCCCATCTAAATTAACTAAGCCATAAACTAAATCTGAAATCTTTTCTCTAATCACGCAATGCACATACTTAGGTACCAACTTAGATGTGAATTTATCAGCTGCACTGGAAAGAATTTTATTTTTTCGCCAAACGTGATCACCTATATTAAAGGCAAAATCCCTTTTTCTAAGGTTGTAAGACTTACTGTTCCGTTCATAAGCCTTATGTATCCTACTACGCAGGTCGGTGAAAATATCTTTTAAACCCTTTAAATTTTCGGCGTACGCACCCCTGTTACCCGGAATTATCTCGCTGTCAACATTGACATCCAAATCTAAATTTTTATAGTACGATCCAGATAGAGGTATATGTCTGCCGTACTAAGAAAGACGGTGTAAACCCTGTTACTTCGTGTCTTGCGGTGTACACGGGATTAAAACGGATGTTAAAACCATTAGTTTCACTTAAGCTCTTAAAACTCTTAGAAGTAAACTGAGTACCGTTATCGCATATCGAAAGCGATGAAACTCCGTGGATTAGAAAAATATCGTTTTCTAAAATTTTCAAAAAGCATTCGGCTTTAGAGTTTTTCAAAGGAAATAACACGGTATACTTAGTTAACCAGCAAGAAATTACGAAAAGTCATTTATTTCCTTGTTTTGAACGTGGGAATGGGCCTACTAGATCAGCTGTTATGACTAGAAAAGGGTAATTAACGGTTTTCTCTTTTCCCATCAGTCCCATAGGTAGTGTATTTGGAGATTTCTGCGCTCCACATACTTCACAAGTCCTCACAAACTTTACGATGTCAAAACGCATTTTTGGCCAATAATACTGTTCCTGAACCCTGTGAAGAGTTTTATAAAAGCCAAAATGACCAGAAGTAGGAGGAGTGTGACACATGTCTATAACTTCCTCTCTCTGTGGTTTAGGAACTAGTATTTTCCACTCGGGTACATTAACTTTTAAGGCAACTGGTTTGGGATAAATTTGTACACGAAATCATTTTCCACCTTCCACTGCGGAAAATTTTGAGGAAATTCTTTAATTTGCTGCCGTAAATTGTCGTACCATGGATCAATGCGATCTACATCAACTGTATCAATTCTTACGCCAAACTGTGCATTAAGACTGTTTTCGTCCGCTGTATGATCTGGGATTCTTGACAAAGCGTCAGGAATAACATTGTGGACTCCTTTTCTATGAATTAAAGTAAATGTGTGTTGTCTCAGTCTAATCGCCCAACGCGCTAGTTTGCCACTAGGGTTTTTAATAGAATTAAGCCACAATAAGCTATAATGATCTGTTATGACCGTGAAAGGAACACCTTCTATGTAGGGTCGAAACTTTTCGATGTTAAAGAGTACTGCTAAACATTCTTTTTCAACAACCGAATAGTTACGTTCAGCCTTTGACAAAGTTCTACTGGCATACGCTATCACTCTTTCCTCACCATTGATTTTCTGTGTTAGGACGCCCCCTAAACCGGTATTAGAAGCATCACTAGAAATATAAAACTGTTGGGAAAAATCTGGTTGGGATAAAATTGGAGCTGAAACCAATAGCTCTTTTAATATTTATAAAAGATCTTTCTGCTGCCTTTGTCCAATCTATCGATTGTCCTTTTTTTCGTCCTTTCAAAAGATCATTAATAGGCGACAACAAGGTAGAAAAATTCTCGATAAAACGTCTGTACCATGAACACATTCCTACGAAGCGCTTAACTTCTGTAGTATTAGTAGGTCTCGCATAATTAACCATGCTTGCTACTTTATCCGGATCGGTACGTAAGGAATTTGAGCCTACAATATAGCCTAAAAACTTTAGAGAAGTTTTGAAAAAATCACATTTGCTCAAATTTATCGTCAGTCCGGCCTCTTTCAATTTATCTTTTACTTCCTTAAGTAAGCGAATATGCGATTCGAAGTCTTCCGATGTTACTAGAATATCACCGAGATAGGTAAAAATATGTGGCTCATATTTCGGACCAAATATAGCGTCCACTAAACGTTGCTGAGTTTGAGCAGCGTTCTTTAGACCAAACGGCATAGTTACGAACTGAAATAGACCTCGGCCTACTACTGCAAAAGCGGTCTTTTCCTTAGAGGATTTGTCCAAAGGAATTTGCCAGAAAGCCTTTCTAAGATCTATCGAAGATACATACTTAGCATTCCTGAGTGATGTCAAAATTCTGTCGATGTTCGGTAATGGATAGTTATCAAATTTGCTGACCTCGTTGAGCTTTCTACCGTCAAAGCATAGACGATATCACTCCGAGTTTCAACATTTCGTCTAACTCCTTACAAAATTCTGTCGATGTTCGGTAATGGATAGTTATCAAATTTACTGACCTCGTTGAGCTTTCTTCCGTCAAAGCATAGACGATTTCACTCCGAGTTTCAACATTTCGTCTAACTCCTTATTCAATACTTTTGACATGTTCGGAGACATGGCGATGGGCCTTGTCTTTACAGGATTGGCATCAGCCGTATCTATAGACATGGTGATTTTATTCGTTCGGCCTGACCTATCTTTACTACTTATTTCATTGAAAGAGCTTATTACTTTTTCTGCTTTTAAACGTTCCGTCCGCGAGAGATCATCTAGGGTACATAGACGCGAAAAAAGGTTTTCAAAAGAACTTTCTGAATAACAATCTTTAAAACTTGTTTGAGAGTTGACTTCTAGGGACTGTGGATACCACGAATTATCTTTAAAAATTTACTAGAATTACGAATTTTTTGTGCAAAATCACATCCTAAAACCAAAGTATGTGATAGAGAAGGTACTACTAGAACAGAGATTACTAAAACAATGACCATTGCAGACTAGCGGCAACTCAACCGTACCTAAAACTTTTAGACGGCTGCCATCTGCAGTGGTAACACTTCTATTTTTGACATGGCATACTTTTATACTTAAATGACTTAAAATTTTAATACCATTCTGACCTATAACGGAGGCATTTGCACCAGAGTCAAGTAAAGCCGAGAAATGGGCACCTAATAGATCTATCTTTATATGCGGTCTATTATCTGAATATTTATGCACGAATAAAGGAGACATGTGACCATTTGGAGAAGCAGGAGTTTTAACTTGAGGAGAATTTTTATTAGACTTAAAAAATCAGAAACTTTTTGTAACTATTTAGTCCAATCTGATCTATTGGAATATTTCTTTACTTAAGATCCTCGTTAGAATCTTTCTTTTTATCCGCGACCGGACGTTCTGAGAAAGTACGACGGATTTTCAGTTCATAGTCTAATTCATATTCCAGTAGGTGATTGACTTTAAAATTGAAGGCTTCCATGATAAATGAATACTATTTAAAAGAACTGTTTAAAAAGTCGTGAAAATATTTCTCCTGTGCTCCCAATAGTCAAAAAAAATAAAAAATATGTAAAGGCACTTAAAATATGTAAACTTCTTTACTAAACATTAAAAAAAATCTTCGACAATTTCAAAAAAAATTTCTAAGTATCGCCTTGTATTAAAATTCCTTTACTAAGATATCTTAAGAATTTTCAACAAAAAATCTCCAAATACCGTTTCGTATATCAGCAAAGTATTTTTTAATATTCATGCAAAACATCGGAAAAAAACGTACTGTTTTTTTTTTTTTGTTCTCGGTTCACCGCAAAATAAATCAAACACTGCATAAATTAAAGTAAACCAGCACATCTGCTAATCTGAACTATAAAGGTAGCTTTTAAGAAAAAAGTAGGAATCTCTTATCTTAGAGTCAACAACAAAATTCAAATATCTAAACCACCATCTGATAAATTGAAATAAAAAATTCTACAAATTTCCTGCTTTTGTCTTACTGCTATAGTGTAGTTTCGTTTAATAAATATTATGAAATAAAAATATCTGCAAAGTTAGAGCTTTTACTTTGTTCGAAAGCTAGTACACTGAACCCTTTAAAAAATAAAATTCCAAAAGCCCCGCGTTGACAGCGCTATTTTGTAGCTTGTGAACTTGCCCGCACGTTGAGGTGTCATTTTGTAGCCTATGAAAAAGTCTTTAATTGCGCCCCACGTACACTGCGTCATTTTGTACCGTTTGAATATTGGACGCCCCAAGCTTGAGCACAATTTTCTTGCAGCCCCGCTTTAATTTCTGATAATGAATTGAGTGAAACCTGATTTTAAAGGAACTAAAGAAATTAAAGAAACACTAGCTCAGTTTTCTTTGGTAGAGAGATATGGGTAAGAGATATTTGTCTTACGTCTTTTTGGAATTATTTTCTATTTTTTAAAAAGCTTTAGCTGTACCAGTTTTTTTGGGCACCACTCATTTTAAAATAGAAAGGATTTACCTTCAGCTAAAAAAATGAGAAAAAAAAACTGAAGTGTTTTATGGATATTACTAAAAAGAATTAGTCTAGTACAACTTATCCCGAAAAGAAAAATAGGTATTCAGTGAGACACTAGCTTTAATCAACAAAAAGAAAATTTATTCATGTTTTTAAAAATAAAAAGTTCTAACCTTTTCAGTTCTACAAAAAAAATTCTAGCCTAACTAGTAGTTATTATTTAATTTCTAAACTATGACTACCCCTGAGGACGAAAAATAGTGCTTTACACTTCACTTTTTAGTCTGTTTTAAATTGTTGTTAAGGCACTGCTCTGGAATAAGTCTATTGTAGGTAGTTTGGGTAACTTACTGTTCTTATTCCTGCTTTGATGGACTACGCCCGATTTCACACTTTTTTTTTTAGCAAACACTTAGAAAGCCCACTACGGCTTTTAGTTAAGAAACTGGTACTTTTACTTAGCGGCTCTGATGAAAATTAGCCTACTTCGGCTAGATGGAAAATAGCCTCTCGGCTAGACGGTACTGCCTGGCTGCGGCTAGATGGAAAACAGCCTCGATTCGAGCTCTGCCGAGCCTTAAATAAACCGTGCGACTTTTGCCTGTAATATCGCGACGCCGGAACCAAAACCGGCGGATACAAACTTTTCACCAATCGCGGCCTGGCGGTAGGTTCGGTCCGGAACCCGCACAACACAGTATATACCGAACGTCTTGGAACTTCTGTTTAATATACCGTTCGATACAAAATTGAAAATAAGTACAATTTGAAGTGAAAAATCAGTAACATTACATGGTCTTAAAATCTAGGAAAAAATGAATGTTACATTTACCCCCTTCCAAAAAGAAATAGACTACACTAGTCTATTAAACTTAGGCTACTTATGAAAAGGTACAAAGTGGTACACTATCACTTAATACTAAGGTCAGAACTTAAAACAAAATTACAAACTTCGGACCTTACTACTAGACTTAATTCAATTAAGCACTAATATTAAGTACAATGAAAACTAAATAAAAATCTTCGCATGTACACAAGAATCTTATAACTAGACTTAACTTAATTAAGCACTAAGGTTAGGTACATCAAAAAGGTAAATAAAAATCCTTGCATGAACATAGGAAATACCTTTCCAAAATAACAATCGCGGTCTTCTTATATAAAAGAATCAGCTCTGTTATTGTTACCAAAACAAAAAATATAACTTTGTCTAGACTCTTGTCTAAATCAAAAAAGTGAACTGAAATAAAATATGAACACCCCCCTTAAAATCTTTTAAGGATTGTCTGAAAATTTTCTATTTCAGCAAAAGAAATTTATAAAAATTCTTAAATAAAGAAAAAAATAAAAAATGATTCTAGTGCAAACACTTACACTAAAAGGAAAAAGTCTTGTCAGACCATTTAGCACAAGGCCAAAAAAAATATCTGGATAAATATCCAGGCAAACGCTCGGGAAAAATCGCTATCAATGCTCTAGCTCATCGCTAAGAGAACATTCCAAATCTAATATCACTACTAGTCGCACTCAGAAAATAATCGCACTCTATCGCGCAATGTCGACGTCCTAAGACATCTAGACATGCTAAAATCGCTAGGGAAAACGCTACATCGCGCAATGTCGACGTCCTGAGACATCCAGACATGCAAAAATCGCCAGAAAACACGTCAGCTCATCGCCAACAAAACACTCTGGTATATCGCCAGAAAAAACCTCGGCTCCTCGCCAAGAAAACACTCTGGTATATCGCCAGAAAAAAACCTCGGCTCCTCGCCAAGAAAACACTCTGTAAATAGTCCTCGACTATACAAAGTCTGCGTTCTAAAAGAACAATCTCGCCATTAACATAGGGAGCAGCTATAAAAGCTAACAATACCACTATAGGCACAGTGAATAGCTATAAAAGCTAAAATTCACTCTAAACACAGTGAATAGCTATAAAAGCTAAAATTCACCAAACTGAAGGATCCTGCTTCAAAAAGCAATGTTCACTAAGAACAGAATGATTAGTCCGCGCGCAACTAACATTCAAGGAAACATTCCCAGCACAACTATATGAGACAGCAAGTCTCGAAATAGGACCTCCCTAAAGTCATAATCCTATATATGGGAGTCCATAAGCAAAACGACTCAAAATCACGCATTTTGAGCACATGCCCTCAGGCAACCAACATACACTGAAATATATACAGAAATATATACAGAAATATATACAGAAATATATACAGAAATACATACAGGAGTTCAAATCCCAAACTCTTGGTTATGATAACTCCATACTGAGCTTGGTGAAAGCTCTTAGCAAAAGCTAATCAAATCTTCGGCACATCGCACCAAAGTGACAAATCTGCCTAGAAACATGAGCCGGAAAAAACGCCCTCCGTCATTCTTCAGGGTGGCTACACAGAGATATAAAACTTAACCAGCATTGCGCCTCTTCAAGTTGCATGAAGAACCCTCGTGTACTGGTCTCGCCCTAGAACAACAACGAAAAACATTCAATCCATCCCATATAACAGGAGACAAACACCTCACCACGATATACTGAAAGGTGGAGCCAATAATATACGGAAATGGTGACCCTGGTGTCCACCAACAAAAGGGAGTAGATTATAGCATCCACTAAACTGAAACGGTGTCTACCACACCACCATAAGTCAAAAAAATTAATCAAAAGGGTGTTCCGAAACACACTACTGCCAACAGCCTGTCACCACTAATAGGCTAATTGGAGCTGAGGTCGACTACAGTAGTTAGGCTCTCCTTTAGCTCAAATAGAAATAACCATTGAGTAACAAAACCCCTAAACGTCCCAAAGGTCAAACGTTCACCCCCCATAGACTACCCTTCCAATCAGTCTGTTCATCAGGAAGACTAACTCCCTGCCAAACGTCGTAACGGCATCTGTTAGCACCCGGTGCATCACAGCCTGTAAAAACAAATCACTCATGGGATACAACCTAAAAGGTTTACAAGGTTGACTTAACCAAGCTTCTAACGAAATTTTAAAAAAACGAAAATGAGCTTAAAAAGCTACATGAAGCAAAAATTTCTCAAATTTTTGGTGGCAACGCAACAAAACTTTTGAAGACGACAAGAGCTTTTCCAGCTTAATCAGAAACAAGAAGAAAACATCGTTGACAGCTAAAATATTCGATCATGGTGTTAATCGTCTCCCTAGACAATAGCCTCTAGAAGAAACTGCTACAGGTATCAGGCATAACCGTTTTCTGTCAGCCCAAACTTCTAGATTACCTCTTGGAAATCTAAAAATTCGGTTAGGAATCTTCCTTCACTGCGCTTAGCCTCTCTTGACAAGGTTCTCATCTCGGTATCAGATTTTGATCATTTCTTTGTGAAACGACTGTCTTACTCTGCTCTCATCTCCTGTAAATGATCAGCCTTTAGTTCTCCTGCAGAACTTCAATTTTCTATCAATCTGATAGTAAACCGAAAAAACTCAACATACGCCTATGAGTCCATGCAAAAAATTTTTTTAAAAAATTAGTGACTCAAAGGTAACGTTTAAACGGCTCTGAAAAAAAATAAAGTATACCCTCAGTTTGTCAATTCAGAAGAAGATCTAAATCAAAATAATCCAAGTCTTAGACTCACTGGATAAACCAAAATCAATTTACTCTTAATTGCACCCAAAATATACCATTAAGGTAATAAAAATACACCCACTCGGGTAACAAACTTTGAAATTGCTCATAAAAATTTTGACTCTACATCACACTACACGAGCTACATCTTGCGCTTGTCCTAACTCAAGATCACCTTGGATTGCCTCTAATCAAAATTTCGCTTCCAAGTGTCAAGAACCGGATATTATTTGGGGTCATATGCAAATCAAATCCCGCGACCACCGACATACCAGTCTTATGATATATCCTGAGTGTGACTCTTTCGCAAGCTCGCAACAGCTGAGTCGATGCTAAACATCAACTACAATCAACCTAAGTTTGGATATGATCAGTACCCAAAACCTTAGCAAAAAAAACTATAAAAGTAAGCTATCCTCAGCTCAACTTTTATAACAGTCAAAAAAAACGAGGTCGTCACCTCTACAGAGCAACATCAAAAAAAATAAAGTAAAGCAATTAAGAAAATGTAAATATGAACTATTCTTCTTCTGACAAACTTTCATTAGGGTTAGGTTCATTGAATGGTTTTAAGTCTTTAATATGCCATCGTCCTACTTTAGTCCCATCTAAATTAACTAAGCCATAAACTAAATCTGAAATCTTTTCTCTAATCACGCAATGCACATACTTAGGTACCAACTTAGATGTGAATTTATCAGCTGCACTGGAAAGAATTTTATTTTTTCGCCAAACGTGATCACCTATATTAAAGGCAAAATCCCTTTTTCTAAGGTTGTAAGACTTACTGTTCCGTTCATAAGCCTTATGTATCCTACTACGCAGGTCGGTGAAAATATCTTTTAAACCCTTTAAATTTTCGGCGTACGCACCCCTGTTACCCGGAATTATCTCGCTGTCAACATTGACATCCAAATCTAAATTTTTATAGTACGATCCAGATAGAGGTATATGTCTGCCGTACTAAGAAAGACGGTGTAAACCCTGTTACTTCGTGTCTTGCGGTGTACACGGGATTAAAACGGATGTTAAAACCATTAGTTTCACTTAAGCTCTTAAAACTCTTAGAAGTAAACTGAGTACCGTTATCGCATATCGAAAGCGATGAAACTCCGTGGATTAGAAAAATATCGTTTTCTAAAATTTTCAAAAAGCATTCGGCTTTAGAGTTTTTCAAAGGAAATAACACGGTATACTTAGTTAACCAGCAAGAAATTACGAAAAGTCATTTATTTCCTTGTTTTGAACGTGGGAATGGGCCTACTAGATCAGCTGTTATGACTAGAAAAGGGTAATTAACGGTTTTCTCTTTTCCCATCAGTCCCATAGGTAGTGTATTTGGAGATTTCTGCGCTCCACATACTTCACAAGTCCTCACAAACTTTACGATGTCAAAACGCATTTTTGGCCAATAATACTGTTCCTGAACCCTGTGAAGAGTTTTATAAAAGCCAAAATGACCAGAAGTAGGAGGAGTGTGACACATGTCTATAACTTCCTCTCTCTGTGGTTTAGGAACTAGTATTTTCCACTCGGGTACATTAACTTTTAAGGCAACTGGTTTGGGATAAATTTGTACACGAAATCATTTTCCACCTTCCACTGCGGAAAATTTTGAGGAAATTCTTTAATTTGCTGCCGTAAATTGTCGTACCATGGATCAATGCGATCTACATCAACTGTATCAATTCTTACGCCAAACTGTGCATTAAGACTGTTTTCGTCCGCTGTATGATCTGGGATTCTTGACAAAGCGTCAGGAATAACATTGTGGACTCCTTTTCTATGAATTAAAGTAAATGTGTGTTGTCTCAGTCTAATCGCCCAACGCGCTAGTTTGCCACTAGGGTTTTTAATAGAATTAAGCCACAATAAGCTATAATGATCTGTTATGACCGTGAAAGGAACACCTTCTATGTAGGGTCGAAACTTTTCGATGTTAAAGAGTACTGCTAAACATTCTTTTTCAACAACCGAATAGTTACGTTCAGCCTTTGACAAAGTTCTACTGGCATACGCTATCACTCTTTCCTCACCATTGATTTTCTGTGTTAGGACGCCCCCTAAACCGGTATTAGAAGCATCACTAGAAATATAAAACTGTTGGGAAAAATCTGGTTGGGATAAAATTGGAGCTGAAACCAATAGCTCTTTTAATATTTATAAAAGATCTTTCTGCTGCCTTTGTCCAATCTATCGATTGTCCTTTTTTTCGTCCTTTCAAAAGATCATTAATAGGCGACAACAAGGTAGAAAAATTCTCGATAAAACGTCTGTACCATGAACACATTCCTACGAAGCGCTTAACTTCTGTAGTATTAGTAGGTCTCGCATAATTAACCATGCTTGCTACTTTATCCGGATCGGTACGTAAGGAATTTGAGCCTACAATATAGCCTAAAAACTTTAGAGAAGTTTTGAAAAAATCACATTTGCTCAAATTTATCGTCAGTCCGGCCTCTTTCAATTTATCTTTTACTTCCTTAAGTAAGCGAATATGCGATTCGAAGTCTTCCGATGTTACTAGAATATCACCGAGATAGGTAAAAATATGTGGCTCATATTTCGGACCAAATATAGCGTCCACTAAACGTTGCTGAGTTTGAGCAGCGTTCTTTAGACCAAACGGCATAGTTACGAACTGAAATAGACCTCGGCCTACTACTGCAAAAGAGCGGTCTTTTCCTTAGAGGATTTGTCCAAAGGAATTTGCCAGAAAGCCTTTCTAAGATCTATCGAAGATACATACTTAGCATTCCTGAGTGATGTCAAAATTCTGTCGATGTTCGGTAATGGATAGTTATCAAATTTGCTGACCTCGTTGAGCTTTCTACCGTCAAAGCATAGACGATATCACTCCGAGTTTCAAACATTTCGTCTAACTCCTTACAAAATTCTGTCGATGTTCGGTAATGGATAGTTATCAAATTTACTGACCTCGTTGAGCTTTCTTCCGTCAAAGCATAGACGATTTCACTCCGAGTTTCAACATTTCGTCTAACTCCTTATTCAATACTTTTGACATGTTCGGAGACATGGCGATGGGCCTTGTCTTTACAGGATTGGCATCAGCCGTATCTATAGACATGGTGATTTTATTCGTTCGGCCTGACCTATCTTTACTACTTATTTCATTGAAAGAGCTTATTACTTTTTCTGCTTTTAAACGTTCCGTCCGCGAGAGATCATCTAGGGTACATAGACGCGAAAAAAGGTTTTCAAAAGAACTTTCTGAATAACAATCTTTAAAACTTGTTTGAGAGTTGACTTCTAGGGACTGTGGATACCACGAATTATCTTTAAAATTTACTAGAATTACGAATTTTTGTGCAAAATCACATCCTAAAACCAAAGTATGTGATAGAGAAGGTACTACTAGAACAGAGATTACTAAAACAATGACCATTGCAGACTAGCGGCAACTCAACCGTACCTAAAACTTTTAGACGGCTGCCATCTGCAGTGGTAACACTTCTATTTTTGACATGGCATACTTTTATACTTAAATGACTTAAAATTTTAATACCATTCTGACCTATAACGGAGGCATTTGCACCAGAGTCAAGTAAAGCCGAGAAATGGGCACCTAATAGATCTATCTTTATATGCGGTCTATTATCTGAATATTTATGCACGAATAAAGGAGACATGTGACCATTTGGAGAAGCAGGAGTTTTAACTTGAGGAGAATTTTTATTAGACTTAAAAAATCAGAAACTTTTTGTAACTATTTAGTCCAATCTGATCTATTGGAATATTTCTTTACTTAAGATCCTCGTTAGAATCTTTCTTTTTATCCGCGACCGGACGTTCTGAGAAAGTACGACGGATTTTCAGTTCATAGTCTAATTCATATTCCAGTAGGTGATTGACTTTAAAATTGAAGGCTTCCATGATAAATGAATACTATTTAAAAGAACTGTTTAAAAAGTCGTGAAAATATTTCTCCTGTGCTCCCAATAGTCAAAAAAAATAAAAAATATGTAAAGGCACTTAAAATATGTAAACTTCTTTACTAAACATTAAAAAAAATCTTCGACAATTTCAAAAAAAATTTCTAAGTATCGCCTTGTATTAAAATTCCTTTACTAAGATATCTTAAGAATTTTCAACAAAAAATCTCCAAATACCGTTTCGTATATCAGCAAAGTATTTTTAATATTCATGCAAAACATCGGAAAAAAAAAACGTACTGTTTTTTTTTTTTTTGTTCTCGGTTCACCGCAAAATAAATCAAACACTGCATAAATTAAAGTAAACCAGCACATCTGCTAATCTGAACTATAAAGGTAGCTTTTAAGAAAAAAGTAGGAATCTCTTATCTTAGAGTCAACAACAAAATTCAAATATCTAAACCACCATCTGATAAATTGAAATAAAAAATTCTACAAATTTCCTGCTTTTGTCTTACTGCTATAGTGTAGTTTCGTTTAATAAATATTATGAAATAAAAATATCTGCAAAGTTAGAGCTTTTACTTTGTTCGAAAGCTAGTACACTGAACCCTTTAAAAATAAAATTCCAAAAGCCCCGCGTTGACAGCGCTATTTTGTAGCTTGTGAACTTGCCCGCACGTTGAGGTGTCATTTTGTAGCCTATGAAAAAGTCTTTAATTGCGCCCCACGTACACTGCGTCATTTTGTACCGTTTGAATATTGGACGCCCCAAGCTTGAGCACAATTTTCTTGCAGCCCCGCTTTAATTTCTGATAATGAATTGAGTGAAACCTGATTTTAAAGGAACTAAAGAAATTAAAGAAACACTAGCTCAGTTTTCTTTGGTAGAGAGATATGGGTAAGAGATATTTGTCTTACGTCTTTTTGGAATTATTTTCTATTTTTTAAAAAGCTTTAGCTGTACCAGTTTTTTTGGGCACCACTCATTTTAAAATAGAAAGGATTTACCTTCAGCTAAAAAAATGAGAAAAAACTGAAGTGTTTTATGGATATTACTAAAAAGAATTAGTCTAGTACAACTTATCCCGAAAAGAAAAATAGGTATTCAGTGAGACACTAGCTTTAATCAACAAAAAGAAAATTTATTCATGTTTTTAAAAATAAAAAGTTCTAACCTTTTCAGTTCTACAAAAAAAATTCTAGCCTAACTAGTAGTTATTATTTAATTTCTAAACTATGACTACCCCTGAGGACGAAAAATAGTGCTTTACACTTCACTTTTTAGTCTGTTTTAAATTGTTGTTAAGGCACTGCTCTGGAATAAGTCTATTGTAGGTAGTTTGGGTAACTTACTGTTCTTATTCCTGCTTTGATGGACTACGCCCGATTTCACACTTTTTTTTTAGCAAACACTTAGAAAGCCCACTACGGCTTTTAGTTAAGAAACTGGTACTTTTACTTAGCGGCTCTGATGAAAATTAGCCTACTTCGGCTAGATGGAAAATAGCCTCTCGGCTAGACGGTACTGCCTGGCTGCGGCTAGATGGAAAACAGCCTCGATTCGAGCTCTGCCGAGCCTTAAATAAACCGTGCGACTTTTGCCTGTAATATCGCGACGCCGGAACCAAAACCGGCGGATACAAACTTTTCACCAATCGCGGCCTGGCGGTAGGTTCGGTCCGGAACCCGCACAACACAGTATATACCGAACGTCTTGGAACTTCTGTTTAATATACCGTTCGATACAAAATTGAAAATAAGTACAATTTGAAGTGAAAAATCAGTAACATTACATGGTCTTAAAATCTAGGAAAAAATGAATGTTATATATATATATATATATATATATATATATATATATATATATATATATATATATATATATATATATATATAAATAATAATAGACTACTGGTGCCATGTTTGGGGCTCTGCTCCCAAACATACACTGCATTTTCTAGATTCTATTCACAAGAGAGTTGTTTGCCTGACTGGAGAGCAGAAACCTTGATTCCTTGGAACATCGAGGGACGGCTGGCGACTTGAGTTTTTTCTATAAGTATTTTCATGGAAAGTGTTCGATGGAAGTGGCCGGTTTAATTCCTCCCGAAGCGGTGCATGCGTGGCACGTGGCACTAACAAATCACATTGGTATGAGGTTCAGCTTGTTACGCCTTATTCAACACTATTCAAACATTCTTTTATATGGAGAACATCATTCCTTTGGAATGATTTGCCCAGGACTGGGTTTCTCATCGATTACAACTTCAAGACCAACGTGAATGGCTTTTTCCACACACGCGTCGCTCCTGTAGAGCTTTAGGGATTTTCCTACTGCACGTATGCTATGCCCATAAACACTATTAGGTAGTGGCATTGAAATCCGTTTTATACATGTACGTGGCTCTAATTGCAAACTGTAAGGAATTACAGCTGCTTATTATGCCATATTGATGTTTGAACATTTTCTCACTAAAATTCGGTCAAGGGACGTCATCCCTTGTATTATATATTATTATTTACAATCAAATTAAAATGAGACTCCGTAATACCTTCTATAGGGAGGAAAGTAAAAACATAGTTTCTTAGACTGTACTTGTAAATAAAAAACTCAACGGTAAAATCTGAAAACATAAAGTTTTCATAACAAGCAAAGTATTTCAGTATATTCTTCAATACTGACATGGGGATAATTCAAGAAAATTGCATCATATCATTGTATGTTAGTGTGAGTAATAAAAACTATTGGGAAAGAGGAAATATAAAGTTTCCAATAAAAGAAAGCGACTGAAACCCCGTAATAAAAGATAAGGTCAGCTTTATGATCAAATATGTAGAAAAAACGGCGATGGGTTTATTTTTTTTGTTCATAAAAAGAAACCATAAAACTTTATGACACTCTGGATCGATGTTATTCTTAAATCAAAAGGTTTGACATATAATGTTTCGAAAAAAATATTGGGAAATAAATATTGATTTTATGGCAAACCTAATTTTAAGGTTTTTATGGCTTTGGTTAATTCATAACATCAAAACTTAATTACAATTAATCTATTTACATATTTACCACGCAGTTAAATATAATGATTTAAACAATCGTCTATTCTTGATGTAAAGAAAGCGAGGCGTATGGTCTACGTATAAATATTGGGTAAACCAAAATGATGGTGATTAGTAGACACCCCAAAGAGAATGCATCTCTCTTTACAAAGGATCAAGAGATTGAGAGGGTTACTAAATTCAAATATCTTGGCTCGGTCGTCAACGAACAATGGGATTATGATGGGGAGGTTAAACTGCAGATTAGCATGGTAAAGTATACCTTTCTAAAGTTGAAAAATATGCTGCTTCAAAGACAATTGCCACTCGCCCTGCTCCTACGAGTATTAAACTGCTATGTCTGGCCGGTCATCTTACATGGTGTAGAGACATGGTCGTTAAAAGTGAGATCATTGAATAGTATCGAAGTTTTCAAAGAATAGATACTGCGATGTTTACTACGAATTTTTTGTACAGAACACCTAACTAATGAAGAAGTGCTTCAAAGGACAAACTAAGAGATGACCGCTACTCGACTCCAAAACTTATTTTTTTCCGAATATATATATATATATATATATATATATATATATATATATATATATATATATATATATATATAATGAATATTATCTAACGCTGATCAGACTAAAACATCTCTAAAATCCCAGATCTAGTTTAAATTTTTTTAAAAGATATTTATAAAATTCTTTATTCCAAAGCTAATGCGTATTCGTTAGAAAAACTAATAGATCTCCAGGAATTAAGGAACATTAAAATGCGTATTAAGTAGAAAAAATTACATATCCCATCAGCTGTAGCTGAACATCAGGAGTATAAGATATAGCGGAGTCAGAAAAAAAAAAGTTGTTGCTTTAGTTTCAGGTTCTTAAATGAGAAGTCTAAGCTGAATTTTACAAACCCGTACATATATATATATATATATATATATATATATATATATATATATATATATATATATATATATATATATATATATAATATATATATATACGAGGCTGGTTTGAAAAGTCCGTGCAAAAATAAAAACTACTTATGTGTTTGGGGTAAACCTTTTTTATTTTTCGACATAGTCTCCTTTTAGGCTTATACACTTCATCCAACGATGTTCTAGTTTGTTGATCCCTTCCGAATAATAGGATTTGTCCAAGTCTGCAAAATATCTATTAGTGTCTGCAATCACCTCCTCGTTTGAATAAAATCTTTGTCCCGCCAGCCATTTCTTCAAATTGGGGAACAAATAGTAGTCCGAGGGAGCCAAGTCTGGAGAATAGGGGGGATAGGAAACGAGTTGGAATCCTATATTCCATTAATTTTGCGACCACAACTGCTGAGGTGTGTGCTGGTGCGTTGTCTTGATGGAAAAGGACTTTCTTGTGGGCCAATCGCGGGCGTTTTTCTTGCAGCTCGGTTTTCAAACGGTCCAATAACGATGAATAATATTCACCTGTAATAGTTTTACCCTTTTCCAGATAGTCGATGAGGATTATCCCTTGCGAATCCCAAAAGACAGTCGCCATAACCTTTCCGGCCGAAGGAACGGTCTTCGCCTTTTTTGGTGCAGATTCCCCCTTGGTAACCCATTGTTTAGATTGTTGCTTGGTCTCAGGAGTATAGTAATGTATCCATGTTTCATCCACAGTGACGAAACGACGCTTAAAGTCCTCCGGATTCTTCTGGAATAGCTGCAAACCATCCTTGCAACACTTCACACGATTCCGTTTTTGGTCAAGCGTGAGCAATCGCGGCACCCATCTTGCGAATAGCTTTCTCATGTCCAAATGTTTATGCAAAATATTATGTACCCGTTCAGTCGAGATGCCCACAGCACTAGCAATCTCACGTACCTTAACTCTTCTGTCATCCATCACCATATCATGGATTTGATCAATGATTTCTGGAGTGGTAACCTCCACAGGCCGTCCAGAACGTTCAGCGTCACTTGTGCCCATATGGCCAGTCCGAAAATTTTGAAACCACTTATAAACTGTTCTAATCGAAGGTGCAGAGTCACCATAATGTTTATCAAGCTTCTCTTTAGTCTCCTGAGGCGTTTTGCCTTTCATAAAGTAATGTTTAATCACCACACGAAATTCTTTTTCGTCCATTTCTTGAAAATCACTCGACTTCCTTGATTCCCACAAATGCCAAACACAAAGAAATAGACCAATATGGCTGAAACTTGGTGTGCGTTCATTCAAGAGATGCTACTAACTAAACATGACCTCGATACGCGCCGGTGGTGCCATCTCTCGGACTTTGCACGGACTTTTCAAACCAGCCTCGTATATATATATATATATATATATATATATATATATATATATATATATATATATATTTGTTTTTATCTTGGACTTTCTTGGTTATATTTTTTTTTGGTGATTGATTATTGGTAAGAATAAAGAATGTATATCTAGAATAAGATTTTGGAGACACCAATACAACTCCAGTTGTGTTTAAGACTCAAACCGCTTCAGCTGTGTATCATAAAAATGTAATTTTCCCTTCTAGATAAATTCGTGTGTCCCTTACCTACTATAAATTCAAGAACCTATAATGTATGTGTGTATATATATATATATATATATATATATATATATATATATATATATATATATATATATATATTATATATATATATATATATATATATATATATATATATATATATATATATATATATATATATATATATATATATATATATATTTATATATATATATATATATATATATATATATATATATATATATATAATGAATAATACCTATTGGTGATCAGACTAAAACGTCTCTAAAATCCGAGATCTAGTGTAAATTTCCCTAAAAGTTATTTATAAAATTATATTCCAGAGCTAATGCGTATTCGTTAGAAAAATTAATAGATCTTCAGGAATTAAGAAATATAAAATATGTATTAAGCAGAAAAAATTACAGATATAATAATCTGTAGCTCAACATCAGGAGTATAAGATACGGCTGCGACAGAAAAAAAAAAGTTCCAGGTTCTTGAACGAGAAGAATAAGCTGAGATTTCAAACAACGTTATAAAAACTTGTCGGTTGACATGTATTCCAATTGATTCTTAAATACTTTTTAAGTACCTAGTTATGTAATAGTCAGTCATCTTTGTTTACGATACAAAAATACCCCATTTTTCAATAAATACACGATACATGTATAAATAAATTCTTTCCGAGTTCAATCACCTTCTTGCGTATTCTAAAGGATTTGTAACTATAAATCTCACAAGTCTCCCGTACAGTTTATTTAAAATACTTGCACGTATGTAAACTATCGATCAATGACCAAGTTTGTACACTTCGAGTAAAAGTTTCTTGTAAAAACGTCTTTAAAAATTCTTATCAAAAAACACAGAAGCATAAAGTACATGAATACAAAATATTATTGTTTTTAATTACAATAACATTTGACTCATTCCAAATATTTTTTATTTTTGTTTAGAATTTCATAACAAGATCTATTTCTATCCAAAAAAAAAAAACGGTCAAGTGCAAGTTGAACTTGCGCAATTAGTGTTCCGTACGTTGATTGCTTCTGAAATAAAAATTTTTGTTACGAAGGTATAAAATGATCAATGACTTCACAAAACACACCCGAAATGAGTTTTCAGCAAAGTTTGTTTCCGATCTTTACTGAAAACTTTTTTTTTATATATACCAGATAAACTATTAAAGGTAATGTACTCATGACAATTTTTGTTCAATGTACGCCCCGTGGAGAATATTCCAGAATTTTTTCAAAATTTTTGGATAAGTACTTTTTGTGATAGAGGGGGGGACAGCAGTTTTTCGCGTTTTTACAAGCTTTCATTTGACACCCCACTCGATGACCTAGTAAAAAATTTCACCCCCAAAAGTAACCCGTTAAGTCAAAATTTAACTTTCAAAACTACACAGCTCTGATGAGGCCATCTATTTCTATATTAGTACCAAATTTCAACTTTCGACGTCAAATAGTTTCGGAAAAAAATCGGGTGTGGCAGACGGACAGACTGACGGACAGACTGACAGACAGACAGACGGACAGACAGACATCGAAATGATCTTATAAGTCTTCCATACGGAACACTAAAAATACTCATTGTTTTTTAATATTTCATGATATTCGTTCCATAAAATGACTAGCTAGAGTGGTAAGAGTGACAGTATATATTGACAAACAGTTCTAGAAGTCTTGTGTTTTGATTTTTGTAGTTTCTGAATTCTGAAGTTTGAAAACCCAAAAATCTCATTGGGGAAGATGAAATTTTTATTAAGTTTTTTTAACATTAATTTTGGTTGTGTTCTCAGCGTCGAACTTTCCGCAATCATTTTTAGGTATTCCCAGCAGAGCTTGGCAGACAACGATTTTTAACGCTCCGATCTAACTCATCCAATACTAGTTCGGTGGGACAGAGAGCAAGGGACTGAGATGACCATTACCATTACCACTATGAGCTGTTATCCCCTTTGCTCTCTCTCTTAATATAATTTTAAAGAGTGATTCAGATCGTTACCTTGTTAACAGATAAAATTCTCGCCATTATTATTTTACTGAATTAGTGTTCCTTATGGAACATTTATAAGATTACTTCGGTATCTGTACGTCTGTCTGTCTATCTGTCCGTGTGTCACACTCCATTTTATCCAAAACTCTTTGACATAGAAAGTTGAAATTTGGCACTAACATAGGAATTGATGGCCCCCATCAGAGCCGTATAGTTTTGAAAGTTGACTTAACAGGTTAGTTTTAGGGGGTGAAATCGGAAGTAAAACGCGGCAAAGGAAACCTTAGCCCAGAGACGAGTAAGCATCAACAAAATAAATAAAACACCTTGGTTCATGCCAGAAGTAAAGGAGCTGGCAAAAAAGAAAAAGGAGGCATTATATACATAAAAAAACCCAAGATAACTGGAACGCATATATTGCAGAAAGAAACTTAATGAATAGAAGAAGAAAACAAATTAAAGAAGAATATTGGAAGATATTTACTAAAGGGAGGGAAAATGGAAAAGGAAAGTATGGCGCTCAAGGGAAAGTCTGGAAAATGTTAAAATAGAACACTTTTAATATAAAAGACGTGGTACAAAGTAATAAAATTATAATTCAAGAATGGCAAATATACTTTGAGAAATTGTATAAAGAAGAAGAAGAAGATAATGAAATCATACTTGAAGAAGTGGGAGAAGTAAATCTAGAAGTAACTTTAGATAGAAAGAATTATAAGAATTCTTAAAAATAGAAAAGCCTCAGGATCAGACGACATTACAAATGAAATAGTAAAATATGGAGAAGAAAACCTATATCAACAACTAGCACAGCTCTTTACAAACATAGTAAAACATGGACAAATACCTACAGATTGAAAAACTAACATAACAATCCCAATATTCAAAAAAGGACAAAAGGCGTCACCCGAAAATTGCGGCGAAATAAGGCTTCTAAATACTACCTTAAAAGTATTAACAAAAATCATACTGGAAGAAATGAGCAAGGATATTCAAATAAGAGAGAAAAAACAGGGACTTCGCAAAAACCGATCCACCGTAAATGCCATATTTATAGTGAGGCAGATAATGGAGAAAGCTAAAGAACCTGCGTATATGTGTTTCGTCGACATGACTTAAGCGTTCGATAGAGTGCAATTAACAGATATTATAAAATTATTACAGGAAAAGCAGACAAACCAGAAGCTAATAAAAATCATACAGGACATTAACACAGAATGTAGAACAAATATAAAAGTGGGACATCTACTGAGCAAGGAAGTAAAAATAAATGTCGGAATAAGACAAAGCGATTCACTTAGTCCCTTTCTCTTCAAGCTCGTCATGGACAGAATAGTAGAGAATCTTCCAAAAACTCGAGAATAGAAAATGGGCAATACCCACTTCCACACAATCTGCTACACCGATGATGCAGTCCCCATCTACGATTCTGAGGACAGCCTTCAGAAGATCTTTCATGCCCTCAATTTGGAAGCGAGAAAACTAAACATGATTATCACCACGACCAACCCAATATTTATGGTAGCTTCAAAAGAATTATTATGCTGCAAGCTGGAGATCCAAGGAAGTATTATTGAACAGGTTAATAATTTTAAATACCTAGGAACGATGATAACAAGCTGCGGAGACTTAAACGGGGAAGTAAAACAACAGTATATGAAGGCATCACTAATAGCAGGTGTTTGACGGATAAAGTATGGAAAAATAAATACCTCACAGTGCAAAGTAAAATAAGAATATACAAGACAACAGGGAGGCCGATCCTCAGATATGCGGTAGAAACAAGAGCTGACACATGGAAAACAGCACAAATGATGAGGACAACAGAAATAAAGGTGATTAGGGACATACATGGAAAGACTATCCGCGACAGAATCCGCAACAAGGATCTACAAGAACTAAGTAAGATCCAAGAAATATCCAAATGGACCAGAACTAGAAGAAAACTATAGAATAAACACGTAGATCGGGTAGACGACAACAGACTGGTAAAAAGGGCCAAACTCAATAAACCCTGCAGTAGAAGAACTAGGGGCAGACCTCCGAAATGGTGGAAGGAATGCTGGACGACCACATCGGAAGAGGCCTAATGTGGATAAAACAGGCAGTATGCCTACTTATATGACCCACCATATAAGAAAGAAGAAGAAGAATGTAATATCTGCCCACACTGTTCTTTGTATTGTTTTAAAAAAATTGCTAAAAATTGCTGCGCTCCCCTTATCTCAAAAAGGACTGATCAAAAAATTTTGAAAAATTCTGGAATATTCTCCACAGGGTGTTGATTGAACGGAAATTATCACGACTGCTTTACCTATCATAATTTATCTGGTATATAAAAAAACAAAATTTCAGTGATCAGTTTTCAACAAAAAACGGAAACAAACTTTATTGAAAATTCACTTGAGGTGTGTCTTGTGAGGTCATTGATCATTTTATACCTCCGTAACATTTTTTTTTGTTTTAAAAGCAATCAATGTATGGAACAATAATTGCGCAAGTTCGACTTGCACTTGGCTGGTTATTTATTTTTTCTTTGACTTTCTCTGATCATAACGCTGCTCCCTTGTGCTTAATAGTTGGTACAGTAAAAAGTATTTTTCTTAGTTGAGCGGTGTATAAATATTCTTCTATTAGATCCAAAAACTTGGAATTTGGATTCTTCTCACCAAAGCAGTTTATTCCATTAGTTTATTGTCCAAATTCTGCATATTTTACCCTATAACCGTTTTAACAAAATATTATCCATGATCACAAAACTCGTACACAATTGATATCGATTGTAATAAATTATTCGAAAAGTTATAATTCACCCGTCTTCTATTTTCTATTAACAGTGCAATAAAAAAAGGTCAAAATAATGATGAGATAGGCATAGTTTAGATACAGCAATATTATGATTTTATTCTCTCTGAGGTATCACCAGGAGTAGTGTCCTTACTTTTGGATCTCGAAAAACTTGTGCTCTTTTGTTTATAAACAATTGACGTTTTCAAAACACGTTTTTTGATTTTAAAAATGTGAATAACTCTGGTTATATCAGTCGGATCGAGACAAACAAAAAACTAAACTTTTCGTAATGAAATTTCCAACAAATCCTCGTTGGTTTTAAATCGCTCAAATTTGTATATAACCTACAAATTGAAAAAAGGCAAAAATCTGTTTTTTTTTTATTATTTAATTGTACAGGTCGACTAAGTGAACTGATCGGCTTGAAACTTTCAAAAAATATTCCTTTTGTTATAGCAAAAATACCGTTAAATTTTGGTACAAAAATATTGAACCCAGTGGACACAATTGAGTTTGTTATTTAAAATTTGAATTGCCCGCCGTTTTATCCCATTTAGTCCAAAATGGATTTTTTTTAAATTTAGATCTTGACGTCAGCCCTCCGATGCCATTAAAAAAAAATTTGAGTCATTTTAACCGTTATTTTTTTAAATTTGTTTATTAATCAAATAACAGGTGACATTTTGAAAAAAAATGTTTATCCAAAATGAAATTTTTTGTTTAAATAAAGGTCTCGTGATTCTCTTCATTTTTTTTCAAAATGACAAAATGATTAATTAACAAATGTAAAAAAATAGTTAAAATGACTCCACAAAAAAAAATTTTAATGGCATCGGAAAGCTAGCGTTAAGACCTAAATTTTAAAAAAAAAAGATTCATTTGGACCAAACGGCATAAAATGGCGGGCAATTCACATTTTAAATAACAAATTCAATTGTGCTCATGGTTCACTTAGTCGGCCTGTACAATAAAACTAAAAAAAAAAATAGTTTTTTGTCAGATTTTCAATTTTGTAGGTTATGTACACAAATAAGTGACTTAAAACTACCGAGGATTTGTTGGAAATTTCATTACGAAGAGTTTGGTTTTTTTGTCTCGATCCAACATATATAACCGAAGTTATTCGCACTTTGAGATTAAAAAGCGCGTTTTGAAAACTTCAATCGTTTATAAACAAAAGAGCACGTCCAAAACTCAAGACAATACTCCTGGAGATACCACAGAGAGAATAAAATCATAATATTGCTGTATCTAAACTGTGCAATTTCAAATGTTTTTTTTTACTGCACTATAAAGGCTTGGGTATTTTTGCGTAGAGGATGTATATATAACCGTAATCTGAATTTGTGGAGGATCTTACGAGTATTGTTATCTTTCATACCGTGTTAGGTAAATTTTCATAATTTACTTCGTTTTTGTTAAAGGAAAGTATTGTATTCGTGAAAAAATCACACTTCCAGATTTTGTTCTTCTTCACGTTTAGGGTTCCTAAATCACGAAAAACTCTCAGACAAAATGAGATATCTTGGTAACTTCATATATATATAGAGTGAGGGGTTGGTTTTTATATAAAGCGTTATACGTCATTTTCAGGGTTTAGGAATCAATCGAGGAATTCAAAAGTTATTTTTTCAGTATTTTTCATTTTAAGTCAAAGGGGAAATAATGTATAGTTTTAATCCGATTATGAGAATTTTGTGTTTGGTGTAACAGACAAATTTTAAGCCTATTATTTACTGTTAAATATATGATGAGTTAATGAGGTGGGGTAGGAGATTAGAGGAGTTGCTTCATATATATCGTACTTTATGCTTTTTTTAGGTTTCTTAGACTGTATGAATATGAAAACTAAGTTTTTTTTTCATTACTATTAATTTTAATAGGGAAACGGGGTGAAAAAGATGGGGGAATCTTGTTTCAATGTAAATTTTAATAGTATTATGAGAAATTTTTGGCTAAGAGAATGAGAAAACCTTAAGCATAATCATTTATAATAAAATATAATTGCCTTGTTATAAATCGTTTTCGGAGTTCTTTCAGTCAGGGAATTAAAACCTTAAATTTTTTTAAAATTATTTTCATTGTTAACGTGTGAAGAAATTGAAAGCGCCACCTTATACGAGGCTGGTTTGAAAAGTCCGTGCAAAAATAAAAAACTACTTATGTGTTTGGGGTAAACCTTTTTTATTTTTCGACATAGTCTCCTTTTAGGCTTATACACTTCGTCCAACGATGTTCTAGTTTGTTGATCCCTTCCGAATAATAGGATTTGTCCAAGTCTGCAAAATATCCATTAGTGTCTGCAATCACCTCCTCGTTTGAATAAAATCTTTGTCCCGCCAGCCATTTCTTCAAATTGGGGAACAAATAGTAGTCCGAGGGAGCCAAGTTTGGAGAATAGGGGGGATGTGAAACGAGTTGGAATCCTATTTCCATTAATTTTGCGACCACAACTGCTGAGGTGTGTGCTGGTGCGTTGTCGTGATGGAAAAGGACTTTCTTGTGGGCCAATCGCGGGCGTTTTTCTTGCAGCTCGGTTTTCAAATGGTCCAATAACGATGAATAATATTCACCTGTAATAGTTTTACCCTTTTCCAGATAGTCGATGAGGATTATCCCTTACGAATCCCAAAAGACAGTCGCCATAACCTTTCCGGCCGAAGGAACGGTCTTCGCCTTTTTTGGTGCAGATTCCCCCTTGGTAACCCATTGTTTAGATTGTTGTTTGGTCTGAGGAGTATAGTAATGTATCCACAGTGACGAAACGATGCTTAAAGTCCTCCGGATTCTTCTGGAACAGCTGCAAACCATCCTTGCAACACTTCACACGATTCCGTTTTTGGTCAAGCGTGAGCAATCGCGGCACCCATCTTGCGGATAGCTTTCTCATGTCCAAATGTTTATGCAAAATACTATGTACCCGTTCAGTCGAGATGCCCACAGCACTAGCAATCTCACGCACCTTAACTCTTCTGTCATCCATCACTATATCATGGATTTGATCAATGATTTCTGGAGTCGTACCTCCACAGGCCGTCCAGAACGTTCAGCGTCACTTGTGCCCATATGGCCAGTCCAAAAATTTTGAAACCACTTATAAACTGTTCTAATCGAAGGTGCAGAGTCACCATAATGTTTATCAAGCTTCTCTTTAGTCTCCTGAGGCGTTTTGCCTTTCATAAAGTAATGTTTAATCACCACACGAAATTCTTTTTCGTCCATTTCTTGAAAATCGCTCGACTTCCTTGATTCACATGAATGCCAAACACAAAGAAATAGACCAATATGGCTGAAACTTGGTGTGCGTTCATTCAAGAGATGCTACTAACTAAACATGACCTCGATACGCGCCGGTGGTGCCATCTCTCGGACTTTGCACGGACTTTTCAAACCAGCCTCGTAATTGTATTATGAGAATTTTTCTTGGTTTTTGATTAGGATATTGGACATTTAATATAAAATAGAATAAGATAGGGGGCTAAAAGGGTGATTGCGAGTATGTCGTAATATACTTCTGTTTCAGTGTTCTTGTTTTCCTTTATATCCAGCAGAAATACTTTATAGAGGGGATTGAGATCTGATTATACAGTAACCTAAAAAAATGTTGAGTTGAATATAGAACAAGTTTTAGAAATGCCAATGGCTAAGTTGGCGGAAATGTGGAACAGCAGGTAAATTATTGTATTTACTTTCCCTGCTAACAGGAAGTATTGTATTCGTGAAAACATAACCCTCCGAGATTCTTTTTTTTTCAGATTTTAGGGGTTTTAGATAACGAAAAACATATTTTTTTAACTTCCAACTTTATAATAAATAATATTAAGTATCATTAAATAATAATCTAGCGACACATTATAAACGTTTTATTTTTATTTACATATAGAGAGGTTTTTTGACAATTTTTCATCTGTATCACTTGAATTCTATTCTTTAATGAACGTTCCTAGATAGCATGTAGTTTGTTTGATGTGATTTTAAATAACCGACCAAGTACAAGTCGGACTTGCGCAATTAGTGTTCCGTACACTGATTGCTTTTAATATAAACATTTTTGTTACGGAGGTATAAAATAATCAATGACTTCACAAAACATACCCCAAATGAGTTTTCAACAAAGTTTTTTTCCTATCTTTACTAAAAACTGATGACCTTGAAATTTTTGTTTCTTTTTTTATATACCAGATAAATTATTAAAGGTAATATACTCGTGATAATTTTTGTTCAATCTACATTGTATGGAAAATGTTCCAGAACTTTTTAAAAATTTTTTGAACAGTACTTTTCGAGATAAAGGGGGCAGCGATTTTTCGCAATTTTTTAATTTTTAAAAGAAAAGTGTGTGCAAGTATCAATGATTATATATATTTTTGAATTCGTGTTTTTACAAGCCTATTTATACAAAGAAAAGTGTGTGCAAGTATCAATAATTATATATATTTTTGAATTCGTGTTTTATATTATAAGCTTTCATTTAAAACCCCACTCGATGACTTAGTAAATTTTTTTTTCACTTCCGTTGTCACCCCCCAAAACTAATCCCTTAAGTCAAAATTTAACTTTCAAAACTACACGGCTCTGATGAGGTCATAAATTCCTATATTAGTACCAAATTTCAATTTTCTACGTCAAATAGTTTCGTAGAAAATCTAGTGTGACAGACGGACAGGCGGACAGACAGACAGGCACCGAAGTGATCTTATAAGTGTCCCGTACGGAACACTGAAAAGAGAATTGCCGTTTTTAATCAATAAATTATTTTTTTGATTATATAAACAAGGTTTTTTATTTCTAATCTTTTTTACAGTTACTTTCAAAATGCATTAGAAATGGCATGGTTTCCTAACCATCTGATGAACTTAAATTTGAGCAAAAATTACACCTTTTTTGTTATCTTTCCTAACTTTTTAATAAAAAGATTATTATATTATATTGGGATAGATTAGTTTAGAAGTTTTAACATAATAAAAAAATCAAAATTTGATAAATTGAAGAGCAGTTTTAAAAAATCCTAAGGCAGTTCTCTTAAAACGGTTATTCTTGAACGTATAAACTTGGTCAATGTTTTAAATTTATAAATCTATACATACCTCGAAGCAATCTTCTTGAATTTGGACTCCACGAATGGAATCTCCCCATGAAAAATATATGAATTCTACCTTTCCATATTCGATAAGGGTTTCATTTTCTTTGCATTTCTATTAGTGCTTTTATTTTAAGGGGTTACATATACCTGGGCGCTGCAAAAAGTATGTATATTTAAAAAAATATCTTTTAAAGGTTATTAAGTGAATAATATAAACATATTTTTATTGCACTTTAAATTATAAGAAATTTTTTTTTAAAATTTGTTTTAAATATTAACATTATTTTTTTTATCGGGTGAAAATAAAATCCTTGTTTGCAGGATAACTTCACAGAAAATAATCCAAATTGTCCAAATTTCTTTTTTTTTTAAATAAAAAATTTACAGTGTTTCAAAATTTAGTATACAATTTTCGACCAAAAATTTAATTTTAATTATTTATAAAAAACTGTCTATTAGAAAAATTTGGAAATCCTCTCGACATTTTGTAGATAAAGTAATTATCCAGATTTAAAAAAAAAGTTAAAAAATATTAAAAATTGACCGAGTAATATTGCAGACAGTGTCTGGAAACAGGTAGCGGTACTCATCCTACTCCAGGTCACATTTAATGTTATAACTTTGTAATGGAATGGAATTTTCTTAAAAACATTTTTTTGAGTAATTCTTCGAAGTATAGAGAATAAAAATTCATAAAAAAATCGAATTTATGAAAATTCCAGGTATAGGTAACCCCTTAACCTGATCGTAGCCATACCGACTATTCAATACAATTTTGACATGCCTGTTGCTCCGAAACCACTCGATCGACTTTAGTAAACTTTTTAGATTTTGAAAGCTTTTGCCAATATTTCCGCAATATATACTTAGTGGAGAAGAAAGTTACGTAAAATTTTGTAGAGTAAACTAGAAGTTCATTTCATATTATTTTGTATTATTTATTGGGACGTATTTAATTTATTTCATCTTTTTTTAAGAATCCTTGATCGGAGTGGCATCGTTAGCTTTCCCGAAATATTTTTTCTTTAATTTATATTTCTTTTTACAAAAATTAAGGAAGTATGGTAACACATCAACATGTGCTTCTGAAAATTAAGATAAATGATAATCGATTACCCTGTACGATGCCCATCTATCCCGCTGGTCAATTTTCACATGAAAGCGGATTCCAATTAGGTTTCTGTCAAACTGTATAAAATGTGGTGATTTATCTTTTTTAACAGATATGGCTCGCTTTAAAAGTGTATCATTTAATTTTTTACGTCGTTTTTTGAGATAACTTGTTTATACAGGCGTCATTTAGCAGTTAATAAAAGTTTTGTATAGACATAATTATTATTTTTATCGGATGAGATATATAACAGATTCTTTATACCATAATCTTTTGAATACAACTTTCCTTTATGTGGTATTAATTACGTGTTTATTTTACCCATTTGACATTAAATACTAACTTTTTGAATTATAGAGATAATGTAAAATAATACAACTTTTCGACTTCCTTTAGTAATAGAGTAGTAGTAATGGGGAGAGTCAAATCGCAAACAGACTAGAAGGATCCTTTTTGCATACCCAAAAGAAACTTTTCGCCTTCACGGTCAAAGCCTCTCGGACCTCGCCATAAAATTCGGGAAGTCACCCCACGTCATAGTGCACAGTAGGACAAAACACCCGAAAATGGAAAAAACCTCCTAAAGTACTTCAGTAATATCAGTTACTTTTTTATGGTGCCAATTTCAATGTGTTTTTTCATGCTGAATCGAATAGAATAGTTTTCAAGTCGATAGGATCAACTGGCTGTATGCTATGCCAATTTATTCAATGTTATGACCCATAAAACGAGATTTTTAATGTTCCGTACGGAACACTTATAAGATCACTTCGGTGTCTGTCCGTCTGTCTGTCTGTCCGTCTGTCATACCTGATTTTCTCCGAAATTATTTGTTATGGAAAGTTGAAATTTGGTACTAATATAGGAATTGATGGGCCTCATCGGAGCCGTGTAGTTTTGAAAGTTAAGTTTTGACTTAAGGGGTTAGTATCGGAAGTGAAAAAAAAAACTTACTAAGTCATCGAGTGTGGTGTCAAATGAATATATATATATATATATATATATATATATATATATATATATATATATATATATATATATATATATATATATATATATATAAATATATATATATATATATATATATATATATATATATATATATATATATATATATATATGTATGTATATATTTATATATAATGTAATTCTCGCGCACACTTTTCTTTTTATTATTTTTTAAAAATCGCGAAAAATCGCTGTCCTCCCCCTTTTCTCGAAAAGTACTGACGAAAAAATTTTGAAAAAATTCTGGAGAATTCTCCACGTGGTGTAGATTGAACGAAAATTATCACGAGTGCATTACCTTTGATAATTTATCTGGAATATAAAAAAAAAAAAATTCAAGGTCATCAGTTTTCAGTAAAGATTGGAAACAAACTTTGTTGAAAAACTCATTTGAGGTGTGTTTTGTGAAGTCACTGATCATTTTATACCTCCGTAACAAAATTTTTTATTTTAAAAGCACTCAACGTACGGAACACTAATTGCGCAAGTTCAACTTGCACTTGACCGGTTATTCTAAATAATTTCAAAATTATTGCAATTTTTAATGTATTTTCATGCTTAACCGAACTATTTTATTGTCATTAGGATGAACTAATGTGAAAATATAGTAGGAATACTATTTCAAAATCAAACATTTTATTTAGGTAGGAACCAGAGATCACTGTTCACATAGGATTTTTCTATGGAAATGTTCTTTAGAGACAGTGAACTCTAAATTGCTTATAATATTTTTGAATGGTTTTTATTCATCAAGAAACTCGTCAAAATTAAGCAATAATGCAGCGAACATGAGTACATTACCATATTTATTATATTACCGATTTTTACTTCTATGAAAATGGAAGTAAGGTGATAGTTTTTTGTTTTCCTTGAGTTTTGAAGAGTAGCGCCACTCGCTTCCAAAGTACCTGTTGTTTGCTTAGACAGTAGATTCTATGAAGTTCGATTTCCCGCAAAGAATGCCACCGAATATACCCGAATTTGATTTCAGTTGATAGTCCAATAAACAGGGGACAAAAAGTGATCATTTCAGGAAAAGAATATAGAAGTTTTTTCTCAACTGTTCTTTATGGGGGTACTGAATCCAAATTTCAATTTTACCACCTCGTAAATGTTGTGCGTTTTAAATAAAATGCAAAAAACGGCTACAAAAGGTGTTTTTTTCAGTGTTTCGCTTATAACTCAAAAACTTCGCACTTTCCGAGAAAAGTATTCCTATATAAAAATAAACTACATTAAATTTCCTACAAATTATGCTTTTTTTGTCAGGTGAACGGTTTAACCGCTAGAGTGCTTTGAAATTTCATAAAATTTAGGTCATTTCTCGCTCCGGAGGTCACAAATGTGGGTTAATAACTTTATTAAATATAACTAATTAAATTGTTTTAAATATCGTCATAATACAGTAAATTTCAAAGTGCTCTGGCGGCTAAACCGTTCGCCTGAAAAATAACCTATATAACATAATTTGTTGGAAATTTAACGATGTTTGTGTATTGAAGTACTTTCATCGAAAAGTACATAATTTTTAAGTTATAAGTGAAAAATTGATAAAAGAGCATTTTTTCGCCGTTTTCCGCATTTTACTTAAAACTGAAACATTTACGAAGTCACAGAGTTAAAATTCGGATTCAGCACTCCTAAAAACATAATGAACAGTTGAGAAAAAACTACCATACTTTTTTTCGTGAAATTTTTTGGACCCTGTTTACTGAAGTCGCATCGGCGATATTCGGTGGTATATTGGGAAATCGAATCCCATGGTACCTACTATCTAAGCAAACAAGAGGTTTTTTGGAGGCGAGTGGAGCTAGTCTTCAGAACTCAAGGAGAACAAAACTATCACCATTCTTCCATTTTCATGGAAGTAAAAATCGGTAATATAATATTTACATAATACATACGATAATTTCCTCATACTCGCTGCATTATTGCTTAGATTTGACGAGTTTCTTGAAGAATAAAAACCATTAAAAAATATTATAAGCAATTTACAGTTCACTATCTCTAAAGAACAGTTCCATCAAAAATCGTGTGCAAGCAGTGATCTCTGATTCGGGTTACTTTGACACCATGTAACAATTTTAAGATATTACCAATATTTTGAATGGTCCAGGATTACTTTGAAATCTCACTTTTTTATTGGCCCTTACAAGCTAAAATATTAACAATTATGTTGAACATCCTTATCACAGTAAACAGTAGCGAACATCCTTATCACAGCGAAAGTGATCTCCAAGTTGGTGATGAGATTTTGACAGAGCGTGAGTCGACGGGTTCCTATTTCAAAATGGCTGCTCAATATTTTCATCTGATCTCAAAATGTGTCTTTTGAAATGTATTGTCGATCATTTCTTGATGTGACTGCAGTTTATATGAATTTAAAGACAGAAGGACGAGAGAATTTGTGTAAAAAGAGAATTAAAAACGTTTGTAAGTCAAGATAATCTAAAAGGTTGACAAACAATTTATATAATCATAGGGAAAGGAGGTTATTGTTGTGCCGCTGACAACTGTAAAAGTACGCTGAGAGTGAATTTCTTCTACTTCACCAAGGATATTAAAAGGGAAGTGACTTCATTAAAGAATATTAATTGCGTAACAAATCGACCGCGGAAAAAATTGAATAATTCTGAGAAGCTATTTTCTCTTATGCCTTTTCTTTGGTTATAGAGCAAATATTTAGCTTGCAGCAACCAAACGCGTCATCAGTTGTCCAATTGAAAAGATTTATTTTTGTATAAACTAGGTTCAGTTACTTTTGATTTAAAAATTTATATTTGCGTAAATTGTAAATCAAACATATTTTTTTTCTAAAATGTGTACTCTCCATAGGCTTTTAGATTAGAGAGGATATTTAAATTGCACTAATAAAGTCACATTTCAAAAGATATTAATTAGAGTGGTCAAATTTTTTTTTTTTTTTTCGAATTCGTCAGGCTTAACTTGAACCCCTATAGGGGTAATAACACAGGTAAAGATCCTTATAAGAGTAGAATTTTATTGTAATTACAATGAGGCCCAATCAGGCCCAAAAACATTCAATTTGTATTCGGACATAAAATTCCGTGCTGAATTCAAATATGTATTTATAAATTTGGGCCTTATAGAGTCATAATAACGCGTTTGGCCCAAAATCTAATATGCCTATTCAATTCCTCGGAGAAAATACTAAAACTTTTTTTGCAACATTTTTTCTGAAAATGCTGCCCTGTCAAGTTTTTTATTTTGCAGTCATCTTTTTTCTAACAAAGCGCTCCATTATTTTTGTTTTTTTTTTTATATATATTACTCATGCTGCATTAACCTGATATTTTATTAAATCAAAAATTTCCAAATATTTGTATAACATCTATGATTTTGAATGATAAAACTTTACACAGTAACATTATTTCTATTTAAAATCTCCCGCTGGTCCCCTTTTTAACATGGCGGACTGCCATGTGACCTCTTGAAAACTAAGACCTGATTTTCATACACGGTTGCCCCTGAGTTTCGCTACTGTATTGAGTTTATTGTATCATTATCAACAATAAGGATGATGAATTATTTGATAAAACTACAAAGCGTAAATGTCTTTTAGATGTCTTTTTGTTTTTTCTTTTTTCGGATACTCGTTACTTTGTTATCTTTGCATGTTGGTTATTGTTATCCACATCCTATTGTGGCCTATTATAACTCTTTTTTAATGAGAAAATATATTTATCTATAAGTTATTAAACGTAAAGTATTTTTAGGGTCTGAAGACCAAGACTCGCGAAGAAATAGTGATTGATGATTTCTTGAATGGCTTGATAAAATACTGTCCGCTAAAGATGTGCCTCGTGCTTTTTTAGTTGAAGCATTATTTTTTCTTTGATATAACACTGTCTAACTAAGTCATTTCGCCAACTATAACAAATCTAAAGTCTTTAACAAATGTTATGTTAAAAATCTACTTAATTTTACCGTTCAATTATACACAAGCTCAAATTTCCATATATTTGAAGCAAGGCATCTAATGCCCACTCATACGTTTGACTATAAACCGTTATGCTTAAAATTTCAGCATGTATGAATCACGAAGAATGTTCATAGTATTACTGAAACTATACAAAATTTATCCATGTTAATGTTTCTCTTAGGGTGATTTTTCACAAATGCACTTAGCCTCCGTTCCTCCTTACAATTAAACTCGCTGAGATGCTGGTATAAATTTAACTTTCTTGAGGTCTTTCGCCATGTTGTGAGAAAGCGGAAGGCAATCTCATTATATAAATTATGCAGAAGACTGCTAAGTTAGCATATGGTCTGAAACTGATAGAATTACACCAAGTTTACTGTATACTCGTTTGGTTCGAAATTTCGGAACAATTTTTTGTGTTAGTCAAACTGGCTTAAATAATACTTAAGAAATTGAATATATATATATATATATATATATATATATATATATATATATATATATATATATATATATATATGTATATATATATATATATATATATATATATATATATATATATATATATATATATACAGGGTGCCCCATATGTATGGAATAACGATTCCACAGGATTTATTAATCAGTATATTAAAAAAATGTTATAGAGTGTTATACGGCGCACATGTTGACGTTAACAATAAAATGTTTTGAACTCTCAGTTCAAAGAAATTACTTCATCTTGTTTTTTTTCTAAATGGAAAGCCCTGTACATTATTTTATTTTTGAGTCCGACTAAAAATTCCATATAAGATTAATAAATACTCTAGTTTATTTTTAATTGTTCAAAAAGTCTACCGTTAAGAGCGAGGGATTGACTTAATCTCTCATAAACAGCCTGAACAGAGTTTTGCAGAGAATCCGGGGTGATCTGTGCTACTTCATATTGAATTCTTTGTTGTAAATCTTCAACATTTTCAGGTCGACTTCAGTAAACTTGGGTTTTCAAACGACTCCATAAAAAAAAACGAGTGGTGTCAAGTCGGGACTCTTTGCAGGCCATTCTACAGCACCTATTCTGCCTATCCATCGATTAGGAAAAATCGCATCCAAATATCTACGAACATTGATTTCATAGTGAGGAGGTGCTCCGTCCTGTTGATACCACAGATTCCGGTTAGGGTATCCAAATTATTTCCATGAGGAAAAAGACCTGCATAAGCTGGAATAACCTGCTCTATAGGCAGAAGGGGTACTGTAGGATGGCTTGCAAGGAGTCCCGACCTTACGCCACTCGATTTTTTTTTTTGAGCAATTGTTACCTTAAAAATAAACCTAGAGTATTTATTAATAGTTTCTTTGTCTTTTTTTTATTTTAAATTTCTAAT
>CM032456.1:106713705-106726205 GCA_019049505.1 Pachyrhynchus sulphureomaculatus | reverse complement strand
CCAGCATTCCTCATTTTCTTTCTTTTTTATCTTACAAATACAATCTATACAAATACGTTCCGAATATCCCATGACCAGAAATGGCCTGGGTGAGATAGTAATCAACTTCAGCCCATTTGCATACGTTCCATATCCTCACATCTTTTATAAATGTCTTAGTCCATCCCCGGTATTGCTGCCATCTTTCCTGCCATCTATCCATAGTTCTTTCCGTCAAACTTTTCTTATTTTCAGCTGTTCCCTTGTTTATCCCTTCTCGTTCATTCATTTGTAAATCAGTTGGTGGTAGCCTCGCTATGGCTTCCACAGCACTTGTGGATATCGTTCTATAAGCCGCTGTAATCCCTGTGGCGATTCTCCTATTAACACTTTGCAGAAAATTGAGGTACTTCTTATACTTAATGGCCCTGGGCCAAGTTGGAGCTGCATAGAGAGCCATCGATGTTGCCACTAGTGCGAGTACTTTCCTTTGTCTTTGTCTTCGTTCATCGATATTTGGCATAATTCTAGATAGCTTATTTATTACTCTATTTATCTTTTCACATGTTCCAACAATATGCGTTGTCATTCTCATGTCTTTATTCAAATGGACACCTAAGTATTTAATTCCATTTTTGCTGTTAATTTTATATCCATTGACATCTATTTAAAGATTCTTAATTTTACATCTGCTGGAAATCTTGTAATGTACGTACCAACATCTCCATAACGTACGATGTCTTTCCTCAAGTCTTTCGTTTTGTCACACCTTACCAATGCTAAGTCAACTGCAAAAGCCAGAAAGTAAACTCCTTTTTCTGTTTTCGTTTGTTTCGTTATAGAGGATATTCCATAAGGTGGCATCCAGACCTGAACCTAGGGGTACTCCAGTACTGACCCTATGTTTATTTCCATCGCACATCTCATTATAACTATTGGTCAGATACGATTGGATTATTCTTATTATATACCCGCTTATATCATTCCTTTGTACTGATTCAACTATTTGCTTCCATGGGGCCGAGTTGAAAGCATTTTCTATGCCTATTTTGACCATAGCACAGAATTCCCTATTCTTCTTCATAATATTATCTGATACGCTCTGGACTTCCCTTATGGCATCTACCGAGCTCCTGCTCTATCTATAGCCAAAGTGGTTTTCGTGTATAACCTTTTTAGTTCCAAGTTCCTCTCTTAATTGCATGTTTATTAAGGTTTCCAGAACTTTACCCATAACATTAAACAAGCATATATATAAACTATAACTTGTTTTCATCGATTCTTCTTTTTTTGGCTTCTCAATCAAGACTAACCTAGCCGTCTTTTCTCTTGTATCTTTTTACACAATCAATAACCTGGTGGATGTCGGGTGGTATGTTTCCTTTTCCTAGGGAAGTTAGCATCGCAAATCTTTTTAATCTCTTGCATCATCTAGTCTGGATTGCTAGTTTCGGTATTTTCTAGTTTGTTTTGTTGTCCTTCCAGGAATGTTTTCCAGTTATTTTTATTGATTCGCCACCCTCTGCTTTCTCTTAACCTAGTTTTCGTTTCCTTCTTTTTAGCAATCTCAAAACATATATTATTATGATCTGATAAGTTTGCAGTTTCATCATCGACTCTCCATCCATGCATACTTCTGCTGATGTTTGTAGTCGCTAGGATAAAAATCTATCAGTGAGGTACCATTTGGTCCCCTGAAGGTAGGAACATCATCTCTGTTTAACATTACAAGTTTGTTGGCCGCTATCCAGTCTTGCAGTGCATCCCCTCTTGCATTTGTTACTGTTGATCCGAATAGCATTGTCTTCGCGTTCAGATCCCCATCCAGAATTATCTCCTTTTTTATATGCCTTATGTCACTATATTAGTCAGCTGCCACTCAAAGTCTTCCATTTCACTGTTGGGTGAAAAATAGCAAGAGATTATTACTAAGTCGTTCAGTTCTACAATCACATATCCTTGTTTGTTTTGGTGGTTTATCATCGTTTGATTTCTAATACCCATAAAACTGCTACAGTTTCTATCACAGTAATAATATTTTGATCTATTTAGATTAGGTTCCTGTCCTATCATTACATCAATTTGGTTTTCTCTTTCAAGTCGCTCCATCAAGTCGTGTGCCGCTGCACATCTATTCATGTTTAATTGTATGAACTTTATTCTGCCTTTTGTTAGATTAGTTATTTGAATAGCCATTACGTACAAGAATCTAATGATTCTCTAATTTTGATTTTTTCTTTCAGTTTTTGAATTATTTCTATATATAGTCAACGCTCTTCGAAATTCTTTACATTTACTTGTTCCGGCTCTGTGTCCGGTTTGTTCGGAAATTGGCAGCGGTTGTCATTTTTGCATGGCAGTGGCCTTCTCCACCACACGTATAACATCTATCTTGTATATCTGTTCCTCGACACTCAATTTCATTGTGATAGTATCTCCAGCATTTCATGCATTTCAATAAATTGGCTCTCTTATCCCGGCTGCATCTTACCATTCCTATTCTTATTGCAGGATACCTTTGCGCTTTCAACGACTACTGTCAGCGTGGCCGCTAGTGTCTTTCTTGCATTTGGCCTTAATTTGCAGATTTTGATTTTAATATCCGTTTTGTTCAAATTTTCCTTGATTGCTTCGATTATATCTCTCTCCTGCGCGACCTGACTTAACTCGTGCATACCCATACCAAGAAGAGATTTTACTTGGCCGGACCATCTTGTTGGAGACCGTCTCCTTGATCTACATTCTTCATTACTACAAGCTTTTCCATGACATTTACTTTCCTCATAACGTGACTAAAATATTTCAGGTACTGTCTATTAATTCTATTTGAAAGGCGGTCATTTATACTAAGTTCTTCAAGAATAGATGCATTAGTACGATGTTCGGTATATGATACTCTGAGGATTTTTGGATTCGCCCACATATCAAACGCATCGATTCGTCTTTTGTCAGCTTGTTTAATGGTCCATGTTTCCGATGCGTAAGTTGCTCTGGGGAATATAGGGCTGGATAGCATTCTTAACTTTGTGTTTTTGTGACAGCTGTATCTTTCCAGACCTTAGTGAGTTCATAGCCATAGCCAAACATCTTCTTACTTCCGCTTCACAGCCACTATTGTTAATTATGAGGGATCCCAAATAGTTGGAATGGTCTACAACAGTGAAACCAGCAATTTCATTTATGAGTGACAGATCTTCATTACTTTGGTTTTCGCCCTATTAATTGTCAATCCATAGTTTTTTGCTAGTGATTTCAACGCTCTCCATTATTGATTCTAGTTCTTGTATTGACGTTGCAAGTATAACAGTATCATCCGCATATCTAAGGTTACTTAGCTTTTTTCCACCGATTGTCAAACCCCCACCCCCAAAACAGATCTTATTATACGTTCACTGTATATGTTAAAAAGTAAGGATGACAGAATATAACCCTGTCTGAAGCCGGCCTCTACGTGAAAGTGATCGGAAAAAGAAAAATAATTAATATCCTACTTGGCTTTAATTTAAAAGTTCAGACAGATTTATCGATAAAAATTTTATAACAGTGAATGTTAACAAACCTGTTCCTGATGATCTCAACAATAAAATTTTTGACCATTGATACTCAAACCTATAAATTTTGCACCTAGCAAAAGTATTGCTGCTCTTGGTCTCTAAACACAGGACACTCAAATCGTATCGCTCCCGTCGAACAAACCGGTCGCGTTTTTTACCGCTTGCGTTGGACAGACCGCTCGCGTCGTTCAAATTAGTCGCCCACGTGAGATATAGGAAAAACGAGGCGAGTAACCTGACAAATGAGATAAAGTCAAAATACACTTAAAAAATGTCTTGGCTTGATTGTTTTCGAGTCTTTACAATCAAGTTGAGTGACCAAATCTAAATTTCTGTAGTGGATACATGAGATCATGCCCACGTGAAGAACGTTCTCATATCAATTTTTTCTTCAGAGACAAATATATAAATTGTCTATCCATCCATCACATTCCTCTTATAGGGCCTTACTAAATGTTTAGCAATACATGTATTGTACCTTTTCTGAAAATATTGTCTCTAAAATTTAAATTAATTTTGTTTATTCTAATCCATCGCAAACCGAACCCTTCCTCAATTAATGGCGCCGCATTTTTTTAATGACGGGGAAACTATTAAAAACACTTTGTGGCAATTTCCTCCGGCTCCGTAATTTAATACTTTCCGTTTTTACTGTTTACTCAGTCAGTCTAAATTTAAAAATTTGGGTTACTATGAGATAAAATATTAGGCGTAGCGTCATTGTTTTAACATACGAGGGTTGTATAATAAGTACGTGACATCGGCTAGAGATATCGCACTGCTACTATTTAAAAAAATATATTTTTCGTAACATACCGTTTCACAAGAATCCTGTCAAATTTTTACGCGCTGCATGATTTAGTTTGTGAGTGCCCTTTAAATAGAACAACTTTTGTGATTTTACAACAATGGAAAAACTTGAAGTATCAAGCAGTGATAAAATATGAGATGAGAATGATGAGATAAAAGCCGAACTCAGCAAAGTTTATAGGGACTCTGCACCTTTGTTATCGACCATGAAACATTGGACAGCTGAATTCAAAGGCGGCCATACAAGCATTTTTGATGAAGAACGTCCAGGTCGTCCAAATAAGGTTACCACATCAGAAATGATTGAAAAATCCACTATATAGTGATAAACGATCGGAGAGTGAAAGTCGTGAGATTGCTGAGACTGTGGGCATCTCATTTGAACGGGTGCAGCACATTTTAACAACTCATTTGGATATGAGAAAGCTTTCCACTAGATGGGTGCCGCGATTGCTCACAATTGACAATAATCACGCACAAGAGTGTCAACTTCAAAAGAATGTTTGGCGATGTTAAGACGCAATCGAATGATTTTTGGTGTTGATTCATAACTGTTGACCAAACATGAATTCAAGCTAGAGTCCAAAGAACAGTCCAAACGGTGGGTTTTCCGTGGTTTACCGGCGCACAGTGGGACGAAGCCTCACTGTGCCACTCAAATTACCCTACAGGTCTTAATTTTGAAGTAATCGGAAATTAATTTTTTTAATTATTCGTTTTTTTTATGACTAATCTATCTATCGAGCTAGATTTTAAGTTTTTTTCCACATTTTCCTGAATTTTTCAGAAGTATTAGTTTTTATGAAAAAAACAGCGTTTTTCGCGGGAAAATCACTATATAGATCATAATTTTTATTTAATCATGACACATTTTCTTTAAATGTTCATTTTTTTATTGTCAATCGATTAGTCAAGTCGGATTTTTGATTTTTCCCCCCCGTATTTTTCAAAAATTTGAGGAAAAATACGGTTTTCCCATGGAAGTACCAGCAATTCATGCATAGATGGTTTTTTCTTCCATAATCAGGATAGATTTTTCTCAGAAATCAATTCTTTTGATGGACAATCAATCTACAGACCTCGGGTTATCATTTTTTGCCCCAGGTTTTTCAAAAATTGCAAACATCTTTGACGTTACCCAGAATACATGACATGAAGGTAGTGTCTGCTAGTATCCCTTTGTGTGTGTGTGTATGTCATTCTGTGTGTATGTGCTGTATGTATGTGTATGTGTGTGAGTGTGTTTGTGTGTGTGTGTGTTTGTACGTGCTTGTGTATGTGCTGTGTGTATGTTTGTCTGTGTGTCCGCCTGTGTGATGAGTCTGTGTGTTTGTTTCCTTCTGAATCACTCACTCCATTTCAATTTCATCTCATTTATCCGGTTTAAGTAAACGTCTTGCTTCTGGTAGCAGGTCTTGGACTCTGTTATCACTTGCGTGTCTAAATTCCAGAATCTGATGATACGAATAAAAATCTCATTATACATATTATATTTTTTATATAATATATACTGGAAAATGAAATTTGATAGAAATGAAGACATTCTAATCTTGCGAAATCAGCAACTATGACATAAAATATTAGGCGTAGCGTCATTGTTTTAACTTACGAGGGTTGTATAATAAGTACGTGGCATCGGCCAGAGATGGCGCGGCTACTATTTAAAAAATTATATTTTTCGAAAACATAGCGTTTCACAAGAATCCTGTCAAATTTTTACGTCGCTGCATGATTTAGTTTGTGAGTGGCGGCCATTTAAATAGAACAACTTTTGTGATTTTACAACAATGGAAAAATTTGAATATCAAGCAGTGATAAAATATTTGTTTTCGAAAAAGAAAACGAATGATGAGATAAAAGCGGAACTCAGCAAAGTTTATGGTGACCCTGCACTTTTGTTATCGACCATAAAACATTGGACAGCTGAATTCAAACGCGGCCATACAAGCATTTTTTATGAAGAACGTTCAGGCCGTCCAAATAAGGTTATCACAACAGAAATAATTGAAACATCCACGATATAGTGATAAACGATCGGAGAGTGAAAGTGCGTGAGATTGCTGAGATTGTGGGCATCTCAACTGAACGGGTGCAACACATTTTAACAACTCAAGATGGGTGCCGCGATTGCTCACAATTGACAATAAACACGCACGAGTGTCAACTTCGAAAGAATGTTTGGCGATGTTAAGACGCAATCGGAATGATTTTTGGTGTTGAATTATAACTGTTGACGAAATATGAATTCACACTATAGTCCAAAGAACAGTCCAAACGGTCGGTTTTCCGTGGTTTATCCGGCGCACAGTGGGACGAAGCCGCACTGTGCCACTCAAATTGCCCTACAAGTCTCAATTTTGAAGTCATCGGAAATTTATTTTTTTAATTATTCGTTTTTTTTATGACCAATCGGTCTATCGAGCTAGATTTTAAGTTTTTTTCCACAGCTTTCCTGAATTTTCAGAAGAAGTATTAGTTTTTATGAAAAACGGCGTTTTCGCGGAAAATCACTATATAGATCATAATTTTCATTTAATCATGACACATTTTTTTTTTAAATGTTCATTTTTTTATTGTCAATCGGTTGGTCAAGTCGGATTTTTGATTTTACCCCCCCATGTTTTTTCAAAAATTTGAGAAAAAATTTGTATTTCCATGGAAGTACGGTTTTTCCCGCAATTCATTCGTAGATGGTTTTTCTTCCATAATCAGGATAGATTTTTCTCAAAATCAATTTTTTTTATGGACCATCAATCTACAGACCTCGGATTATCATGTTTGCCCCAGGTTTTTCAAAAATTGCAAACATCTTTGACGTTACCCAGAATACACGACATGAAGGTAGTGTCTGCTAGTATCCCTTTGTGTGTGTGTATGTCAGTCTGTGTGTATGTGCTGTATGTATGTGTATGTGTCTAAGTGTGTACGTGCTGTGTGTATGTGCTGTGTGTATGTTTGTCTGTCTGTCCGCCTGTGTGATGAGACTGTGTGTTTGTTTCCTTCTGAATCACTCACTCACTCCATTTCAATTCTATCCCATTTACCCGGTTTAAGTAAATGTCTTGCTTCTGGTAGCGGGTCATGGACTCTGTTATCACTTGCGTGTTTAAATTCCAGAATATAAAGATTGGATGATACGAATAAAAATCTCATTATATATATATATATATATATATATATATATATATATATATATATATATATATATATATATATATTTTCAAGACTACTGGAAAAATACAAGTAATGAAAATGAAATTTGATAGAAATGAAGACGTTCTAATCTTGCGAAATCAGCAAAGAACTGCAGCGAATTTGTGGTATGGGAAATATCAAAATCTGGGTAAAGATTACAAAATCTGATATCAATATCTTCTATTCTTTCAAACACTTTAATCACTAAATCCGTAAAACGTATTGAAATTAAGAAATTATGTAAAATATTAATATAAATAAAAGTTGTTCAATATTGACTGTACAAAAAAAGTGATGATTTTTTTTTAAATACCAAAAACAGTCAAAAAAAACTATATAATAATCTCGAATTAAATTAATACCAATTTCAGCGAATTCAAATCTCCGCAAAATTATTTAATATTCATTGAAATATTTCAAATTTTGGTTAGCAAGTTTTGGAACTTTTTTAGATTAGTAGCGATTAGCAAAAATTAGCAAATATTTTACCAAATATACTTAAAATTTGCCAAAATTTAATCTTGAATTTGCTCAGTTAGGCAGAAAATTTTTTCTGATAAATTTAAGTGAATTTATTTAATAAACTAGCGATTTCTTTAAATTGCAAGTTATTGCTTCGACTCAATAATAATAAAATAATTTAGATTTAACGGGATTCTTCTGCATCGGAACTGTCCTACAATCAATTTGCAGGATAATTCTAACTTTATTCATGGTTGGTTATTCCTCGATATACTGACAATGAATATTGTAGTAAAATGTTGAAAAATTCGCATGCAATCTTTTGAAGTCTTAAACTAAAACAGCAGTTTTTTTGTAGGTACTTGAGTTATCGTAGGCAATACACTCACACACGCACACGCATATTACACATTCCATTCCATATTCGCCAGATCGAGCCCCCATATATTATTTTCTGTTTTTACAAAAGATAGAAAAACGTTGGACTAAGTTTATCGAGCTAAAAGGAGATTATGTTGAAAAATAAAATAAATTTTACAGATAAAAATGTTTTTTTTTTATTAAGGCTATACAACCCTCGTATTTTGCTTTAAAGTCGAAAAATTTCAAGTTCAAATTAATTTGACAGAGGCGAGAAGGGCAAGCTGGGAATACACAGCGTAACTCCAGTCGCCGAAACAAGCCAAATCCTACTTTAATCTCAAAGAAATACTAAAACGTAATTTTTTTTACTGTTGGGACTTATAGGTAGTAAAGTTTCAGATCACCAGCATGTCATAGGTTACTGTCTAGACAAAGGATTAGGGTTAGAGCTTAATTCCATATCCCACGACAATTGAATCCATTACGTCTTTTCCTTCTCCACGGAGAGTTTCTAGATAATATTTGAAAATCCTTTTGATCCACAATATAGTAAAACCACTCTATTTTAAAGACTAGCCGGGACTAACATGTTATGTATACTCTATTAGCCTGAAATACGTATTACTTAATTAAACAGTAAAATTTTCAAAAGGTTTTCCAACTGTGAATTTAAGAAACTAATTTTGAAATTCTGATGAATTTGTTTATTTTTTATGTTGACAAGTTTTATACTGTTTGGAAAGAATTCATATCTGAATATTAATAGAGAGAACGAGATGGCATGTTAATAGAAACTTTTTTGGCAAATATTTTGTAGTCAGTATAATTTTGGCGCCCTTAAATGGTTATTCTTCTTTAGCCTGTCTAGACTAATATCTGCTACTGTGAACGTTTTCCTCTGTTAAATACTTATATTCGTTTAGCCAGTATAAAAATATGAGACATAATTACGAATTCGTATTGGTAAGTTCCTAGCCTAGCATAAAAACAACGAACAAAGCTCAAAAAAGTAATAGTTTATCCAATGATATCTCCTTTATTAATTTTATACACGTAGTGCAACGGTTTTAAAATAATTCTAGACCTTCCAAAAACAATTTTCTTGTCTTGGTATGCAGGCCAGTCTTCGACAACCTTTATTAGTTCCTTATTTGAATGAAATTTGTGTCCTTACAATTGTTTTTTAATTATGGGAATAGACAAAAGTCCAACAGAGCTAAATTTGAGGAACAGGGGGATAATAAATTAGTTTATAGCCAAATTCGTTTATTTTTTTCAAAACTAATAGTAATTTGGGGCAGGCGTATTGTCATGCAGAAACAGTACCCCTTTAGGCACTTTCTCTCGGTATTTTTCCATAATTTTTAGCAAAGTTTAGTTAAAATTTTGGATGGTGGTAGCTTCTACTTAATGAAAATTCATTATAAATATACAATAAAAGACAGTTTTTAGTCAATTTCCACTGGTTTAATGGAAATTGACTAAAAACAGTCTTTTATTATATATTTAAAGTTTAGTTAGTAATGAAGAATAATATATTTTAAACCCTTTTTCTGCCGTGTTTCAAGTAACCTGTAAGAAGTATCCCATTTTTCCAAAAAATGGAAGCCAGAACCCTTCTTGCTGATTTTAGTAACCGAAACTTCTTGGGGAGCAACAGTTTTTGATCAAGAAATCCATGACTGTCTCCCTTCTTACCTAGCACCATGTGACTTCAGCTGTTCCCTTAGATGAAGATGTTGATGTTCATGTAAAGGAATATTTCATCCGGTTAGAAGGTCGCCGCTTTGAGACGGTAGAGGACATACAGCGGGAATCACAAGAGACGCCGTAGGCAGTGACAGAATCTTCAATCTAAAAAAGGTTCAACCAGTGAAATTAACGATGGAACCGATGCATTCCAGTACAGAGGGATAACTTTGAAGGTGATAATAGTTACGAAGCCTAAGATTTACTTTTTCCGAAGAATCGTGTAAAATTTTCATGACATTTTGTGTATTAGTTTGTGCTGTTTGAATGACGCTACTTTTTACTTTTGTAAAACGAGTGAACAAGAATAATTCCGTGTGTTGATTAAGCATTACTAGAACAGCTAGAGCCCGAAAATTGCCTGAGAAATGTTATGGCACATCTGCTCCGTCGAAAGTAACTATATGTCGATGGTTTAGTGAATTAAATGAGGTCGTACAAGCACTGATGATGCACCACGTACCGGACGTCCAAATGAGGCAGCCACTTAAAAAAACTAAAAAAAAAAAATCCACCATATTGTTTTGGCTGACCGCAAAGTGAAAGTAAGAGAGATTGTTCAAAAACAGCAACATGTTGAAGATTCAGAAGGCTATTTAGCAGTGTTTCGGCGTAATCGTAAGGAGTTTTTGCGCCGATTTCTAATAATGGCTAATGAATCTACTACAACAGGCAGTCCACAGAGTGGCTGGAATCGCATGAAAACCGACCGAAGCATCCAAAAACACAGGCAAGCAGGAAAGGTTTTGGCAAGTATTTTTTAGGGATGCGCGTGAAATAATACTGATCGCACATCGCGAGAAGGGGTGAACAATTGTTATCGGAGACGTTTAAAATTAACAAAAAAGGCTGTATTTAGCGAAGAAAAAAATGTTATAATGCACCAACTCACAACTCCATAAAGTGGATGGTGAAATTTGACCATTTGAGCTATGAATTGCTTCCCCATCCATTGTATTCACCAGATTTGCCCCCCAGCGATTATTACGCTTTTTCAAATTTGAACAGGTAGCTCCAGGGAAAGATATTTGGCTCAAATAAAGAAATCGAATGGGAAACTGCGGCTTATTTTAGAGAGCTCGACAAATCGTACTATATGAAAAGTATCCAAATGTTGGAACATCGATGGCATAAGTACGAGGCTGGTTTGAAAAGTCCGTGCAAAGTCCGAGAGATGGCACCACCGGCGCGTATCGAGGTCATGTTTAGTTAGTAGCATCTCTTGAATGAACGCACACCCAAGTTTCAGCCATATTGGTCTATTTCTTTGTGTTTGGCATTCGTGTGAATCAAGGAAGTCGAGTGATTTTCAAGAAATGGACGAAAAAGAATTTCGTGTGGTGATTAAACATTACTTTATGAAATGCAGAACGCAGACTAAAGAGAAGCTTGATAAACATTATGGTGACTCTGCACCTTCGATTAGAACAGTTTATAAGTGGTTTCAAAATTTTCGGACTGGCCATGTGGGCACAAGTGACGCTGAACGTTCTGGACGGCCTGTGGAGGTTACGACTCCAGAAATCATTGATCAAATCCATGATATGGTAATGGATGACAGAAGAGTTAAGGTGCGTGAGATTGCCAGTGCTGTGGGCGTCTCGACTGGACGGGTTCATAATATTTTGCATAAACATTTGGACATGAGAAAGCTATCCGCAAGATGGGTGCCGCGATTGCTCACGCTTGACCAAAAACGGAATCGTGTGAAGTGTTGCAAGGATGGTTTGCAGCTGTTCCAGAAGAATCCGGAAGACTTTAAGCGTCGTTTCGTCACTGTGGATGAAACATGGATACATTACTATACTCCTAAGACCAAGCAACAATCTAAACAATTTGCACCAAAAAGGCGAAGACCGTTCCTTCGGCCGGAAAGGTTATGGCGACTGTCTTTTGGGATTCGCAAGGAATAATCCTCATCGACTATCTGGAAAAGGGTAAAACTATTACAGGTGAATATTATTCATCGTTATTGAACCGTTTGAAAACCGAGCTGCAAGAAAAACGCCCGCGATTGGCCCACAAGAAAGTCCTTTTCCATCACGACAACGCACCAGCACATACCTCAGCCGTTGTGCTCGCAAAATTAATGGAAATAGGATTCCAACTCGTTTCACATCCCCCCTATTCTCCAGACTTGGCTCCCTCGGACTACTATTTGTTCCCCAATTTGAAGAAATGGCTGGCGGGACAAAGATTTTATTCAAACGAGGAGATGATTGCAGACACTAATGGATATTTTGCAGACTTGGACAAATCCTATTATTCGGAAGGGATCAACAAACTAGAACATCGTTGGACGAAGTGTATAAGCCTAAAAGGAGACTATGTTGAAAAATAAAAAAGGTTTACCCCAAACACATAAGTAGTTTTTATTTTTGCACGGAC
>CM032456.1:106653526-106713605 GCA_019049505.1 Pachyrhynchus sulphureomaculatus | reverse complement strand
CAGCCTACGTGTTATCCCTTGCATGAACATGTCACATGCATAGCAAAGAAAGCTTCTTAAACTCTGTAAATATTGTTTCGAACTAGAAACTTTACACTCCACAACAACTGTTAATTCTGTAAAAAGCTCAAATTCTATCAATGATGCTGCTGCTCCCGTGTTTGGCGTTCGATTCCCAAACATTCACTGTATTTGCTAATTCTATTCAGAAGAGAGCTGGAGACTCAGAACTCACCAGAAACCTTGATACCTTGGAACATCGAAAAACGGTTAGCGAGCTGAATCTATTCTACAAGTATTTTCATGAAAAGTGTTCGACGAAGGTCTTCTTCTTCTTAAAGCACCTGTTCGGTTCGAATGTGGGCAATCACTCTGGCTGTTATTACTTTATCCATTTCAGCTCTGAAAACACCGGTAGTATTTGTTGAGAACCAATTTCGTATATTGTTTAGCCAAGAAATACGTCTGCGTCCTGGTCCCTTTTTTCCAAATACCTTTCCTTGGAGTATTTGCTGTAGTAATCCATATCTGTAGGGATATCTCATTATGTGTTCTAAATATTCCAATTTTTCTACTTTCACAGTTTCCATAATTTCCAGTTTCTTGTTCATCCTCGTTGGTATGTTGGTCAGTATAAGAAATTTTCAAAATTCGGCGATATAGCTATAATTTAAATGCCTCAAGTTTCTTAGAAATGGCTTCAGTCAGCGTCTAAGATTCCACACCATAAAGACAGACACTGAAGACATAACGTCTCAGGAGTCTCATTTTCGTGCTCAATTTTATTGCTGAGCTTTTGAAAAGTGATGAAAGTCATTTTGAGGGCACTGCTCTAGTTTTTTCGATACAGCAACGAATTTCCTGCGAATTATCCCATTGTTCGTTTATCATGGTACCTAGATATGAATATTGAGGAGTTCTTTGTATTTGCTGATTGTTAACCATCAACAAGGTAGCAGAAACCGGAGACTGGCAGATTACCATGTACTTTGTTTTGCTGATATTAAGTCGAGGCCTTATCGATTACTGACTTTGTTTATTTTTTGTTATAAGATGTTGTAGACCCTTTAAGTTATCAGCCATTACCGGTATATCGTCAGCATAACGAATGTTATTTATTCGCTCCCCATTAAGCAGTATCTCCAGTGCTTCTCTGATGATTTGCTCAGAGTATATATTAAACAATAGTGGAGACAAAACACAACTCTGCCTTACTCCACGCTCAATCGATATTGCTTCTGAGCGCTTCCCTTCTACTTTAATAAATGCCATCTGGTTCCAGTAGAGGTTGCCAATAATCCGCAGATCCTTTCCATCTATCAAAGGCCTTCTGGTAGTTGATCAGGCACAAATATAGGTCACAATTGACGTCTCTACATCACTGAATCAAAACCTGCATAGAAAACAAGGCCTCTCTGGTTCTCATGGCATCACGAAAACCGAATTGTGTAGCTGGCATGTTTTCTTCACAAAACTTGTATATTCTTCTGTGAATGATTTTCAGAAATGTTTTTAAAAGATGGCTTATCAGGCTAATTGTTCGATATTCTCCGCATTTTCTAGCGCCTGTATTTTTTGGGATCGTTATAAACTCAGACTTTAACCAGCTTTCTGGGATTCTGCTTAAATCATAGATTTTATTGTAGATCACCGTAAGCCACTTAATCTCTTCCTCATCTAAGAGCTTAAGAAACTCCCCATGGAATTCATCGGGACCGGTGGCTTTTCCATTTTCTAGTTAATTCATTGCAATGCGCACTTTATCGGTGGTAATACAGGGCCCAAATGAGTCGATTGAGTATTATGGCTGATCTAGTCTTGTATCAGAAAATAACTCTGTAATATAGTCTTGCCATATCTTCAGTTTATCTTCTTTGTCGGTAACAACGTTTCCTTGATGATCTATTAAACGTCCATTTGATTTCGTTCTCCGTTCACCAGTTAAGTCTTTGATTTTTCAATAGATATTAAAGCTATCATACTTTCCCTGCAACTCCTCTATCTCTTTACATTTTTCACCATTCCACCTATCTTTAGCTGTTCGAATTTCTTTCTCTATTTGTGTGTGTAATCTGCTATATTCTCTTTTGTTGCCTTTGTTTTTGTGTAACCGCCTTTCTTCTATTAGTCTTAGAATGTCATTTGTCATCCATTCCTTCCTTTTATGTGTTTGTTTCATAGTTAGTTACTTATTCTTTAGCCCCTTTGTTATTTCATTTAATTTTTCTATTTCAGATTCTATGTCTTCGTTTAGATCTATGTCTAGGAGTTCTTTATTAAGATCTTTTTTAATTATGTTTTTAAGTTGTCGCATATCGTATATGTTTTTCTGTTGTCTTTTTAACTTTTTCAAGATAATTCTTAGAACCCCTACCAGGGCATTGTGATCCGAGTTTATATCCGCATTGGGATATGTTTTGACAGATACCACATTATTTCTAAAAAGTTTATTCACTAGAATATAGTCTATTTGATTTCTGGTGATATGGTCTGGTGAGTCTTTTTCTCTTCCACGTAGTAATGTAGCACCGCTTAATTCCTCCCAGAACGGTGTATGCTACGAATGCACGTTGCGGTAATACATCACACCCGTATGAGGTTCAGCGTATCACTCCTCATACAATTCTTTTTAAGCAATCTTTTATATGGAGTATTTCATCCCTTTGAAATGATTTCCACAGGACTGTGTTTCCCACCGAATATAATTTACAGCTACGGTCCAACTTAACAGCGTCGATAATTCCGAGACTCAATTCAAGTGATTGAGATGACGAAGATCGTATAAAACAAGAATTGAGAAAATCATCAGGTTTGTATAGAATTTGCTGCTTTCAAATAAACATAAAGAGGGGAGCAAAGTATGAATTGCTGAAACTGGTCTATCTATCTATCTATCTATCTAATAAGTTTTCTTCTATCCAGTGTCGGTCATAGACCTCCCCTTCCTTTTTCCATCTTTCTTGACTCTGCGTCTTTCTGATCCATTCTAAACCAGCCTTTCTTTTCAGGTCATCTTTCCATCTTATTTGAGGTCTTCCTCTGGATCTTTGTCCCAACCATGGCCTCCATTCCTGAATTCTTTTATTCTATCTCTCATCTTGTTGTCTCATTGTGTGACCGGCCCATCTCCATTTCAAACCTGCTACCTGTTCTATCGTCTATCATTTTGTCTTATACTTTCGTTTCTGATTCTGTCTTGTAATCTTATATTCAGCATCTGGCGTTCCATTACTCTCTGTGTTTTACGCAGTTGGTCATTATCTTCCTCGTCAAAGTCCATATCTGGGCCACGTAAGTGAGAACTGGTAGAATGCATTGATCGAATACCATCTTTCAGAGAAATTCTTTTGTTGGTTAGTATTTCCCTTTGTATGCCAAATGCTGCCCATGCCAGTCTGATTCCTTCCTTATTACTTGCCCTAGATAGATGTATTCATCTACGTATTCAAGTGTTCTGGCCTCTATTCTCAAGCCTCGTGGACTGTCTTCATTTGTCATAGCTTTTGTCTTATCTTTATTCAGCAGTAGTCTTACCCTCTCTGATTTGTTTTGTAGTTCAGTAATCATTTCCTCTATGTCATCAAAATTATCTGATATTATCACTACATCATCAGCATAACGCAGATAATTTAACTTTTGTCCGTTTATACTGATCCCCTTTTTTCCATTCGAGTTCCTTGAAAACTTCTTCTAATGCTGCTGTAAATAATTTTGTACTCATGGAATTTCCCTGTCTTACTCCGCGTTTGATAGGTATTGGATTTTTTTTACTATCTGTTTCCACTATCATTTGAGCCTTGTTGTAAATTGTTCTTATGAGCTAAGTATACTTATAGTCTATTCCCCTGTTATTCAAGGCTTTTTCGATAGCTCAGCTCTCGATACTATCAGAAGCCTTTTGATAATCTATAAATACCAGGTACAACTTTAAGTTATATTCTGTTGTCTGGTGATCGAAGTCAAAATACAAGGAAGAAGATCGGTTGGGAGACGTCAAAATTCCTGGTTAATGGACATCCGAAGATGGTTTAATTGCTCATCAATAGATATTTTTAGAGTTGCAGTTTCCAGAACTATGTTAGCCATTTGGAACGCCAACCTCCGTCAGGAGACGGAAAATTAAAAAAAAGAAATAAACATAAACGAAACTTAACAATAAATAAAAATAGAAATACTAATAAAAATTCAATTTCATTAGGATGATAAAGTTGCCATAAAATCCTATAGTAACTATAAAATAATAGTATCGCTGCGGTGCACATAATATTCGAAACTTCGAAATTTTATTTCTTGATAAGCTATTCAAGTTTTACGACTCTTTTACTTGCCAATATTACTCAATCTTAAATCTTTTACTCTTTCATGTTCTTGAATATATTTGCTTCAAATGGCCATAGAGAAGTAACTCAGTCGTTTATTGTTTTGTAGCTTCATCATAATATTTTATGCCCACCTTTTCACATGATTTGCTCTTAAGTCGGAGAACGTGAGTTCTAACTATTTAAGGGGCTATACCAATACAAATTTTTACATATTTCGATGCTTCTAATTTTTTAGAATAAGACGTCGAAGTATCAAAGTCGGCCTATGTTTATTTTTGAATATACAGTTGCCTGGCACAGCTGCTCGGGGACCATAAACTCGTTTTTGGAAGCGTAACGCGAATCGGAGCAGGCATTAAAATTCCAATACCGCGACGTCATTACGTAAGTGAAAGTTAAAGATCTAATACTTTAGTTAACTCAAAATAGTCACAAAGGTAGGTACGTGGCAAGAGATCATTATTTATGTGTTACTCGTTAGTCATTCTTTAAAAACGCATTTTTCTCAGAAGTGCATTTTTTAAGATTTGCTGCAGATGTAACTCGAAAACAATTTATTGTATCGACTTAATTTTGTTTTGTATGTCAAGGACATGTCGTACCATCAACCATGGATTTTTTGATTGAACCAAAAATGTCAATTTGGCATGCAAAAAACAGATACTATTTTGGCGAAAATTTTATGCTTTTTTTCTATATGCCGCCATTATTATAATTTTAATATTTTTTAAAATCCATGACTGACGGTACGGAAAAATTATATGTATTTAAATGATCATTTTTTTTCTGATTCCAGACAATGTTTGGTAAGTATTTTCGTGAATAACTTGCATACATGTCTCAGGAGGCTAATGGGTCGATAGTTTGTAAAGTCTGAAGTATCTCCTTTTTTATGCATGATGATAATAGTTGCATTATTCCATTGCGATGGACTTATTCCTTGGGCTTTATTGAAGAACATTTTAAGTGATTTGAAAATTTGTTGTTCTCCTTGCTTACTTGCATCTACTACAATATTGTCTTCACCCGGAGCTTTGTTATTTTTCATGTCCTTCAAGGCTGATGTGATTTCTTCTTCTGTAATATCTGGGATATCCTCCGACCCCTGATTGAGGATTTTGGTATGTTGATTTCTGTTCTTTTATCCTGTAAGGTATATAATTGTTGATAAAATAATTCGATGAACTGCAAAATTTTCTTTTGTTTGTTATTATGCGTGTCCTTAATCTTGCATATGTCTTTTCTTCCCATTGTGTTTTTTCCTTCTCAAGACTTGTAAGTTTTTATTCAGTTCTACAACGTTTTTAATTTCCTCTGCATTTTGTCTTTTCTAATTTTCCTCCATATCTCTTTATTTATAGTTCTGTATTCATCTGTAGTCTTATCTACCATTGTTTCCCTTTGCTTCGTTAGCTGTTTTACTCTTTGATTTAATATCTGTTCTTGTTGTTTTGGGCAAGTTTTGTCAATGGCATTTTCTATACTATTTTTGATGTTTTGAAATATGTCATCAGCTGCTGTATCTTCATTGTGTTCCAAGGAGCTTGCTATCGCTCTTTTATAGGAATCCACATCATGTTGTTTCTTTCCTGTTTAACGTTAATAAACATTTTTGCTCTCACAATGAGATGGTTTCTCCCAACTGAACATCTATCTAGGACACTCACGTCTTGGATAATGTGTTTCCTGTTACTGATTATGAAATCTACTGCATTTTTTGTTTTACCGTTCCGTTATGTTCTACCGTCATTTATATGTAATGAACACCTTCTTCAAAAGGAACAAAAACAGAAAATGGACAGGGTCTAGCGTCTGGGCTAGACCATGTCCATTTTCTGCTTTTGTTCTTTTTGAAGAAGGTGTTCATTGCATATAAATTATTTTGATGGAGATAGTCTATTAGTGTCCTCCCTTTTTCGTTTCGATCTCCTAGCCCATGATGACTTATTGCAGTTTCCTTTTTGTCCTCTCTGCTTCCAATTTTGGCATTGACGTCACCGATCAACATCATATAATGCATTTTCCGTCTTGTAGAGCAGTGAAAATTTCTTCGTAGTAGGTTTGTATTTTATCCTCTGTGTAGGTACTCGTTGGTGCATAGGCCTGAACAATTTTTAGAGTGTATCTTTGATTTAATTGGATTATCAGATATATGACTCTCGTACTAACACTCTTGATTTCAATGATTTGATTAACATGTTTCTTATTTACCAAGAAGCCGAGTCCTCTAATCAACCTCACCTGCATAATACAGACAGTTTCCGGAGTTCAATATGATTTGGTCCACTCGAGTCCTACGGACTTCGCTTAGACCTATTATATCGCATTTAATATTTTTAAGTTAAGAACGATTAGAGCTCTGAAAATAAACTCCAAAGAAAAATCCCATATACAACACATTCAAGGAAGCCAATGGGATAACTATTACAAAAACCTACTAACAGAAGACAGACCAGGGTTCTTGAATAGAGGCGAAGATGACGAACAACAACAAAATGAACATGAGGAGGTAGAGATAAAATATGAGGACGTAAAGAAGGCCATATAATCATTGAAAAGCCGGAAAGCAGCTGGATCGGGAGGAATGGTCAATGAATTAATCAAATACGGATCAGAGAAACTGCACCGAATAATAAGAAGCATATTCCACAGGGCTATAAATGGAGAAAGAATACCTAATGAATGGACCGAAGCGCACATAGTCTCAATTTTTAAAAAAGGTGACCGAAGGAAATGTGAAAACTATAGAAGCATCAGCATCATTTCAAGCATTGGACGACTGTATATGAAAGTAATTAAGAATAAGATAGAAGACAATATAAAAGGCAAAATAGGGGAAGACCAAGCATGATTTATGGCTGGGAAGTCCTGTATTGATCACATATATACAGCCAAGCAACTGATGGAAAAGAAACTAGACAAAAACAGAGAAATCCACCTAGCTTTCATCGTCATAAGAAAAGCTTAAGATTCTGTCGCTAGAAGTCACCTCTGGAAAGCAATGTCAAACATGGGAATCGACAAAGTGTCAATAAAAGCGATATATAGAAATAATATTAACAGAGTAAAAATTGGTAATAAGTTAGGGGCCAAAATTAGAACAACGAAAGGTCTACTGCAAGGGTGTACAGCCTCTCCGACACTGTTTAACATCTACCTGGAACAGACTTTAAAAAACTGGAAGAGTAAATGTCAAGGTCAATGGGAGTCACAGTAAGAGACAAAGGAGATCTCAGCTATATGGTGAGGAATCTGAAGGAAGAGTATGACATAAACTTTAATAAGACGGAATACATAACAACTCAAACAGGAGAAATAGAAGATCTAGAAATTGAAGAGAACGTAACAATTAAAGGAACTGGAAAATTTAAATACCTGGGCACCATAATAACAAGAGAAGCAACATCCGAAGGAGAAATGAAATCGAGACTGGGACAAACGAGAACCTGCATCAGACAAGTTAAACTCAATATTACGGGATAAGCACATAATGAAAGCAAACAAAGTCAGAATATACAGAACAATCATTGAAAGTATCATGACATACGGGTCAGAAACATGGACCATTAACAAGAAATATAAATCAAAAATAAACGCAGTAGAGATGGAATGTTGGAGAAGGTGTTGTAGGGTGACCCGGAGTGATAGGATTAGGAACGAGGAAATGAGAGCGCGAATGGAAATAACAAAAGACGCAGTACATGCCATAGAAGAAAAACGATTGAAATGGTATGGTAACGTAAGGAGAAGCGACGACAGAAGGTGGATTAAGAAAATCACAGAATGGAGTCCAATTGGAAGAAGAAAGAGAGGAAGACCTAGGCGCTCATGGCGGGATGACGTCGATGAGGCAATAGAAAACAGAGGGTTACAGGAAGGAGACTGGGAAGATCGAAAGAAAATGGAACGCGAGCTTGAGAGAAGGGAGACAGCGTCAGCTTCTTCCAATTCTATTAGCTTTTCATCTGTTGACAGAGTTCTTACATTATATGTTGCTATATAAAGTGGCTGGAATATGCGATTGTCAGCACGTGTGCGACATAGGAGCGGTTTTGGTGTTTGGTGGTAAATTTAACGAGTTGTTGCCTTCCCCAGAATCCATGAGGCAGACCTTTGTCAAGGTGTAGGACTTGTCATTTAATGAGCAACCTACCTGGGATACCTTTGCAGAAGTTTTATAACTCGTCATATTCAGTTGAGGGTTTTTAGCCGTAAGTCGCCACGTAGGCTAAACGGTTTGGCAAATGGGTAGGGATGTAGGGATAGGGTTTTTAGGTGGTTTTGGGTGGGAAGGGTGAAAATAGGACATGATTTTTCCCAAAAAACTGAAAATGGGAGAAAATTTATGGCTTCGCGTGAGGTAGGGTCGCTTCCCTAAAGTAGACCTGTCTTCTATCGGGATCGTAAAGAGTGTCTACCCGCTACCTATATATGTATATACATGTATGTAGACATATATATATATATATATATATATATATATATATATATATATATATATATATATATATATATATGTATGTATATACATATATGTATGTATATATATATATATATATATATATATATATATATATATATATATATAATGTATATAATACAGTGTTATGGCGAAATTTGTACTTAACAGTACTTAGTATTTTCTAAGTGAAAATCGGCATTTAGCAAAAGTTCGTCTCTGCAAAGCGTTACTAGAAAAACTGCGAAACTTATCCCGTGAAAAATTTGCGCCATCATCTTTACTTTTTAAAAACTTACCGAACTAGCGCATCTTATATTACCGTTTGAAAAGTTACAGTTTCTAAGAGTCAAGTTATTTTTAGTGTAATGTAGCAGTGCGATACTGAAATACCTTTTAATAAATTATAACATCAAAAAGGTTTTCAAAAGAATAAAGTGTAAATTTTTCTGCATGAGTATTCGTAGAAAAGCACTCAAAACTCGACGATTCAATCGAAAGAACTTTAAAACTTAGTTGTGTTTTAAAGTAAAGTTTTAAATCGAGTTATATATATTTCGAATTGAAGTAACAGTCATTTGAAAAACTATTTGTATTGGAATTTTGTGCGTTTTCTTAAGCCCACGGGGGGGCGGAAGCACTTTTAAATGGAAATTGATACCACGTGGAACTTTTTTTTTTGCATGCTATTCTCACATATGTTAATAACTCAAAAAAACAAAAAATAAGAAATTTTCTCGAGGAAATCGTATGAATGATGATGTAGGAATTTACAAAATTTAATTTTAAAAGTCAAAATAAAAATTTGTTAAATAAAAATAATTTATATAAATATTCTTAACAAAAACTACTCATTTCTGAACCAAGTAAAAATAAAACAAAATTTATTTTAATAGAACAACTAAACTTTTTAATTAATTGTTTTTAATCATTCATTAAATATGTTCAGCATTATACTTCTGTACTGCTTTCAATAGTTGGTTTCAATAATCTTTTTTTATTGTTCAGCTCCTCGCCTGAGTAGAGATTTTATCTGTTTTTCATATCCTGAGGATATCGACGGTCGTTGTACCCGTCAACGTTGTCCAAGTGTAGAAACATACATTTTTGTATTTCACGGCACCATTTTATACAACGTGGTAGTGCTGCCATTGACGTTATTGCAAACAACTACAACCTCTGTACGTGGGGAGGCTAAATAAACTTAAATAAATAAGTATACCGACATGCCGGGATTGGAATACGAGACCTTCTGCACCAGAAGCAAGTTACTAGGCCACGGAGCCGTGGGTCGCCACTCTGAATTAGCACTTTATAATTTTTCCATGTTTTCAAAAAATCAGCATGCACACATTCCATTGCTTGTTTGCTGAAGCATCCAAGACCCTTTTCAGTTTTTTTACAGAAATATGGAACGTGAAAGAACACTGCATGAATTTTTTGGGTTACAGGAATCTTAATTTCAAGGTAATTTTTTCTAAATTCAATACAGTGAGTAACGTAATCTGAATGAGTATTTAGAGAAACACAGGAACTAGCAACAGCTTGTAATGCACGAAAGCATTTTACGTAGTTTAAATGTCCATAATTATTGTTTTTTTTTCTTCACATCTTTGTAGCAAATCAATTTTTTGTAAAAGTTTATGACAAGCATTACCAGAAAAGGTCTGTTTCCATACTCGCCAACTACGTTACATTCTTGAGTCCACTTTAAGTTTCTTTTTCATTTTCCGATGCCATATGCTCATACAAAGTATTTACAACCCCTAACATTAAATGAAGTTCTGGGGAGGAATCACATCATTTATTAAGAGTATTATCATACCATCTGAAATTGGTGAGTGCACACAATTTTTAAAATTTTTCACTGATTTCTTTTACCTCCAGTATTTTTCCAAGCGAAAAAATTACTTTGGCAGCTACCAATCGTCCTATATGTACCTCATTTAACTAATTCATTTTTTATGGCATGTGCAAGGGCAAGAGTCATTATTCTGGTGAGTGTATTGGCAAGTTTTAAATCTATAACGATGGTAGCATAAAAATCAGTAAGTTTTAACTGTAACCATAGCATATTTATATTATTATAGTTTTCTAGTGTATGGGCCATTATACCTAATAAAAGAATTTTCTTCACACCAGAACGTTCATATTTTTTAGCAACAACGTTATTATTCAAAAGCTGTCGTTTACAGCTATTTTCATAATCAGTATCACAAACAGTAGCATATTCTTCAAGTGATTGTATAGACAGGCATATTCACAGAAAATCACCACCACCATCTACACCGAATTTTAAATGAACCTCCCTAAGGTTTATTTTTCTTCGCAAACATTAATTATGCCTGCAAGATTATTACAAAAAATCAAACTTTCTTTTGTGTATTCTTCTTTACTATTTTTTACACTAACTACTCCACACGTTTTTATTTCAAAGTATTAATCAAGCGCGTGAGATGAAACGCGCATTTGCTCGTTCATACACAGTTCAAACATATTTATATTTATTGTAATTTGAAGAAATGATGAACACAGTTCAAGTATCTTGTTCTGGGATAATCCTAAATTAGATCCAATTGTTAATACATCTTCTGCTGGTATACATTTACGTTTTTTATTTAAGATCAACTCGATTAACTTGATTTATAACAATCTTTTTCGGTACACCATGAATTTGAGAAAAAGCAATTTGTGACCCTGATTTTTGTTGGCCACTTTTTTTTCTCTTTTACAATGTCATTAATTAAATGGCACACCAAATACTCTTTTTCGTTAGTTGAAAAATTATTTTTTAAATTCCTTTTTACACTTAACTACTTACAAGTAATATTTCTTAAAGTATTTTTTTTAGATTTGCATCTTTTAGATTGGTAATTTTTAGTACTTTTATTACTTTAGGGAAATTGTAATTTATTTGGTTACAAGTTCTCATGTCCTTCTTTTCTTAAAATTCTCCACAGTGTGTAAATTGAACGAAAGTATATGTGTGCATTTTATTTATTTATCTGATATGAAAAAAAAATTCAAGGTGATCAGTTTTCAATAAAGATGGGAAACAAACTTTGTTGAAAACTCATTTGGGATAGGTTTTGTGAAGTCACTGATCATTTTATATCTCCCTAACAAAATTTTTTATCTTCAAAGCAATCAACGTACGGAACACTAATTGTGCAAGTCCAACTTGCACTTGGCCGGTTTATTTTATTTATTTATCCGTAATGGGAAACACATATTATAACTATGCTTCTACTTTCTGTTTCGAGTTCCACGTTCCACTAGAAGATGGACGGATTAAATACAGATTATGCCATGACAATGTGTTTGATAATTATAACTCTGTTATTATTATAATTCATACTGCTTATTATAACATCGTCACGTTTCCAATTATCAAAATTAATTAAAACGTTAAAACGAAATAAGAGTAACTTGACCCTGTTATCGATAATTATCATCTCTTGGAAGAAAATTTAATTAGAAAACCCACAGAAAACGACTAATGTCAACTGCTGTTGGAGACGTGCCTCTACTTTTACGAAGCTGCCCTTATTTAATGGAATATAAGACATTGTCGGCATTTTTCTGTATGTTGTTATGCTTTAGACACAATTACCGCCGAAGAACTTTTTTTTGTGCATTTACCCGGAAAAATTATCGCTTTTAAATAAATTTATATTTACTTTGTCAAAAGAGACTATTTTGACTAGTGTGTCTCAGATTCTTAGGTTTCACGTTTCTAAATCACGAAAAATATGGTTTCCCATTTTTGTTCGTCCATCTCTCTATCTGTCAACGTGTCTGTTTGTTGATCTGTTGGTCTATCTGCTTGTCTGTCTGTCCGTTGACATGATAACTCTTGAACCAAATGAGATACCAATTTCATATTTGGTACCCATATAATACTTGAAGTGGGAATAGATCCCATAATTTTTGATCGATAATGCTCTAGGGGAATAGAGTAGGAGTACTCGTATATATGTTACAGGCAAAGTGTATAATTTAGGCATTTTATAAAATGCCGGGCTCGTTTATGCAGTGTAGGAAATATTTTCTTTTTCTTTAACTATTATATACTTTGCCTGCCTAGGCAAAGTATATAATAGAATGACTAGGAATTCTATAGAATGCCGATAAGAGATTAGGTAAAGTATAAAATGAAAAACACCATATTACCAAAAGTACCATATTACCAAAAGTACAGCCGGCAATGTGTATGATAGATATTGAAAACAATAAGTATTAACTGTTACTCGTGTGGAGGATGGCGGGTAAACGCGGGGGGTGTAAAGTCAATACGTTATAAGATGAACTAACCTAAACTAACTGGAACTTATGTCTTAAGAAGAAGGTTCGGTCTCTTGCCAAGTGTCACAACAGTTCATCATTCAATAAATAAGTATAAAATGAATGACAAATTACCATAATAATATCTTTTTCAAAATTAACAATATTACGATTATCTGTCTATAGAGACTTCCCAAGCTTTGAAAAAGCTAACGTTAGTTTTATATGTAAAAGAAATACCTATTGTTTTTGTTAACTTTACAAAAGATTAGTTCAGGTTAGTTCGTGGTAGTTTACGTTAGTTAATATCATAACGCGTTGACTTCACCCCCACCGCGTTCCCCCGCAACCCGCAATAGAGTTAATGCTTACTGTTTTCAAGATCTTTTATACACATTGCCGGCTGTATCTTAGGTATTCTATAGAATGCATAGTCGAAGTATAAAATAAAAATAAATATTATCTACAATATATATATATATATATATATATATATATATATATATATATATATATATATATATATATATATATATATATATATGTATATAATGCAACGTCTCTCTATCTATCTGTCGGTCTGTCTATGTTATAACTGGAGAACCAATTATCCGATTTACTTGCTTTTTTTTTAAACATACATATGTTTTCTGGCCAAGTTATAGGATATATTTTATTACGTTAGTTAACATAAGGAATAAGCAGTGACGATAATAGTGAATCAAGTCAGAAAAAAGTTTTCCGCTAACGCGTTCTCTTGCAATACGCTGTCTAAACCATTAAATATGGAACAACATGATGTAGCAAAGAATGTCTATAATATATATAAAATGCAACGTCTCTCTGTCTGTCCGTTCGTGCGCTTATCACTCGAGAACCACTTTACCGATTTACGTACTTTTTTTTTAAAAATAAAACATGTTCTCTGGCCAGGTCATATATATATATATATATATATATATATATATATATATATATATATATATATATATACATATATTTTATTACGTTAGGTAACATAAGGAAAAAGTAGTGACGATAATAGTGAATCAAGTCGGAAAAAAGTTTGCCGCTTGCGTTCTCTTGCAATACACTCCCTAAACCATTAAAGATGAAACAATATCATGTAGCAAAGCATATAATATATATATAAACTGCAACTCCTCTGTCTGCCTGACTGTCTGTTAGTGCGCTTATTACTCGAGAACTACTTATCCGATTTAAGTGTTTTTTTTAATTCATACATATATGTACTCTGGCCAGGTTATAGGATATATTTTATTACGTTAGGTAATATAAAGAATGAGCAGAGACGATAATAGTGAATGAAGTCCATGCGAGCGGAGCCGCGGGCACGGCTAGTAAAATATAAAATAAAGAATTTTTTTTACTTTGCCTAAACGTTTTAGGCATTCTATAGAATATCGGATAACATACTTTGCCGGTCACCTGTATATACTGTATATAATAAACAAATAAACAAATTTTAAGCATAATTATTACGGTCAAATGTCTTGGATATGTCAAGTGCTACCTCTCAAGTTTCTCCATAGAGTAACGTATACTTCTGTTATTGAATCAACATCAGCTAGAGATGCAACTTGTTTTATTTTACCACTAAATTACTGCAGTATGACGATTTAACTGGGAGATAGTGGAATTGACCTTTTCTATAAAAGATATGTTTTAACTTAGTTTAGTCATTACTATAACACATAAGTATAAGAAAAAGTCTCAGTTTTAAACTTCCTAGATTTACTAAACTCTACGTTTAAACTTGACGTTAAACATCTAAAATGGTTGAGACATCTTGTGACAGAGTAATTACAGTTTAAATTAATGTTGTACACTATCTTAGTCTGTTGGATAAGCTAATATTAGTTGGTCTGGTGTAGGTGTTCATAATTATAAAATATATGACGGTGAAATTAGAAAAATCAATTACCCCTCAAGCACAGATTAGGTACACATAAATAGAGAATAAAGCTGTGTTTTCCATGATCGAACGATCCTAAAATGTAAAAAAATATAAAAAATTTCCTTTCCGGAGGAAAGTAAACACACGTTAGAAAATCAGTTTTTTTTAAAAAAGAGAAACATACAAGGATCGTCACTAGGCATAGTCTATATCCAAAGTTTTTTGGAATCAATTAACTATTAAGGAGGATATTAGAGACAGAATAGGGTTATAAATAAACTTGGCTCACGTACAGACGATTTCCATTAGTTTTCCATAGTTTACGAACAGATCAACATAAAAAAGTAACTGTCAGTTTAAGTTGTGGAAACCCTTATTTAATAAGATTAATGACATTATGTCGGTGTAAACGGAGATAAGCCGAACTAATTGTGTCGTTAGAAATGTTTTTTTTGTCCTTTTTGTGGCTCTAATCCAACAACAAAAAACTTTCTTTGTTGATCCGAGAAGTGAGATTGTTTTAATTCGAGAGAAATGTTGCGTTGTTAAAGTATGATTGTAGGCGTGCAAGATTAAGAATACTAACTTGGGATTTCCGCTTTTTACGTAATATTGTGGGGGCAAATCACCGTCTGAGATTTTCTTAGGTTTTAGAGTCCCTACGTTACAGTTAATAGTCTCCAAATTCCGTCAATCTGGTGGTATGTGTGTCACATTTGTTACACAAATAATACTCAAAGTGAGATGGAAACTCAACGTTTTTCAGCGAAATCGCTTTATTAGAGGGCTACAAAAGGTGTATAGAGCTTTAATACACAAATTTTTCCTGGGTTTTAGTTGGGAGAAGAACAAATTTTATTATCTCTAGTCAAACATATATGGAGAGTCAGGCAAGGATTTGCCTTGCCACTATCTGGCCAAAAATGTCTTTAGTCGCGCATTGCAACAGCGAATTTTTGGTGCAAATCAATAGTACCACTGTGACGTACTTTTACACTCTTCATGAGTAACCAGGCAAAGTATACAATTAAGCTTAATGTTACTTTTACTACTAGGGCGGCGAAGAAAACCATATTACATTTTTAGCATTATTTAAAGAAGGGAAAAGTGCGCGGGAGATTTTTTATTGTTAGAATCGTTGGCAGAAAAATTAGTACATAGTTCTGTTGTAAAGTACCAAGAAGTTCAGATTGTTTTTAATAGGCGACGCAGAGGCCATTCTCGCTCTTACCAAACAGAAGAAGTTATCAGAGCGCATTCTCGTATCAACAATAATTCTGTGAGGAAAAGTAATGGCACCTTACTCCGCGCGGAATGTATTGAATTATTAAAGATTTAGTAAGGAGTAAGGAATACTGAGTACTGAAAACAGACAAGAATTCCTTAGTATATAGAACAATGAATCAGAAGACACAGAGGGAAAGGACTGGGACGAAATAACCATGGAGGAAGTACAAGCAAATCTAAAAATGATGAAGAATGGAAGAGTGGCCGGACCAGGTGATATCTCTGTAGAAATGATTAAAAATGGAGGCATAACCATGTGGAGAACAATAACTAGCTTAATTAATCATTGTATATCACAAGGAAGAACACCTACCAAATGGAAAAAAGTTACATTTCACAATCCATAAGAAAGGAAATAGAAAAGACCCTAATAATTATAGAGGTATATGCGTTACAAGCACTATGAACAGACTGTACGGTAAAATATTGCAGAATAAAATAAGAGAAACAATTAAAGGAAAGATATCCGAAAATCAAAGCGGATTTACTCCGGGCCGGTCGTGTATAGACAACTTGTTTACTTTACAACAATTGATAGAAAAGAAGATCCAAAAAGATGACGAAATATATATGACCTTCATAGATCTTAAGAAGGCATACGATAGTGTACCGAGAAATAAACTTTGGCATGTCTTGAGAACAGTAAGGATCAAAGAAGGGATGATAACAACAATAAAAAAGTTATATAATGAAAATATAGGATATGTGAAACAAGGACGCTATCTCTCGGAAGCTATTACAAAAGGTCTAAGACAAGGATGTTGCCTTTCACCAATCTTATTTAATATATTTGTAGACAACGCTCTAAAGAAATGGAACCGCACTTGCCAAAGCATGGGCACCCCCATTAGTGATAAACACCTATTATCGTTCAACTTTGCAGACGACCAAGTAATAATGACACAAGATGCATTCGATATGGAATATGTATTGAAGAGATTATACACAGACTACAAGGAATGGGGACTGGAGGTGAGCCTTGAAAAGACGGAGTATATGGTTGTGAACTCGGAAATAGAATTTGATGTCTTAATTAACAACGATACACATGTCAAACAAGTCAAGGAATTTAAATATCTACGAGTAGTGATTGCCAACAAAAATGGTATAGGTAGAAACGAAATACAGAATAAAATACAAAAAGCCAGAAGGATCATAGGAGCTCTTAACTCAATATGGTGGGATCAAAACATAACTAGACAAAACAAAAAGAGAATTGGAAGAACAACGGTAGAATCGGAGTAGTATATAGGGCGGGGTACTGGGACTGCGGATGGCATGTGTCCCATTACCCGAAGAATGACCTTGAAAGAGCCGAAGAATGACCTTGAAAGAGCTGAAGAATGACCTTGAAAGAGCTGAAGAATGACCTTGAAAGACCTGAAGAATGACCTTGAAAGATCCGAAGAATGACCTTGAAAGAGCTGAAGAATGACCTTGAAAGACCTGAAGAATGACCTTGAAAGAGCTGAAGAAGTGTTCAATGACGTCACATTCCAGTGGCTGTTGATCAGTGCCCTTTTGTCATCATTGGATGTCGTAAAGCTTAAGAGAGAGAGAGATTAGGTGAGCCTCGATGTGTTGGATTATCTTCTGCAAGAAGAGGTCTTCACTGCTGACGTCACACATACATACGTCACATATACACATTAGGTTGTGGACTTGTATGAATTTAAATATAAATAAAAAAAGCAAATGTCTATAGCAGGATTCGAACCTTTATTTCCCATACTGCAAAACCAGCGCCTTAACCCACTGAGCCACAGAGGATTGTTACGAGATAGTGTTAGTAAAGGTATCATATTAAAAAAGATCTTACTCCTAGTAGTAGTCTTTGGATGCTGGTATAATTAAGTGACGTAAACAAATGAGATATTGATGTTTTAAGAAGGTAAAAAAAAGTGTGTTTATTTTTGGTGGCACCTCGATGGCATGTGTCCATCCGAAGCGGCGTACCAAGAGCCGAAGAATGACCTTGGAAGAGCTGAAGAATGACCTTGAAGTGTAACATGAAAAAAAGTGTCTGTTTTTTAGTGGCACCTCGATGGCATGTGTCCATCCGAAGCGGCGTACCAAGACCTGAAGACGAAGAAGAAGAAAAATGATGACCTTGGAAGAGCTGAAGAATGACCTTGAAATGTAACATGAAAAAAAGTGTGTGTTTTATTTTTGGTGGCACCTCGATGGCATGTGTCCATCCGAAGCGGCGTACCAAGAGCCGAAGACGAAGAAGAATGACCTTGGAAGAGCTAAAGAATGACCTTGAAAGAGATGAGGGTGTAGATTAGGCCAAAAAGTCCTTATTTCCAAAAAAGGGTTGGTTTTTAGGGGGTAGTTTTTTAGGGGTAGTTTTGGTATGTTGTAAAAAAGGCAAAAATAAAATTTTTCTGTACTCGGGTAATTTTCCCTATTTTTTTGGAAATTATTTAAATGAAAAAAAAGTCTGAAGTGATCTAGCTAGAATACGAACCGTCGACCCATGTGATGGAGTTCTGTTGTATTAGCATTTCGGCTATTGAAGCTTCGTGAAATAAGGAGTAACTAAAAGGTATATATAAAAAAAGAATTGTTTGTTGGATAAGTAAAAAATGACTTGTTTAAGTTGGGAAAAAAGTTGTAAATTGAAAAATTTAGAAATAAAATAATTTTTTTTTTAACTAGTCGAACTTATAATATTATTTTTTATTTTTTTATTTCCTTGTTATTCTAAGAGAATAGCCGATTGTCGTTTTTTTTTTTGCCTAACTTAATTTAATAATAATAATAATAATAATAAAATTTGTTCTGACTTGTCCTAACTTGTCCTAACTTGTTCTAACCTGTCTGTCTGTCTTTGGTGAGAGGAGGAGGAAGTGTGGTGATATAACTTTATTCTAACAAACAAAAAAAACAAAACAAAATGAAATGAAATGAGCCTAGCCTAGCCTCGCCTCACCTCATATGTATAAAGCAAAAAAATAAAATACCCGATGTAGGAATTTTCCATACGACGCTTGTCTTAACCTGTCTGAAAAAGTCACGTGACCAAATTGCCAATGACATCATCACCGAAAATAGTCTGTTTTCCAAGAAAATAATAATAATAATAATAATAGCCTAGCTTGTGTAAAAACAAAAAAAAAACTTTATATTTGAAATTTTTACTAGTAAAACTTTTTTTTCCTTTACTAATAATAGATTTGTTGTTGTTGTTTTTTGGGTAAATAAAACACACAAGTATGAGCAGATTTAAGAAAATACATATATTAAGAATAAAGAATAATTTTACATTATAAAAAAAAGTTATAAAGTGTTAATATAAATAATTTTATTTTGTGAGAAAACAAAAATTATCTGTTTCTATTTCGTTCGTTGGCTTCTCTTTCGATTCCTCTTCTTTCTTTACTGGACAAATACGAAGAAGGTAAATGTTTTGCACCATCTTTTGTTTTAAAGAAATCCTTAGCTTCACATGTCAAACATTTTTGATTATACAGGTCTGTTTCACCTTTACATTTGGGACATTTTACTCTTTCAACAACTGGCATTTTTTTTTTTTTCTGTTTTTTGTTTTTAATGTTCTCTCAGACTCTTGTTTTTTAAAATGAAGTTTATATTGATACATCTCACCCTTATATATAAAATCTTTTCCTACTGCTATTATTACTTACTATTCATTATTCTTATCGATCCAACTATTGTGTTTATTTTGACAACAAAAAAAAATTAATAACAAGGTTAGACATGGGGTGCAAAAGATGGAGGTTGTCAAAAAAAGAGTACATATACATTTAAATTATGTACCAACGTCTGCTGTACTCCACGATCGGTTGTGGATCTTACCCGTCCGCTATATGTGGCAGGAAATAGATACGATCGAAGAAGAAGAACATAACTTTCTCTTGAGCCTAGATAAATATCCACAAGTACGATGGTACTTGATGGAGAAATTTTTAAGGGGGAAAGAGGAAGAAATTTAAGCTTGCTAAAAAAATAATTACTTAAATAGGTAGTAATTAACAAGAAAAATAAAGTAGTTACATAGTACTTAAATAGGTAGTAATTTGATGGAGAATTTTTTTTTTTTTTAATGTTGAAAGAGGAAGAAATTTAAGCAATTAATGCTCATTAAAAAAATAATTACTTAAATAGGTAGTAATTAACAAGAAAAATAAAGTAGTTACATAGTACTTAAATAGGTAGTAATTAATAAGAACACATACACACACACACAACAGTCAACATTTGTGAACGAACAGTGTCACTATAGCAATCGTTGTTTTTCTTTTCTAAAAAGTTTTTTAAAAATAAAAATACAATGTCAGATGTTCCATGTACCTTAGTTCTTTTTACTAAAGATAAAATTAATGAAGATGATGGTGAACCAAAAAAAAAAAAAGTAGCAGAACAACCCCAAGCAAGTACAAGTAAGTATTGATTTTATAAGTAAAACAGAGTAGTAAATAAAAGTCTAAAATTTTAAAATATATTTACCTTTTTTTTTTTATTTATCATTACAATTTAAAAACCAATCTCTCACTAACAATACATTTTCTCGAGCACATATTAAATTATTCTGTCCATGACTATTACAATGATAATTAGAACTAGTTTCTTTACTTAAAGTTTGTAACTTAGGACAATTTAATTCTAATAGGTCTATAATAATATTTTTAGGAATTATATTTTTCAACCACATTTTCTTACTTAATCCTTTAACAAAAACTTTTTCATGTGACTTGATTACATTTTTAATAAATAGATATAGACTTTCTAAAGGTAAATAATCATCACTAACACTGTCCCATAAAAGTCCGTGGATATTTTGAGTTGACCAACTGATATGTTTGCTTAGCGTTGAATTGAAACATTCCAAGGGTTGTGGTAGGTTTATATGTCGGTGAAACACTTTTCCATTTTTAATGTTTATAATAGCAATTTCCTTACAGATAAAATTACTGGTGGTATATTGAAATCCTTGCACGTCCAATATATACATTATTATTATAGATTAAAATACTTTCACTGTGCTGGTAAGAGGGTTGTATCTAACTAATCGATCATGCAAAATCAAACAATAAGCCGTAGTCCCTTTGGGTACGTTTTGACTTGTCTCAAACTCTATTCGTATATCGACAGCTCCTCCTTTCAGTATATCTTCATTCTGTCGCGAGCAATCTATTACTACTAATGGTGTGTGTGTTTTAAACCTTATAGGATAGACACATGGATCATTGATAGGTGTATAATAGTATGATTTTTGAAACTGCGCATACATCTCGTAGAGAATGGCATATTTGTTGACGTCAAAATCTAAATTTAAATTATCGTATGGAAAAACTTCGGAATTTAAGTAGACCTTTAAATTAGTCAAGTTAATATGTTTAAAAGTACTCATATTTTCAGTAATTTTATTATTCATTGCTGTTTGAAAAGCAACAATAATAAAACGTGGTTTTTCCAACTGATTTGAAGATTTTACAGCCCAAGTGTGATTTTTTGACTGCTGCAGTTGTGGATATTCATGCAGTTCCCAACTGCGAAATGCTATGTTTAAATCCCTGTTGCTTTCGAATTGCTTGAGAAGGCGTAACTTTTGACTATCACTCACTGAAATGTGTGGCATTTTCCAAAACACTTTATTAAGGGTTACTTTATAGGTTTCCTTTTTATCTGCAGTTTGTTGAATTCCATTCAAATCCGAACTGCTTCTGATTAGTATCAATTCTTGACGTGTATTCATTACAATTTTATGAAAATCTTCAGCAAATCCCATTATTATTTTCAGTGGAATGCAAACATTGAAATTTCCACTGCCATCCAACAGAGAAGGGTTCTGTTTTTCACACCACCCTGCATTTTGTAAACTGTTACTTTCATTTTGAGTAAATGATACGAGTCCCTTAATAGTTGATGTTATTCCAGGATTTCTAACACGATCAACTACCACTCCTCCCAGTTCATAACGAATTTCATCAAACAGATGCAGTATTCCATTGTTAGAAAAATGAACATTTTCACTAAATGTATCATCACTTTTAAGAAGTTTACCTTCAACATATAAAAAACTTTGACTCGGCAACGTATAAAGGTCCTGAGTTTGAATGGGTATACGAATTTCATCGTTGTTGCTTAAAGTTGTTGATGAATAAGGTTGATGTGTATGGTATTGATAACTAACTATTGATTCGTCATGTAACACATTTTCACCAACTTTTAATATATTATAACTCATGTTCCTCTTCTCTTTCTTCTTCAGTATTACTGTATTTGCACTTACACCTAATTATTATTATTAAAATTCTTTGAACACTTGTACTAAGCTGCAACTTAAAGCTATACCAAAGTCTTTGTAATCTTGAAATTTTGCTAATATTTTTATAACTTTTTTAATTTAAACCCTAAGGTCATTAATACAGACTTATTCTCAGGTGTTAATTCTTTCAATTGTTTTTGCAAACTACGATGATTTTTCTTTCTTCTATATAATTTATAATCAGTTTGTTGTTGTTGTTGTTGTTGTTGTTGTTGTTGTTGTTCACAGCCTACTAGCGGTACATTAAATGAATTATGGTTATATACAAATACCATCTTCTTCTTCTTCTTCTTCTCCTTTCTTTTTTCCTATGAAACTTTTTTTAAGTGTAAACGTATCGTTATCAACTCTTTTCTAAAATTAACTAGATTTCCGTCTTGATCGGTGATTTTAAGCTGAATTTCATCTATATAGCGAGTGCTTATTGGCAAATATATGACATTTGAAGGTTTCTCTACTATTTTAAAACCAGGTGGTACATTGGGGAAAAAAATGTGAATTATATGCACATGCGCACCATTATTATACGAATTAGTGACTAGATTGCATTCTATACAAATTGAATTAACCTTGAATATATCTACAGGATTTTCTGATATGTACTTTATATTCGCTTTCAGTATTTTGTTCTCAAATCCCAATAGTTTTCCCAGTGAATTTGCTTTGCTAAAGTCAATTTTTTTGTTACTCTTAATTTCACACTTAAGCGTGTTCAAGTTTTCCTCGATGACGACAAGTACATCATCTGTTTCATTGGAAGTTATTTCATTTGAAGTTGTTTTCTTTGATGATGATGATGTTGATGATGATGATGATGATGATGATGATTTGCTTGTTCCACCTGACTTTATTTGAATTTGCTTGATCAAATAGTTTTGTATATCTTTAATTTCATAGGATCCTTCTGGTAAAATAATTTTTTTTTTGTCTTCATCATAATAAAAGGTATTGTTGGTTTTGTCAACGTTTGGAATTGAATTATAACTTTCGAAATTAATCAGACCCAAAACGTACTCCTCATTTTCGTTTAATACAATTGGAGGATAAATTTTTGATGACAGTAGGGAGTCACGTCCTGACAATGTAAACGTGTAGGACATTTTTTTTTTTTTTTTACTGCAAGTTCTACTCTACTCAAAATATTATGAATAAATAACAATTTACTGGTGGGGTACTTATCCTAGAAGTTACGGAATACGATGGTAGGATATAACGAATTGTACTAAGTACACGTACTTGTTACTTCATTGAAAGCTGACAGAGTGATTGGTACAAAATGTTATGAATAAATAAAAATCACTTTTAAAGAATCAACTTGTTTTTTTTATTGTTAAAATATACGGGGTGATATAAAAAGTTTAAACATAAATGTCCACAAATAATAGAGTTGTAAGATTGATATGACGTGTGGTTATAAAAAATATTACAATGTTCATTCGACTGAAAATACAGTTGTGTTTCTATGGGTGGCAACAAATTTCCAAAGCTATCGAAATAATAAATTACAGTTCCATATTTCTTGTAAGCAGTCCAATGTGTACCAGGTCCAGCGTTGTTATCCAAATTGATTACTCCCGATTCATATTTATGAATTTTCCTCGGCAACCTGTCCTTCATATAGACCCCTCGAAAATATGGAATTTTCATTTTTTTGCATACATTTCCATCTCTAGGTTTGTTAAAGCATGATTGGGTAATGCTATCGGTAATTTCGTATCTTGGGAGGATGGTGTAAAAAAAGACCCATTCCATGTTTGTAAGGTTTTAAATATAGACCCTTTCCCATGGCAAATGCTTCCATTGTTTTATTATGACGTTGACTTTCCACCAATTGTTGCTTAGCCGATCGAGCATCATTAATGGCTTTTGTAATACCTGCTGCTCCCCCACTCAAAGCACCCAAAGCACTAAGTCCAGCAAATATCGGTATTAATGGTAAAATTCCGCCCGTTTTAGGAATCTGAATAACTCTCGGTGCTTTGATTTTACCTTTTTCATTTTTCACCGTTTTAATGGCAATATTAAGCGCACTGTTTATATTCGTAGGTTTTTCTTTTAAGATATTCCTTTTTATTTTCTTTGCAACCGACTGGAAGCTTGAAGTTTTTTTTCTTATACCACGATTACTTGTTTTTCTCCTTTGTTGTTGTTGTTGTCGTCGTCGTCGAATAGTTTGTCTTTTAGATTTACACACTTTTTTTTTACTACAAACCATAACTGTTATCTTGTTAAAGGTTTTTAATTAACTAAATCACATATAACTAATAATCCTAATTTATATTTTTGCTCTTTTATTACCAGTAAACTCATCAAAGTCCATATCCAAGTTCTCACCCTCACTACTACTACTACTAGTACTATTAGATCGTTTCCGCTTTTTACTAGCTATTGGTTGTTGTTGTTGTTGTTGTTGTTCTATATCTTGCTTAAATCTCTTCTCCAGTAAATTAGCTTCAGATTCTTGCTGATTTTCAAGTTTTCTTTTTCTCTTAACAGGTAAGGCAGTAGTAGTAGTAGTAGATAATCTATTGCCCATTTTTTCTTTAATTGCTCTTTCATGATAATTAAGGTGCTTTTCTTCTTCTTCTTCCCTATTGGGTTTTAGTATTCGTTTTTTCTCAGGTTTTATTTTCATTTTCTCCTTTTAATTTTTTTTTTTTTTGGTTGGAAGGGCTATTGATTTTACCTAACAAAGTTTCCATTGTTGTTAGATATTTTTGCATTGCTTTAACACTTTGCCTAATAATGATTGCAGCTTGTGGAGTCATATTCTTCTTCTCCTTCTTTGACTCTGTGATAGGACACTGACAATTTTCATCTTGGTTAATCAGTTTATTTGATATACTATTCCTACCTCCACCCATACCTAATTTAATTTTACTGTTCATGATAGCAGAAATACCTGCTGCTGCAAGTTTCTCTTTCCACGATGCATCCGAGGCTCTCATTCTACTTAGGGCATTTCTCAGTAAAATTCTATCAGCTTGATGACGATCATGTAAATCAGTGTAGGTTGAATAGGCTATATCATGTTCTTTACACGCTTCATCGAGAGGATTGATTCCTCTATCACCACGTGCTAGACGTTCTTTCAATTTTGTACCAGGTCCACAAAAATTATATCCAGGTAAATGTAATTCAAATGGAAGCTTATTAATTGCACTGTTTAAAAGACCCCTGCCTTGAAATGAGTCACCGCTTACATAGTATTTCATTTTATTTTATTTTTGTTTTTATTTGAGAAGAGCTAATCATAAACTGACTATATATTCAACAAACCCTCCTTTTTTATAGTTATTTCTATTCTAACACTTAATGTGAAATGAAGAGAGTGGTCAAACAGAAAACTAGACTAAAAGTTGTAAATCATGATTTAGAAGATATTAAAAATGATATTAAACATAGTGTATTGTTACCATCAACGATGCGATGTATTATTTCCGGACCTAGTAACTGTGGCAAAACGTCAACTATGCTAAGCCTTCTCGAACATCCGAACGGATTAAAATTTGAAAATGTTTACCTTTATTCCAAGTCTTTGTATCAACCTAAATATATTTATTTGGAACAATTATTAAAACCGATCAAAGGTCTAGGATTTTTTGCATTTGAGAACGGTGAACAAATAATAACACCATCGGAAGCTAAACGAAATTCTGTGTTCATATTCGATGACGTCGCCTGTGACAAGCAAGATGTAATACGAGAATATTTTAGTATGGGTCGTCACAATAACATTGACTGTTTTTATCTTTGTCAGACATATGCAAAGATACCGAAACATTTAATTAGAGACAATGCCAACGTACTAATATTATTCAAACAGGACGATTTAAATTTACGACATGTATATTCCGATCATGTTGGTACAGACATGTCGTTTGACAGCTTCAAAGAGCTCTGCTCTTTTTGTTGGAAAAAACCATTTGGATTTTTATCTGTTTTCAAGGACAACAATATTGATGAAGGAAGGTATCGTTATTACTTGGATCACTACATATATATTTAATTAAATTTAGTTAATGCTCTTAGACAACATCTAAGTGTCAATGGTACATGATGGCTCCAAGAAGCACAAGAAGAAGAAGAAGAAAAAGCAATAGTTCAAGTGAAAAAAAAACAAAAAAGTGTTAAACATGAATTAGTGAATAAACGAAAAGATATAAAAAATAAATTAAAAATTTTAAAACATGAACAAATTGCACATGAGAATTTATTTCAACCCATAACAAAACATCTACTAAACATTGAAAATAAATTGGAACCAAGCAGAAAGAAAATGAAAAAAATAGACTCAGCCCCTGATTTAAAGATAAAAACGGAAGACGCAGATTATGATGCTGATGATCATGATGATGATGATGATGATGATGATAGTGAAGATGGTGTTATTAAAGATGATAGTGACAAAGAATCAATAGCCTCTGAACCTATTCCTAAAACCTCAACTCCTATGGAATTTAACATAGTTACACCTAAAGGATTGAAAACACCTATGTCTGCCCCCCGGATGAGAAGAAAATTACAATTTTCCACCGTATCTAAACCACCGTATAATCTAAGGAAACTTCTCATAAAAAATGTTCAAAAAGACCAATTAGCTGAGGAAGTTGCAAAACAAAAGGAATACGAAGCTCAATTGAATAAAACCATACAAGAGAAATCATTGACTGATTATTATGATCAATACCATCCTTTACCTTTAAAATATATAAAAAAGTTTCTTAGAGATCCTCATAGTGAAAATTCAGAGGGAAAATTTAGAGTAAAATTTGATAGAGAGATTGAACGGTTTTCCATCGGTAATAAAACGATTAATTTCGATGGACCTGATCTATTAATTGGAGGAAAAACGATATAAGGGTACCAATGGTTTGTATGGATTACTTTTTAATCAAAATCTGCCAACTTCCTATACAAATAAAGATTCTAAAAATTATGTTCAAATTCTAACTAAATCAGGTGCTATAAAAAATGTGAAATCTAGTCGAAATAGTAAATTTAAAAAACTTATTGAACCAATGTTGAAAAAACCGGATAGCGAATCAGAGCTAGCAGAAGAAGAAGAAGAAGAAGAAGAAGAGAGTATAAAACAAGGACACGGGATATTTATGAAGGTTACTAATAATCCAATTGATTATGTGTACTGGGATGATCCAAATGAACTTGTTGAACGACTACAGTTGTTACTTACCTCTGAGACAGCAGGCAATACAAGTCTTACAAACGAGATCAACTCAATTATTGAAGAATTACGTGAAGCTAATATTTTTGTTGAGTAAAAAAAAAAAAAAAAAATGACCAAATATGTAACTAAAGTAAAAAAACAAATCGTTGAAGAAATTCATAGACCAGCCAGAATAAATTTTAAACGCAGAAGAGTAATTTTAAAATCACTTTTGGATCTAATGCAAGCAGACTTAGTTGACATGAGAGAATATGAAAAGGAAAATAATGGTTATAAATACATACTAGTTGTGATTAATTGTTTTTCCAAATACGTATGGGCCTATCCATTGAAATCAAAAACATCAAAGGAAGTTGCAGATGCTCTTAAAAACGTGTTCAAGGAACAAACTCCAATCCATTTATGTACAGATTCTGGTACTGAATTTACAGGAAAAGAAGCACAAAACTTGATGAAAAAATACAATATTCGACACTATGTTGTGTACAGTGAAAAAAAAGCCTCGATTGTAGAACGTGTCAACAGAACTCTTAAAACTATGATGTGGAAAGAATTTAGTCTTCAAGGATCTTATAAATGGGTTAAATTACTACCGAATATAGTAAACTTGTATAATAATAAAAAACATAGAACGATAGGTTTAAAACCTGCTGAGGTAACGGAAAAACAGGAAAAAATGCTACTGAACACCGTTTACAATCACATCAAAATGACACATAAACCTAAGTATAATGTAGGTGATCATGTACGTATATCAAAACTTAGAGGTGCCTTTGATAAGCAGTATAAACCAAATTGGTCCACGGAAATTTTCACCATTAAAAAAGTACAACTTACAAATCCTGTTACGTATTTACTTCAAGACGAACACAATCATGACATCAAGGGAGGATTTTATGAACTTCAACTGCAAAAAGTTAAATATCCCGACATTTATTTAGTTGAAAGAGTGTTAAAACGTCAGGGAAATAGAGTATTTGTAAAATGGTTAGGCTTTGATAATAAACATAATAGTTGGATAGATAAAAATAATGTTCAATAGATGTATAAATGTATATTTTTTTTTTTTTTTAATTAGAATAAATAAATCAATTTTTTTAATTTTTGGTTTTTCTTATATTTTAGTGTTTAAGTGTCTTGATTGTAATGTGAAGACACGGCATTTTCAAGAATGTGTAAGATGTGAATCAGCTATATTTAAATGTATTAGCTGCAGACGTCAACCAAAACCCAACGAAAAATGTAAAAGGTGTAATTGTTCAGCTGAATATTATTATTTTTCACCTGATGGAAAATTTGTAAACAGATAATTTGATAGCAGAAGGGAGCAGTAGTAGTAGTAGTAGTAGTAGTAGTAGTAGTAGTAGTATATAAAGTAGAGATAGATTTAAATTGATAACACACACACACACACACACAATGCCAGTTATTGTAAGAGTAAAGTGCCCCAAATGTAAAGGTGAAACAGATCTATATAATGAAAAATGTGTGTAGCATGTGACGTTAAAGAACTTTTTAAATCAAGAAATGGTGCAAAACATATACCGTCCCATTATATTTCCAGTAAAGAAAGACAAGGAAACGAGAAAGCTGCTAATGAAAGACAAGGAAACAGATAATTTCAATATTCCTATATATATACTACATTTATTAACAGTTAACTCATATAGTTGATATCTATTAATGAAAACACATCTAAAAAAAATGTTATTTACCAAGTATATTTTTTTAGGATATTTCTTATCCTGTTTTTATTATATCAGTTGTAATAATGATGATACTAATAATAATAATTGCAGTAAGTACAGAGAAGATAATGTCTATTTAAAGAATGATTACGATGTTCTATATATACTAGTTTAACTCTATACCTACAATGTTCACACCGACTTGATAATTACATTAATTTATATGAAACTGAGCTCACAGTGATTGATGTTTGTATGGAAAAAATTAAAGAATACCAAAATGTTACCCAAGATTTAACTAATTCCATAAATTATACAAATTATATTAGGCTATTACAAGAAAATATTAAGTTGGAAGCAGATTTACAAATGTTCAAGAGAAATCTAACAGATCAACTGCAATTATGTCAGGAAAAAAAATACAGCTGGTAATTTCCTAATTGGCGATCTTCGAGAAGAGATTTTAAAACTAAGGGAAAATCTTTCCGATACAACAACTGAAATTTATAAAATGGATAGCGAACTAACACAATGTAAAAATAATCTCCAAAATGCACGGGCAGAATACAGGAAAGTTTTTACAAATCTCAATGCTTGAATGGAAAGAGAGGAAACAATTCAACAACAAAAAGATAAATACGTTCTTAGATTAAGCAGTTGCAAGAAAAATAAAGGAAAGAAAAATAATAATAAGAAAGATACTACAACTACTTCTACTACTACTACTACTACTACTACTACTACTACTTAGAAATTAAATGTAAAATAAAAAATCTATTGTATTTTTAAATTAATATAATAACAAATTATTTTAAAACTTGTGTTTCATTTCATTTACACATAGAGGCTAGGCATGAGATATTTTTGGAGGAAAGTAGGGAAATAAAATTCAAACACAGGGTTATATTATTCATTTATTAAAATAATAATAATAATAATTTGTCATATTATAATTTATTTATTTATAAAAAACGTGGCGATCTACGTGGTAAAGATGATAGCTCTCGTGCACGGATAATCACATCTTTGACTTTATCACATTCACAGTCTTCTAATTGAACTTGAACATCCTCCAAATAACATAATGGGCAAATAGCAAAATGAAATCCATTTTGAGACATCACCATATCTTTAGTTAAATATCTCTTAAGCAAATTGTAATCACTTAACCATTTTTGTTTCTCACGTCCAGTAAAACACCTTATATAACGGTTGATTAAAATACATGCATCCACAATTTTCATATTAAAATCTTTCAACACTCTTGGTAGAGTAAAGTTATTCACATCAGTATCACCCATAATATCGATGTACTACAACCAAAGATCTGTTATAAACTAAACTAAACATGAGGTGAGGCGAGGCTAGGCTAGGCTCATTTCATTTCATTTTGTTTTGTTTTTTTTGTTTGTTAGAATAAAGTTATATCACCACACTTCCTCCTCCTCTCACCAAAGACAGACAGACAGGTTAGAACAAGTTAGGACAAGTTAGGACAAGTCAGAACAAATTTTATTATTATTATTATTATTATTAAATTAAGTTAGGCAAAAAAAAAACGACAATCGGCTATTCTCTTAGAATAACAAGGAAATAAAAAAATAAAAAATAATATTATAAGTTCGACTAGTTAAAAAAAAAATTATTTTATTTCTAAATTTTTCAATTTACAACTTTTTTCCCAACTTAAACAAGTCATTTTTTTACTTATCCAACAAACAATTCTTTTTTTATATATACCTTTTAGTTACTCCTTATTTCACGAAGCTTCAATAGCCGAAATGCTAATACAACAGAACTCCATCACATGGGTCGACGGTTCGTATTCTAGCTAGATCACTTCAGACTTTTTTTCATTTAAATAATTTCCAAAAAAATAGGGAAAATTACCCGAGTACAGAAAAATTTTATTTTTGCCTTTTTTACAACATACCAAAACTACCCCTAAAAAACTACCCCCCTAAAAACCAACCCTTTTTTGGAAATAAGGACTTTTTGGCCTAATCTACACCCTCATCTCTTTCAAGGTCATTCTTTAGCTCTTCCAAGGTCATTCTTCTTCGTCTTCGGCTCTTGGTACGCCGCTTCGGATGGACACATGCCATCGAGGTGCCACCAAAAATAAAAAACACACACTTTTTTTCATGTTACATTTCAAGGTCATTCTTCAGCTCTTCCAAGGTCATCATTTTTCTTCTTCTTCGTCTTCAGGTCTTGGTACGCCGCTTCGGATGGACACATGCCATCGAGGTGCCACTAAAAACAGACACTTTTTTTCATGTTACACTTCAAGGTCATTCTTCAGCTCTTCCAAGGTCATTCTTCGGCTCTTGGTACGCCGCTTCGGATGGACACATGCCATCGAGGTGCCACCAAAAATAAACACACTTTTTTTTACCTTCTTAAAACATCAATATCTCATTTGTTTACGTCACTTAATTATACCAGCATCCAAAGACTACTACTAGGAGTAAGATCTTTTTTAATATGATACCTTTACTAACACTATCTCGTAACAATCCTCTGTGGCTCAGTGGGTTAAGGCGCTGGTTTTGCAGTATGGGAAATAAAGGTTCGAATCCTGCTATAGACATTTGCTTTTTTTATTTATATTTAAATTCATACAAGTCCACAACCTAATGTGTATATGTGACGTATGTATGTGTGACGTCAGCAGTGAAGACCTCTTCTTGCAGAAGATAATCCAACACATCGAGGCTCACCTAATCTCTCTCTCTCTTAAGCTTTACGACATCCAATGATGACAAAAGGGCACTGATCAACAGCCACTGGAATGTGACGTCATTGAACACTTCTTCAGCTCTTTCAAGGTCATTCTTCAGGTCTTTCAAGGTCATTCTTCAGCTCTTTCAAGGTCATTCTTCGGATCTTTCAAGGTCATTCTTCAGGTCTTTCAAGGTCATTCTTCAGCTCTTTCAAGGTCATTCTTCAGCTCTTTCAAGGTCATTCTTCGGCTCTTTCAAGGTCATTCTTCGGGTAATGGGACACATGCCATCCGCAGTCCCAGTACCCCGCCCTATATACTACTAATCGGTTTTAAGTAATGGTAGTGAATTGTGGGTAATGAAGGAAGAGGATACAAGAAAAATAACGAGGATAGAGATGGATTACCTGAGAAGAAGCACCGGAGTGTCCAAATTCCAACACATAATAAACCAAAAAATACGTAACAGAACAGCAGCAACAGAAACAATTATACAAAGAATAGAAAATAGAGGATTAAAATGGTTTGGACACCTAATCAGAATGACCGATACAAGATAGCCCAAAAGGCTCTTGACATGGAAACCACCGGGAAGAAATAAAAAAGGACGACCACGTAGATCCTGGAATGAAGATATGAGACAGGCCATGAGGTCACGAGGAATGGACAAAGAGATGGCGGACGATAGAGAGGTTTGGAGAAGGCGAATGGGAACACAACACTTAGTTGTATAATTGTTATATATTACTTGTGTATTTATACAGTTAAACCCAAATATCTATATATATATATATATATATATATATATATATATATATATATATATATATATATATATATATATATATATATATATATATATGTATATATATATATATGTATATATGTATGTATATAGTAAGGAGCACTTAGAAAGGAGTTAATAACTATTTATTAACGAAAAAATAAAACGCCACAATTGAGATAACACAACGCTGGCTACAAAGCAATGTCCCATCACTTACTAAAGATGAAAACTGGCCTTCTGGTAGCACAGATTTGAACAGCTGACCACAGACTATGTAAATTTTTCACATATTTTCAGACATCTCGAGTTTTTTATAGTCCAAGTTATTTTGACAAGTTTTTGTTATAAATACACATTGTCACGTTTTTAGTTGCTGCAAGGACGTCTTCATATAGTTACAAGAGTAGCGTATGTGCGAAAATAACGTTTCATACTGCTGCGTTTTCTAATTTTTTATTGGCACCTCTGGAAAAAATAATTTAATTTAATATCTGTTGGCTAGTTTAGCATTAAAAGAGCTTCTGTCGATAGTCTAACTATTCTTCTAATATACCGAAAAGGAATAAGATCAAAATTATTAATATATACTTCGCACCAGACATTTTCTTAAAAAAAGACCGTTAGTACAACTTGCCCCGTCTTTGGGGCTAGATGTAACAGCCATGGGGCAGGTAGTAACAGTAAAAATAAAGTAAATTTTGAGACATATTTCAACTTTAATTCTGTTATTTTCCCAACCAACATAACACTTTACATTATCTATAATATTTTTCATCAGTAGAACTAAAACATACTTCTATAAAAACAATTAGTAAAGATTTAAGTGTTTAAGTAATTTATTAGTTAGACAAACTATATTTATAATCGACATAGCCCTTTGTTTGACATTCATTTATTTAAGACACTACAAGTGTATAAAAAATAATCAACGTTTAAAAAATAGACACTACGTTATGACTAAATTCAATCTTCATCAAAGTAACAATTCTTACAAATAAATGATATAGTATCTCCTGTCACACATTTCACATGTGCCCACATTTTACATGATATACATTCTACCCATTCCTCTTTATCAGAATTGCTATAGGCTTAACAGCAAACTAGACAATACCACATCTCAGTTTCAGGTTCCGAATCAGACCTCGAAATTCTTTTTTCAACCTTTTCTTTATCATCTTTCTTTTTTGTTGATTTGCCCTTTCCCCTTTCCTTTTCCTTTCCCCTTTTTTTTTCGTTTCCCCTTTCTTTTTGATCCATCTTTACCATCTTTTTTCTGTTTCTTTGTCATTTTTTTCTTCATTATCTTTTCTTAAAGCTTTCAGGTGTATCAGTTAAAATAGTAGATTTTTTATTGCGTCTTCTATGCATTGTTCGTTTCTGCGGTGGAGCCTTTAGAGGAGGTCTAACTTTCGAAGGTGAAAAATGTTTTTGCAAACCTGAACAACTTGGAGTTGGCTCTTTTGCAGTTTCAATGTCACGTATAAGTTCAGAAGGGCTTGTGTCAAATTCGGGAGCAGATTGTAGTAATTCTGGATTTTCAAGGTCCAACGTTAAATTTTTCTGTATTTTTAATAGAAATTGATCGGTAACATAGGATGGTGAAAAGTCACTGTCTTGAAAGATATCGGCATTAAAAGGCCATATGATGGATAACATGTTACAATGTACCCCAAGATATTGTTACAACAAACCCCCTACCATAATTTTCTACATTTAACAAAAATTTCATGAAATTATATCGCTAAACGTGAAACTTTTCAAAGAATATTAAAACTTAAGTACATTTTGGAACTATATGCAAAACTAAAAGTTTTAAATTAATTAATTATAGACACGAAAAACCAAATTTTATTAAATCAATATTTTACATTACCTAGCCAAAATGAAGCACGTGCACACATCTACTCACTGCGGCGCCGGGTGGGACACTCGCTGTGTTGACGTGATGTCAAATGACATAAGAATTAAATTGAGCAAAAAATATGGGTTTATAGAGTTCAGATTTCCAGTAAAAATTGCGTGTTACTACTTACCCTTGTTACAACAAGCCCCTAGCTCCCCTACTTCTATCCCACACACAGAGAAAATAGACAGAGTATGTCACTAATAATATAATTTTTCGCCAAATCAATGTTCCATAAGAGACTTCAATGAGTGCGGCAAGGACAAGTAGAAAACACTAGACCAAATTTCAACACTCCCTTATGCAAAAAAATTGTCATACCTCACGTCCGTTAGAAACCTGAATGACAGCACGTGCTCTGCTTTTCAAACTTGTTGGAAATATGTACCTTTGTGTTGTTACTTACATTTGATCATTTTAATAGCAGATTATATGTGGTCATATATAACTTACTAAATTACCAATTTAGAAAATATTCAGCTGTTTCTTATAAATATAATGTAATTTAGTATCTTCTCTATTAGCTAAAACTAGACATAGTATGTCATTGATAACATAATTTCCTGCCCAATCAATGATCCATAAGAAACTTCAATGAGTGCGTCAAGGACAAGTAGAAAACACTGGACATAATTTCAACACTCTTTTATGCAAAAAAATTGTCATATCCCTCGTCCGTTGAAAACCTGAAACCTAAAAAAATAATAGCACGTGCTCTGCTTGTCAAATTATAAATTTAGAAAATATTCAGCTGTTTCTTATAAATATATTGTTGGACCCGACATAGTTATTTCAGGGCACTCCATTTCCTTAGCATCGTCGTTCAAATTGTTGGGCGTTAGTTTTGGAGCAAATATGTCCTGGCATGAACATGTTGCAGGCATAGCAAGGAGAGCTTCTCAAAAGTTGATAATATTATTTCGAACCAGAAAGCTTTACACTCCACAACAACTGTTAATTCTTTACAAAGCTCAAATTCGACCAACTATAGAATACTGCTCCCATGTTTCGGCCCCGCTCCCAAACATACACTGCATTTGTTGGATTCTGTTCAGAGAAGAGCTGTTCGTCCGATTGGAGACCCGGAACTGACCGGCGGCCTTGATTCGCTGGAACATCGAAGAACGGTTGGCGACTTGAGTCTGTTCTACGAGTATTTTCATGGAAAATGTTCGAAGGATGTAGCCCGCTTAATTCCTCCCAAAGCGGTGCATGTTAGAAATAGACGTCGCGCTGGTGCTTCACATCCGTATAAGGTTCAGCTTGTTACTCCGCGTACAAGGCTTTTCAAGCAGTCTTTTATATGGAGAACATCATCCCTTTGGAATAATTTGCCCAGCGCTGTGTTTCCCACCGAGTACAATTTACAGCGATTAAAGAACAACGTGAATCGCTTTTTTCGCACACATGCCGCTCCTGGAGCGCTTTAGGGACTTCCCTGCAGCACGTGTGCTAGACCCATAAAAAAAAATTAGTATCTTCTTTATTAGCTAAATCGTTAATTTACTTCACTGTCTGTCTGTATTGTTAAGCATTTGTGTTACAAGTGAAGGCTCAAATTGTACAAATGATATTTTACTCTACCACATCCACACTTCCAAAGGCATTTATGCAGACAAAAAATAATATTATCCTAACACTACTCAACAGTTATCACCACTACTCTAAACACTTTATCTTTGCATTCGACACGAGTTATGCTAACCATGCTAACCATCATTAGGAGCTATTGGTGAGCCCACAGTCAGCGATCTCTCCTGATGATGCTAACATGCATAGAAAGACGCCTATCATGTGGAAAAATGAAGTGTTGTGCCAAAGATTCTAAAATTTCAACATAACTCTAACACTAATTAATTGTTGTTAGAGTTATTTGTAATTAAAAATTAGAATATCAATTTTAGTATATTTTCTTAATACCTTGTATATATAAGTAGAAAAAAAAACAGCCCTACCATAATAGCGATAAGAATAACGAACTTCTCAAATAAACTATCTTATAACTGCGTTAGTAAGGGTGATTGTTGTCCTTAATAAAGGAATTCTTATTTTGTTCTAATACTGAGCAGGCTTCAGACGGTGGATTTCAATTATATGTCATTGTTATCTCTTAAATTACAGCATTCTTTCTAGTAAAAACAGGAATAATTCCATCATTTTACGACTGCACAGGCTTCAAATAACGACAACAACATAGCCTTTATATTTTCTTCCTTCCTTTTAATTTTGCACATGGTTAAAATAAAGATAACGACAAAGGTGTGAACAATCTCTCTATTGTTACCGAGATCATAGCAATAAACATAGCCAAACTTTTTCTTTAAGCAGATATAGTTATATTTTCTTCTTTGTAAAAGTTTGTCCTCCAATTTCGAATAACAGCAACATGTTTCGTTCAGTTTGACACAAATTGGTCAAACTTCTGTCGAAACAGTTAAATTCCCGGGGGGTAATTTCACTTCCATTTAAATACACAAAGTTCCAGCATTGCAGATGTTTTAGTAAATTGAAGTCGTTTAACTGCTTATTATTTAATCTATGGAAATAGCTAGTTTGGTCTGGTTATTTTTATAAGTTTAGAAAATAATAGTACGAAATAAAGATAATTTGTTTCTAATTTGTCAAATTTATAAACATTGGTATAGATTTGCTTCTTCAGGCAAATCCAAGTGTTTATTTTAGGAAGATAATATATCCTATAACCAAATAAATCATGATACACATTTATAACGCTGGCTTCTGCAAGCCTATACTCTATTTATTTGAAACTGCTAGTAATAAAAATGCCAGTAGACTGACCGGCGGTCCTATAACAGAGGCGTGCTATCTATTTCCAGGTATTTCCCAGGTAACAATACTCTTTTGTAAGGAAGTTTTATTGCCGATCGAATCGTTTTATTTACATATTTTCCTGTTGCCCCAACTATAAATACATATTCAGAGCAGCATGTCCAAGTGTCAAGCCAGTTAGTGACAAGTCAGTTAGTGTGTTAACAAAATGTCTTCTCCAGCGAAATGCCAAAAGTTATGGCAGCTAACCCATAATGAAAAGCGTATAGTTAAAAATATATTTGACAACGTTAAAAACCATCAAAATTGTAATTTAAGTGTGGACGATTGTGTGCCAAAATGTTCCTTAATGACCTGAGTTGGTAAAGCCACAGTTTACAGAATTTTAAAAGAAGAAAAGGACGGAGGTATAGACTCTCCAAAAAAAGAGACTAGGCAGAAAAAACTTCAGCTGACAGACAACACAAAACAAGCAGTAAGGCGTTTATTATTTTTTATGGAAAAAACAAATCCAATTTTGGATATGATCCTGCAGGCTGCGACAAGCCACCCAGAAATACCGAAAATGAGTATAGGAAAACTATAAAGGATTTTAAAAGGTATGATTTTTTATTGGAAAAAGTGTGAAAGGAAATCTTTATTGATGAAGTGTTAAGTGGAGAAATTGTACACTGGAGAAAAAGACTATTTAAGGAAAGTTAGAAAAGCCCGTTCTCAAGGAAAAAGGATATATTACTTAGATGAGACGTGGATAAATGTCACATAGTCAAGAAATCTTGGCAAGATGGGATATCAAAAATGCTCGCCAAACATTCAATGAAGGTATCTCTACTGGTCTTAAACCACCATCTGTTAAGGGACGTAGGTTAGTTATCATGCATATTGGAAGCGAAAGTGGTTCTGGTAAAACATCGTTACGCGGGCTTTTCATGAAAAGGTTTTTTTTGGAATATGCTTAAAATGGTGTAATTTTGAAAGACTTATGAGGAAATATTGGGGGGAAGCCGTTTTTGCCCTTTTTTTTTTGATAAATAAAAATTAACCTATATCACTGACAAGTGTTAATAACCACTGATCGAAACTGTCAGTTGTTTCTGGAAGAATAGGCTCCGTTCATACTAATGGGTGAAATATAGAGGTCAGCCTAATCTTTTCAAAAAATTATTAAAATTTTTCCAGTTATAATTTAATCTTATCAAAAATTGTTTATTGTCCTTTTTTTGGTAAAATTTCGGTACATGGGCTTTTCAGAAAAAGGAAGATTTTTTTTAAGTAGGCTTGAAATGGCCTAAATTTGAAAAATTTAAGAGGAAAAATCGGGAGGTAACTGCTTTTGTTGACCTGAACTAACTGAAACTAACCTGAATTAAATAATCAGCAATTACAAAATACAAAGAAAAATGTCCTACCTTAATGTGAAAAAATGATATACGTGCTATATTAGTGACTGGAGACCGAAGTTAGTTCAGGTTAGCAAAAACAGCCTTACTTCGATTTTTTCTGGTCAATCTTTCAAAATTAGACTATTTTAGGCCTATTCCAAAAAAAAACCTTGTGATTTGTTCTTTTCGTGTTGTTTTCTGCAAAGAAAATTTCACGGCAAAGTTCCTTATTGGTTGGAATTTTACTATGACTGTAAATGTAGCATAATCATCTCGGCGCATGCGCATAAACGAACTGAGTTCTCTCGAGCAGTTTGGATCAGTGGTTATCAATAGCATAGTAGACTTTCGTACGCTTACGTATATATGCAAAAAAAAACGTGCAAAGGCGGCCTCCCCCCCATATGTTCTCATAGTCTTGCAAAATTAGACCATTTTAAGCCCACCCAAAAAAAAAAATCCTTTTTCTGAAAAGCCGGCATAACGAAGTTTTACCGTGGTTTTGTACATGGAGGTCTTTTAACATTCGTATCCAAGAAAATACGAGATTATCACGATGATGTGAATTTCGATGTATGCAAAGATTGGTTTTCGCAGATGACAGATTATCCTAGCTATCATTCTAAAAAATTAGAACGAGTTTCAACCTTGGGTTGGCTGAAAAAGGACATCCAATATTGGATGACCGAGAAAAATATTTCATTTCGAAAAGACAGCGTTAAGAGAGAATTATTAGAACTTGTAAAGCTTGAAGTTCTCAGAAATAAAGACAAGTATACAAGTTTCGTCATCGACGAAATGGCAAGTAAACGTAATATTACTGTTTATCGCCTGCCACTATATCATTGAGAGCTCAATCCGGTACACGTACAAAACCTTTTTCAGAATGCCATATCTAATGTTTCCACAGAAAATTGGCGAAAATGCATCGAGTATATATTGGGGGTAAAATGTGGACTGTACCTTTAATTATACAAAATTAATTCTTCTCCAAGGCATTTGACAGGGTTAGTCATCAAAAATATATTTGGGGGAAAGCCGTTTTTGCCCTTTTTTTTGGTAAATAAAAATTAACCTATATCACTGACAAGTGTTAATAACCACTGATCGAAACTGTCAGTTGTTTTTGGAAGAATAGCACACTAATAGCATACTAATAGGTGAAATATAGAGGTCAGCCTAATCTTTTCAAAATTCAAAAATTATTAAAATTTTTCCCGTTATAATTTAATCTTATCACAAATTGTTTATTGTCCTTTTTTTGGCAAAATTTCGGTGCGTGGGCTTTTCAGAAAAAGGAAGATTTTTTTTTTAAGTAGGCTTAAAATGGCCTAAATTTGAAAAATTTAAGAGAAAAAATCGGAAGGTAACTGCTGCGCTTCGCTAATGTTTCCACAGAAAATTGGCGAAAATGCATCGAGTATATATTGAGGGTAAAATGTGGACTGTACCTTTAATTATACAAAATTAATTCTTCTCCAAGGCATTTGACACGGTTAGTCATCAAAAACTGTTAGTAAAACTTAGAGTGATGGGGTTTAATGAGCGCTCTGTAAAGCGGCTCGAGAGTATGTTAGTGGGAGGCTCTCTGGCTTTAAATGGAAGGTCATTAAAGTAGTGTGTGACCACTGATATGTTTCCTGTATATTAGATTAGGTGTTTTGAATTGTGATGATATATCATTTTTTAATTTTTCTTTTTTATCTAAAATATGTATTGTTGCTATTACTTATATATTGAATGTTATAACTTTTATACTGGGGTTTCCCGTTTATTGATAAATAGCAGTGCCCGCGGCTCCGCTGGCGTGGACTTGATTCACTACTATCGTCACTGCTTATTCCTTATGTTACCTAACGTAATAAAATATCTGCAATTATTTCCCCTTATCTACCATTATTTTTCCTTATCTCCCATTATCTCTACATAATTTCCATTATCTAGGCTTATCTCTGCTCATCTTCCATTATTTCTCCTTATCTCCCATTATTTCCCCTTATCTCCCATTATCTCATCTTATCTAGGCTAATATCGACTTATCTCGCAATTTTTCTCCTTATCTCCCATTATTTCTCCTTATCTCCCATTATCTCACCATAACTCCCATTATCTAGACTTATCTCTGCTTATCTCCCATTAATTCTCCTTATCTCCCATTATTTACACTTATCTTCCATTATCTCACCCTACCTCCTATTATCTAGGCTCATATCGAATTATATAGAACATATGTACAAATTTATAAAAACACGTAAATTGGATAAGTGGTTCTTAAGTGATAAGCACACTAACGGACAGAGAGACGTCGCATTATATATATATATATATATATATATATATATATATATATATATATATATATATATATATATATGTATATATATTATATTCTTTGCAACACGATATTGTTCCATATTTAATGGTTTAGGCAGTGTATTGAAAGCGAACGCGCTAACGGTAACCTTTTTTCCGACTTGATTCACTATTATCGTCACTGCTTATTCTTTATGTTACCTAACGCAATAAAATATATCCTATAACATGGCCAGAGAACATATGTATGTTCTTAAAAAAAAGCACGTAACACACTAACGAACATACAGACAGACAGAGAGACGTTGCATTTTATATATATTATAGATAGATAACCTCCCCAGAGTATGTTATAAAAAAAAAACACGTAAATCTGATAAGTGGTTCTCCAGTGATAAGTGCACTAACGGACAGACAGAGAGAGAGACGTTGCATTTTATATATTATAGATATAGATTATTATTACTATATAACCTGGCCAAAGAATATATGTATGAATTTAAAAAAAGACACGCAAATCGGATAAGTGGTTCTCGCGTGATAAACGCACTAATGGACAGGCAGACAGACAGAGAGACATTGCATTATATATATATATATATATATATATATATATATATATATATATATATATATTATAGAATATAAATATTCTCTGCTACATAATATTGTTCCATATTTAATGGTTTAGGCTGTGTATTGCAAGAGAACGCGCTAGCGACAAACTTTTTTCCGACTTCATTCACTATTATCGTCACTGCTCATTCCTTATGCTCTCTATCTTAATAAAATATAGACTATAACCTGGCCAGAGAACATATGTATGTTTTAAAAAAAGTACGTAAATCGGATAAGTGGTTCTCCAGTGATAAACGCACTAACGGACAGACAGACAGACAGAGATACGTTGCATTGTATACATATTATAGATGTAATAAAATATATATCTATAACCTGGTCAGAGAACATATGTATGAATTTAAAAAATCATGTGAATCGGATAAGTGGTTCTGGAGGGATAAGCGCACTAACAGACAGACAGACAGAAAGAGGTTGCATTTTATATATATTATGGATATAGATTATTATTATTATTATATAACCTGGCCAAAGAATATCTGTATGAATTTAAAAAAAGACACGTAAATCGTATAAGTGGTTCTCGCGTGATAAACGCACTAATGGACAGACGGACAGAGAGACATTGGATTTTTTATATATATTATAGATCATAGATTATAGATATTCTCTGTTACATAATATTGTTCTATATTTAATGGTTTAGGCTGTGTATTGCAAGGGAACGCGCTTGCAGCAAACTCTTTTTCGATTTCATTCACTATTATCGTCACTGCTTATTCCTTATGCTACCCATTGTAATAAAATATAGCCTATAACCTGGCCAGAGAACATATGTATGTTTAAAAAAAAAAGTACGTAAATCGGATAAGTGGTTCTCCAGTGATAAATGCACTAACGGACAGACAGACAGACAGAGATACGTTGCATTGTATACATATTATAGATGTAAAAAAATATATATTATGTTCTTTGCTACATGATATTGTTCCATACTTAATGCTTTAGGCAGTGTATTGCAAGAGAACGCGCTAGCGGCAAACTTCTCTCCGACTTGATTCACTATTATCGTCACTGCTTATTCCTTATGTTATCCAACGTAATAAAATATATCCTATAACCAGGCCAGAGAACATACGTATGTTTAAAAAAAAAACACGTAAATCGGATAAGTGGTTCTCCAGTGATAAACGCACTAACGGACAGACAGACAGACAGAGAGACATTGCATTTTATATATATTATAGATATTCTTTGCTCCATGATATTGTTCCATATTTAATGGTTTAGCATGTTTAAAAAAAAAGCACGTAAATCGGATAAGTGGTTTTCCAGTGATAAGCGCACAAACGGACAGACAGAGATACGTTGCATTTTATATATATTATAGATATCCTTTGCTACATGATATTGTTCCATATTTAGTGGTTTAGGCAGTGTATTGCAAGAGAACGCGCTAACGGCAAACTTTTTTCCGATTTCATTGACTATTATCGTCACTGCTCACTCCTTATGCTACCTATCGTAATAAAATATAGCCTGTAATCTGGCCGGAGAACATATGTATGTTTTTAAAAAAAAAGTACGAAAATCGGATAAGTGGTTCTCCAGTGATAAGCGCACTAACGGACAGACAGACATACAGAGATACGTTGCATTTTATATATATTATAGATGTAATAAAATATATATCTAAAACCTGGTCAGAGAACATATGTATGAAATTAAAAAATCACGTAAATCGGATAAGTGGTTCTCGAGGGATAAGCGCACTAACGGATAGACAGACAGACAGAAAGACGTTGTATTTTATATATATTATAGATATAGATTATTATTATTATATAACCTGGCCAAAGAATATATATATGAATTTAAAAAAAGACAGATAAATCGAATAAATGGTTCTCGCGTGATAAACGCACTAATGGACAAACAGACAGACAGAGAGACATTGCATTTTATATATATTATAGATTATAGATATTCTCTGCTACATAATATTGTTCCATATTTAATAGTTTAGGCTGTGTATTGCAAACGAACGCGCTAGCGACAAACTTTTTCCCGACTTCTTTCACTATTTTACGTCACTGGTTATTCCTTATGCTACCTATCGTAATAAAATATAGCCTATAACCTGGCCAGAGAACATATGCATGTTTTAAAAAAAAAAGTACGTAAATCGGATAAGTGTTTCTCCAGTGATAAGAGCACTAACGGACAGACAGACAGACAGACAGAGAGACGTTGCATTTTACATATATTATAGATGGATATAGATTATTATTATTATTATTATTATTATTATATAACCTGGCCAAAGAATATCTGTATGAATTAAAAGACACGTAAATCGTATAGGTGGTTCTCGCGTGATAAACGCACTAATGGACAGACAGACAGAGAGACATTGCATTTTTATATACATATATATATATATATATATATATATATATATATATATATATTATAGATTATAGATTATAGATATTCTCTGCTACATAATTTTGTTCTATATTTAATGGTTTAGGCAGTGTATTGCAAGAGAACGCGCTAGCAGCAAACTTTTTTCCGACTTCATTCACTATTATCGTCACTGTTTATTCCTTATGCTACCTATCGTAATAAAATATAGCTTATAATCTGGCCAGAGAACATATGTATGTTTAAAAAAAAAAAGTACGTAAATCGGATAAGTGGTTCTCCAGTGATAAGCGCACTAACGGACAGACAGACATGCAGACTGAGAGACGTTGCATTTTATATACATTATAGATAAATAAATAAATAAATAATAATATAGCGAAAGCCGTTGGCCCGTTGAATATTTTAAATTTTAGAAATATGACACTTACATTCAACCAAATCGTAACTCAACATTTTCAGTCGCCCTTATTTGGGTCCACTGTTAATGTTAAATTATATTTAGATGTAGGCGAGCGAAGCCTTGAGTTCTAGCATATCTTCATTGACGTAGTATGAACAATATTGCTTTGATAATTTCCGGAACATTTGCTTTATAACTTTTCAAAGAATATATTGTCTTGTAATAGTGAAAATTGCTTGTTGGTAAATGTTTAGCAAAATCAAGTTCTTTCAAGTGATACAAGTTGTTTAAAGAGGGAGAGAGCTCTTAAAAATGAACTGCGTTCTGAAAAATCATCCACCTCAACCACACAAAAAAATAATAAACATTAAGTTTTTTTTATGGGTCTAGCACACGTGCTGCAGGGAAGTCCCTAAAGCGCTCCAGGAGCAGCATGTGTGCGGAAAAAGCGATTCACGTTGTTCTTGAATCGCTGTAAATTGTACTCGCTGGGAAACACAGCGCTGGGCAAATTATTCCAAAGGGATGATGTTCTCCATATAAAAAAATGCTTGAAAAGCGTTGTACGCGGAGTAACAAGCTGGACTTCATATGGATGTGAAGCACCAGCGCGACGTGTATTTCTAGCATGCACCGCTTTGGGAGGAATTAAGCGGGCTACATCCTTCGAACACTTTCCATGAAAATACTTGTAGAACAGACTCAAGTCGCCAACCGTTCTTCGATGTTCCAGCGAATCACGGCCGTCGGTCAGTTCCGGGTCTCCAATCAGACGAACAGCTCTTCTCTGAACAGAATCCAACAAATGCAGTGTATGTTTGGGAGCGGAGCCCCAAACGTGGGAGCAGTATTCCGTAGTTGGTCGAATTTGAGCTTTGTAAAGAATTAACAGTTGTTGTGGGTTTTTTTTTTTTTTTATTGATCTAGCACACGTGCTGCAGGGAAGTCCCTAAAGCGCTTCAGGAGCGGCACGAGAGCGGAAAAAGCGATTCACGTTGTTCTTGAATCGCTGTAAATTGTACTCGGTGGGAAACACAGCGCTGGGAAAATTATTCCAAAGGGATGACGTTCTCCATATAAAAGATTGCTTGAAAAGCGTTGTACGCGGAGTAACAAGCTGAACCTCATACGGATGCGAAGCACCAGCGCGACGTGTATTTCTAACATGCACCGCTTTGGGAGGAATTAAGCGGGCTACATCCTTCGAACACTTTCCATGAAAATACTTGTAGAACAGACTCAAGTTGCCAACCGTTCTTCGATGTTCCAGCGAATCAAGGCCGCCGGTCAATTCCGGGCCCCCAATCAGACGGACCGCTCTTCTCTGAACAGAATCCAACAAATGCAGTGTATGTTTGGGAGCGGAGCCCCAAACGTGGGAGCAATATTCCATAGTTGGTCGAATTTGGGCTTTGTAAAGAATTAACAGTTGTTGTGAGGTGTAAAGCTTTCTGGTTCTAAATAATATTCCCAACTTTTGAGAAGCTCTCCTTGCTATGCCTGCAACATGTTCATGCCAAGACATATTTGCTCCCAAACTAACGCCCAACAAATTGAGCGACGATGCTAGGGGAATGGAGTGCCCCGACATAACTATGTCGGGTTCAGCAACGTTAACTTTTTTAGAAAAAACTGCCGCTTGGGTTTTTGTAGCGTTAAATTCCACTTGGTTACTGTCACCCCAAGATAGAATCTCTTCCAGGTCTTTGTTAAGTTGAACGACCTCCTGCTGTCTGCGGATATTCGCCTGAGCAGCCGATGTCCGAGCGTTCAAGGTGAATGAAGAGACAAGCGTACTGTCATCTGCAAAGCTATAGATTGGATTCGCGGTCTTTTCCAGCAGATCGTTAATGTAAATGAGAAAGAGAGTAGGAGACAGTATAGAGCCCTGGGGCACACCGGCGTTGATAGTGAGGGTGTTAGAAAGAAATCCGTCGACCGCCACTCGTAAAGAACGCTCTCTGAGGAAACATGAGAGCCACAAACAGAACCTTTCAGACTTACCATAAGAGCGCAACTTAGCCAACAGTCCATCGTGCCAAACACGCTCGAATGCCTTGGATATGTCAAGAGCAACCGCTCGAGATTCTCCAAAGTGTTCAATTGCGTTGTTCCAAACTTATGTTACATAAGTCAAAAGATCTCCTGTTGATCTATGTTTACGAAAACCATATTGGTGATCGCTAATAATATTGAATCGTTCAAGATATTTTAGAAGATGCTCATTGATAACCTTTTCCATGACTTTCGATATTATTGAAAGCAGTGCAACTGGTCGGTAGTTATTTGGCAAGGTCTTCTTACCTTTTTTAGGTATCAGCTGAACCGTGGCACATTTCCAGCAGGACGGAAATATTCCCTTTCTGTAGGATAGGTTAAAAAGTCTACAGAAAACTGGTGTTAGTTCCCTTGCACAGTTTTCGAGAACTATGGCAGGTATTCCGTCAGCGCCAGAAGCCTTCTTGGTGTCTAGCTTCATTAAAATACGCTTTATGATGCGCTATCTGAAGACAACATCGGGCATCCTTGACTGCAATATGGAAGCTTTCTGGTTCGAAATAATATTCCCAACTTTTGAGAAGCTCTCCTTGCTATGCGTGCAACATGTTCATGCCAGGACATGTTTGCTCCAAAACTAACGCCCAACAATTTGAGCGACGATGCTAGGGGAATGGAGTGCCCCGACATAACTATGTCGGGTTAAGCAACGTTAACAGTTTTATAAAAAACTGCCGCCTGGATTTTTGTAGCATTAAATTCCACTTGGTTACTGTCACCCCAAGATAGAATTTCTTCCAGGTCTTTGTTAAGTTGAACGACCTCCTGCTATCTGCGGATATTCGCCTGAGCAGCCGATGTCCGAGCGTTCAAAGTGAATGAAGAGATAAGCGTACTGTCGTCTGCAAAGCTGTAAATTGGATTCCCGGTCTTTTCCAGCAGATCGTTAATGTAAATGAGAAAGAGAGTAGGAGACAGTACGGAGCCTTGGGGCACACCGGCGTTGATTGTGAAGGTGTTAGAAAGAAATCCGTTGACCGCCACTCGTAAAGAACGCTCTCTGAGGAAACATGAGAGCCACAAACAGAACTTTTCAGACATACCACAAGAGCGTAGCTTAGCCAACAGTCCATCGTGCCAAACACGGTCGAATGCCTTGGATATGTCAAGAGCAACCTTCGAGATTCTCCAAAGTGTTCAATTGCGTTGTTCCAAACATGGGTTACATAAGTCAGAAGATCTCCTCTTGATCCATGTTTACGAAAGCCATATTGGTGATCGCTAATAATATTGAATCGTTCAAGATATTTTAGAAGATGCTGATTGATAACCTTTTCCATGACTTTTGGATATTATTGAAATAAGTGCGACTGGTCGGTAGTTATTTGGCAAGGTCTTCTTGCCTTTTTTAGGTATCGGCTGAACCGTGGCACATTTCCAGCAGGACGGAAATATTCCCTTTCTATAGGATAGCTTGAAAAGGCTACAGAAAACTGGTGTTAGTTCTCTTGCACAGTTTTTGAGAACTAAGGCAGGTATTCCGTCAGCGCCAGAAGCCTTTTTGGTGTCTAGCTTCATTAAAATACGCTTTATGATACGCTGTCTGAAAACAACGCCGGGCATCTTTGACTGCAATTTGGGAATAGTAGGTGGTGTTTTTCCTTGGAAATCGACAGTAGAATGTGAAGCAAAGAGTTCAGCCAACAAGTTCGCTCTCTCAACAGGTGTGGTTGCAATGGAATTATCTAGCCGTATAAGTGTGAAGAATATTCCAGAATTTTTTCAAAATTTTTTAATCAGTATTTTTCGAGATAAGCGATTTTCGCAATGTTTTAGAAATAATACAAAGAAAAGTATGCGCATTACATTATATATATTTTTGAACTCGTATTTTTACAAGCTTGCATTCGATGACCTGGTAAAAAAAAATTTTTCACTTCCGATTTCACCCTCAAAACTAACCACTTAAATCAAAATTTAACATTCAAAACTACACGGCTTTGATGAGGCCATCAATTCCTATATTCGTTTCAAATTTTAACTATCTATGTCAAATAGTTTCGGATAAAACCGGGTGTGACAGACGGCCAGACAGACACCGAAATGATCTTATAAGTGTTTCGTGCGGAACACTGAAAACACGTCTGTCAAAATATCAAGGTTCCGTTCAAGAGAGTCAACAAGAAGTATTATTTAGGCATATATCGCGCCATTTTTTCAGTGTGGTATTCCCCAAATATGGCACCATGTTACTTTTTCTTTATCTCAAAACCGTAGAAACCGTTTTAAATAAATAAAAGCTGTTAAAAGAGAATTTACTGGCCGCCTTGAGAACAATGTCGGAAACCTGAGCGTAACAAATGTTTTGAAAATGGAAATGTTATAGGTGTGTAGTAACGCGAGGAAATTACTTTGAAGGAGACCAAATAGATTTGACAGAATAAAATACCAGTTTATGTTTTATTTAATTAGCCCCATTAATTTTTGAACGAGGGGATATTTGTTGAATTCAATCTAATCGGACAAATTTTTTATAAAGATCACAGCGAACTTCCCACACATAATTCGTGTGTTCCCCCAATTATAATTTTCTTAGCAAAAAATTTAATTACAAAAAAGGGGCAGCGTAAGCTGCTGTCTTGTCCCTTACTTCGTAGGATTTGGAAAATCGTCAGTGTTTCGGTGTAAAAGGAGATAAGAGTAAGCAACTGTGACATTAAAAGAGGTTTTTGTCGTTTTTAGGGGTCTTTCAGGGAATAATTGTTTTTTTCTGGGAACCCAATCTCGTGTCTTAAAAAAGCTTTTTTAATTTGCCGTTAAAAATACTACGAAAAAAATTTCATTTAACTTTGTTATGTTTCAATGAGGCTTCATTTTTTAGCATTAATATGATACTTTTAAAAAGTCGAAGTTGGAATTTTAGCTGATACGTTATAGCCTCTAAATTATACAGGATGTTTCTTATGCAGGATTACTTTTTTAAACAGATTGTAGTACTCATTAAAATAGTGCATCTCGCCATTTACTGCTCTTTTACATCGAACTTTTAACAAAAAATACGAGTATATTTATTATGTATTATAAGAATACCCTATACGTAGAATAATGCCGAGCTATCGTCGAAATCACGTAAAATCCAAAATGAGTCACTTGTTTGCGCATCGGTTCGAGGCAGTCTTTCTTTTTTCCCATCCAAAGGGCTCTAAAATTACACATTCCGTGGCCTCTTGATATATTAAAAAGTCGGTATCGTTTGTGAAGAAGTGGAAATATCTATTTCACTTTGGTTAATTTCTATAAAGCGTTTAATACTATCGAATAATGGGTAGTTGTAAATAGTTTGATAAACGCATGAATCGACCACAGGTGTATAGAAATATTACAAAAATATATATGAAAACGCAACATCCAGGGTTAAATTTCTTAAAGACACAGATAAGCTCAAGATTTGTAGAGGAATTAGACAAGGAGACATTATGTCACCAAAATTATTTAACTCAGCACTGAAAGAGATATTTAAACATATAAATGGCCAGATAACGTTCTTGACGCTCATCTTATTGTGCTGAGAAGATGTCCGGTATCTATTCCGCCATCTCACATCGACACATGGCTAATAATGATATGTATTTTTTTTTAATTTAACCAATTGTATAGTGTTTCACACTTCTTCTTTTTAAAGTGCCTATTCGGTTCGAATGTTGACAATCATTCTGGCTATTATTACTTTATCCACAATAGCTCTGAAAAGACCAGTAGTACCAACATCATCGTTGGTAATATGGTCAATAAAAAAAAAGCTTCGGAATCGAACGAATATACGAAGACGAAAACAGCAAAGAAGAAGGACAACGTTATGTAGTACATGGAACAAACAAGGTCTCTCCATGAAAGTAAATGAAGTTGTAAATGAATTAGAAAATCTTCGAGTCGAAATTGTAGTACTGACGGAAACAAAGAAGAAAGGAAAAGGTTCCGAAAGTTGGGGGCATTACGATCACTTTTATATTGTAGTGCCCAAAGAAGATAGAGCAAAACAAGGAGTATCCATACTAATACACAGAAAACTGAGGAAATTCATAACCACCTGGGAACTGATTAGTGAAAGAATTATAAAGATGAATCTCAAAATACTAGGTAATAACACAACTTTACTGGGGGTATACGCTGTCAATGACGATGATCTGGCTAATAACAAGGATTCATTTTTGGAACAACTAATGAGGAAATACGCAAAATTGGAACATCAAGAGAGATATTAATTTTGGGTGATCTAAATGGAAGAATAGGAAGGAAAGAACACGATAAAGGATAGGAAAATATGGTGAAGAAGCTACTAACGACAACGAAAGAAGAATTATAGAGATATGTGAACAAAACAACCTTACAATAATAAACGAACACTACCAGCATAGAGATATTCATAAATATACGTGGAGACAAACAATAAGAGATTTAAAAAGTATTATCGACTATATGATAATACGACAGAGATCTAGATTAAACTTCCTAGATGTAAGAGTCCAAAGAGAGGTTTCATGTGGCAGCGACCACTACCTTGTGAAAGGAAATATAACCTCACGAACAACACGGGAAAGCAAACTGGAAGATTCAAGTACACAGTACACAACAAATAAAACAACAATAAGATATAATACAAACAGCTTATAAAATGGAAGTATAAGAAATCTAGACTGGACCAAAAGATACAACGGATGGAATCTGTTAATATAAAAGAAAGTATATAAAGGAATGCCTACACGCAGCCGCACTTGAAGCATTAGGGTAACAAGAGAAAAGGAAAAAATATTGGTGGGATGAAGAAATTGAATACGAAATTGAAGAAAAACGGAAAAGCTATCACAAATACTTAGGTTTAAAGAGCACAAACAACAAATTAAAATACAAAGAATCCCAAGCTAGAGTACGCAAAATGATTAGTGACAAAAAGAACAACCAATTGGAAAAGACATGCTCAAGACTCAACACTTACATAGGAGGAAGGAAAAGCACAGAAAGCTGGAGACTTCTTAAAAATATGAGAACAGAACGGAAAAGAGAAATCTTCTCACCAATAACACCAGAAAAATGGAACCAATACTTTACAAATATGCTAACAAAAGATAGACCAGAGTTTAAAATTACCCAACATGGAAATCCAAACATAGTTATACGAGGATCCCCAATAAGGATAACAACATCAGAAGTTAAACAAGTATGTAAAACGCTAAAAAATGGTGGAGCCCCAGGACCAGGAAACATCCCAAGAGAGATAGTAAAATATGGAACTGAAAAGCTATTTAGCGCTTTGAGGAACTTATTCCAAAGATGCATTAACACATCAGAAGTACCTGAGGAATGGAAAATAATTGCGATAACTATCGGGGAATAACGGTTACAGGATCTATTAGCGGAATATACGGAAAAGTACTAAAAAATAGAATAGAAACGGAATACGCGGACGTAGAAGCTGAAGAAGAGATCCACAATAGACTAGAAAAGAAAACCGCATTTGATCAGGAAGTCCATGTCTTGTTTGTTGATTTAAAAAAGGCCTATGACAGCGTGCCCCTAATGAGATTATGGGAAACACTACAACAGAGTAATGTCAGCACCGAAATTATTAAAGCCGTAAAATCCTTATATCAAGACGCAAGAAGTAGAGTGAAAACCAAATATCATATAACAACAGGGTTCCAGGTCACAAAGGGTCTCAATCAGGCCAATAAGAAGAGAATTTACAACTCAGTAGTGAAAACTATAATAACTTACAGCTCCCAGGTGTGGCCAATGAAGGAAAGAACAGGAAAAATACTAAAAGCTACAGAAATGGATTTCTGGAGACGAGCAGCCAGAAAATCCAGAAAAGACCGCATACTAAATGACATGATAAGACGAGCATTAGAAATAAAGCACGATATAGTGGACGAAATCAGAACCCAACAGTTGGTATGGTACGGACATGTACAAAGAATGTCACAAGACCAACTACCTAAAAAGATCTTAAATTGGAACCCTCATGGAAGAAGAAAGCGAGGAAGACCACGCCAAAGCTGGAGAGCAGGAATCAACAAGGAAGTACTAGAGAGAGATCTGGAGGAGGGGGGATGGAGAAACCGGAGGAGTGAAAATTAGGCATCGGAAGACGTTATAAAACCGATTGAGATATATATATATATATATATATATATATATATATATATATATATATATATATATATATATATATATGTATATATATATATATATACATATATATATATATATATATATATATATATATATATATATATATATAAATTTCAAAGTTCTGTGATATAGCCATAATTCAAATGCTTCAAGTTTCTTGGAAGTAGCTTCAGTCAGCGTCCAAGATTCCACATCGTAAAGAAGGACACTGAAGACATAACATCTTAGAAGTCTTATATTATTGCTGAACTTTTGAAAAGTGATTTTGAGAAACACTGCTCTAGCTTTTTCGATACGGCAACGAATTTCCTGCGAGTGATCCCACTGTTCGTTTATCATGGTATATGGAATATTGTAGGGTTCTTTGTATTTGTTGATTGCTAACCATCAACAAGGTAGCAGGAACCGGAGACTTGCTGATTACCATGTACTTTGTTTTACTGATATTAAGTTCGAGGCCGTATCGATTACTGACTTCTTTTATTTTTGTCATAAAATGTTGTATACCCTTTAAGTTATCAGTCATAACCGCCGTATGATCAGCATAACAAATATAATTTATTCGCTCCCCATTAAGCTGTATTCCTTCATCAGTCCCTTCCACTGCCTCTCTAAAGATTTGCTCAGTGTATATATTAAACAATAGTGGAGACCAGACATAACCCTGCCTTACTCCACGCTCAATCGATATTGCTTCTGAACGCTGCTTTAATAAATGCCATCTGAGGTTGTTAATAATCCGCAGATGCACATTTAGAAAATATTAAGTAACATAAAAACAAGAAGACATTTTTAAATGCTTGCAATTTCCTCAAGAATTTATGAGAAAGAAGACTCAAAAGGAAATCCTATAACTAACGGGCGAGTAAATCAAGTGCCTGGAAAAGGTAGTCGAAAAACCACGAAAATGCCGGAGAATATGTTTTTTGCAGTAGTCTGCCAACATAATATTTACGGTCGGGCTTTATTTTGACTGGAATATTATCTGTTCTCCGAGAGCTTTAGACCATTTTGTAATGTTTTCGAAGTAATTCGTTTGCTTGACTTGGATATGTACTTTTAAAGAAATCAAGTTTGGCGGGTACAGTAAATAATAAACAGTGCAGTGCAGCAGTAAACGATTTCGTTCTAAATCGACAAAAAATTTTTAATCAACTAATAAAATAAAAGCGCGAGGACACATAAAAAAATTGTAATTCAAACTGTTCATCACAATGTACAAACAAATATCCCACAAGATGTAACGTAAAATCGACTGTTGATTAAATTGATTTGAACATTATTTTATATTAGGGAGATGTATCCTCCACAACGCCTATAGAGGCTAAACGAAATTCAAATTAGACCATTGATGGAATATTGATCCCTCCTTCCTGGACTAAAATTGAAAGCAATAAAAAAAAAACCTAATTTCTCAACTTCAAAAATCCTAAAAAAGGACATATAAACACAATATATATGAATTAACCCCTCTAATTTCCTTTCGTAGCCCTTTCATCCCTTATATGTTTTACTATAAATATTTATAGTCATAGTCAATGAAAATTATCCCATGCGCATACCAAAATACAGAGGCCAAGACCTTCCCAGCAGAGTGTCGAGTCGCTGGGGGTCAAATCTGGAGAGGATGAGGAAGCAATTCGAACTTCAATTCCTGCAACTTTGCCATCATAACTACTGACTTGTGACACGATGCATTGTCTTGATGAAAGAGCACTTTTTTTTTTGCTCATTTGGGGCCGTTAGGGTGTTAGCTATCTCACGCAATTTCACTTTACCGTCATCCAAAACAATTTTGTGGATTTTTTTATGTTTTCCAGTGTAACCACCTCATTTCAGCATCATTTGCCGACCGCGTTTAAATTCAGCATACAAGTAAATGATCAGTGATTTTCCAGAGGCAGAGACACCGTAACACTTATCAAGCCATTCCTTTGCTTGAACGGTATTTTTTTCCCATCAAAAAACAGTGTTAAATCAACACACAAAATTCGACTTTTTTCATTGTTTTGAAAATATCAAAAGTAGCGTCACTAAAACTACTGTAACTTGTAAACTAATCCTCGAAATGTCATGAAATTTTGACACGTATCGTTTGAAAGTTGATACTTCCTAAAAATCATATGGATTTTTTGAAAAGGGCATCTATGTGTCAGACCAAAAATTTTTTAGCCTATGTGTTATACACCAAGCTTGACGCTGATATCTCTATTTCGTTCAAGAGTTATCTTGCCAAAGAACCGACAGACGGCCAAAACGACACACCGATTTACCGACAAACCGATGGAAATGACATGTTTTTCGTGATCTAGGAACCCTAAAACGTGAACCAGAAGTGTGAAATTCTTCAAAAATACAATACTTGAAGAGGAAAGTAAAAATCGTGCAAAATTACAAAACGCTACGAACTGGTACAGAGTTTCGTTCAAATACTTGGAACAGAGACACAATCTAGCAATGTTTTGCTTCATGTAATTTCGTGGCTAAATAACTTAAAAGAGCATGCACGTATAAAAATTTGAAAAAAAAAATACGTATGTTTTATTTTACTCATACAGGAATAGCACTTATACAAGGGCTGACTTTTCAGTTTTTACAAAAAGGATGAATGAAAAAAAAATTTGGTACAAATCGTTTTATTGCTTCTCAAAAGATTCGCCTTTAAGATTTATAAAGTTTTGCATGCGTTCGAAGCAATTCTTGAAACATTTTTTCCACTCTGAAGTTGGTACCTCAAAAACATAGTTTTGGAAGGATCCAACAGCTTCTTGGGGTGATGAAAATCGCTCCTGTCCACGCATTTTGTTTTGATATTCGCGAACAAAAAGAAGTTGTTAGGCAATAAATTAGGTGAATACAGGCAATGAGACATTAAGTCGATGTTTTACTTCTTCAAATAATCATTTGTTTTCGGTTGTTTTTCCTGATTTCATCGATGACTTCTAGCAAATAAATTGTATAGCCATTACCAATTTCGATCCTCTAAAGTAATAGTGGCAATATGTCCAGTACAACCAAAGAAACGAGCGATCACTTTCTTGGAAGTGCTTCGCGAACGAACCACAAGCCTGTTTTTGAGTTTCGGTTAAATTCTGCGGAATTCATCGGGAACAGATCTTTTTCACAGCTAAATGTTTATGCAAAATTGAATATACTGCAGTCTTCAATATGCCTAAGGATGCCTCTATCTCACGGTAAATCATATGCCGATCCTCTTCAATCCTGTTGCTCACAGCATCGAGGTGTTTTCGAACAATAACCAGTTTTGGTCGATCTTCGCGAAATTTATCGCTGACTGAAGCACGATCATGACGAAATTCTGCAAATCAATTGTAAACAATCTTTTCTGATGGTGATTCATTAGTAAAAAATTATCGAACGAAAACTTTCACGTGAAATTCGTTTCAAACTATGTCAAGCGTATCTTAAAGAGAAAAATTTAGCCAGCACTGTGTTTTCTCATAGAGTATAATTCAATGCCAACGTGAATCGCTTTTTCCTCAAACGCGTCACTGCTGCATGCAACACATGTGTGGAAGAGGAAAAAAAAAGAAAAACTAATAGATATAATGCAATGGCTACCTTAATCTCCCGATCTTTCTCTGAAGTATGGGATGTGTTAGATCTGATCGCTGTCCTTCAAGCTCTGCGCAGCTTTGGTAATTCCTAAAAAATTAATGGGCAAAGTTGGACGCGATGTATTTTAATAAATTAATAAATATAGTTCAGAGGATTTGTGAGATAGTAACTCGTAATTTTGACGAAAGTAAGATTTGATGTCAATACTTTTAAATAATGGGCAACTAGGGCAGCAAAAGCATCCTTGGTTGAATAGCAACAACATATGTGCTAATGTGTTTGAAGTTCCTTCTAGAGATTTTTATGTTCTGTTATTCGTTTTTTTTTTTAAACGCTCACTCTAAACAACCACTAGGCCAATTTTTGAGCTGTCACTGTTTTAAGGATAATAAATGTCAAATATTACAATAATGGCAATGCCACATCTCAATAGCGCCATCTGGTGGTCGTTTGTAAAAACTTAAAAGGCGGCCGTCCTATATTTGTACTTTTGGGGAAAATATTAAAAACAGGGTAAAAAGTAGAAAATTTAAATATCAAAAATAAAATAGAGTATTACACATCATTTATCTGTAAAATTTTTTTATTCCAATTAACGAACTATGCAAATTTTCTCTAACGGAGATGAAAATTGAACTACAGAAAACAGACTCGTCACTACGCGATGTTGTTTCTCCGGATTAAATTGAGTTAGTTATCTTTTAACAAGTCTATTAGATTTTGTTTCGAATAGGGGAAAAATTGCTAATTGTTTACTGTTAGAAATAGAAGATTAAGCAAAACAAATAACAGAAGATGAAAGTGTTAATTCAAATTAAGAGACATAAAGATTTTTCCGTGCTTCTATAATGTATATAAAATGCAACGTCTCTCTGTCTGTCTGTCTGTCTGTACGTTTAATGCGCTTATCACTCGAGAACCACTTATCCGATTTACATGTCTTTTTTTAAAAACATAAATATATTCTCTGGCCAGGTTGTAGGATATATTTTATTGCGTTAGGTAATATAAGAATAAACAGTGACGATAATAATGAATAAAGTTGGAAAAAAGTTTGCCGCTAGCGCGTTGTCTTGCAATACACTGCCTAAACCATTAAATATGGAACAATATCATGTAACAAAGAATATAATATATATAAAATGCAACGTCTCTGTCTGTCTGTACGTTAGTGCGCTTATCACTCGAGAACCACTTATCCGATTTACGTGCTCTTTTTAAAACATACATATGTTCCCTGGCCAGGTTATAGAATATATTTTATAACGTTAGGTAACACAAGGAATAAGCAGTGACAATAATAGTGAATTAAGTTGGAAAAAAGTTTTCCGCTGTCTGTCTGTTGGTTAGTGCGCTTATCACTCGAAAACCACTTATCCGAGTTACATGTTTTTTCTTATTCATACATATGTTCTCTTTCCAGATTATAAAATAATAATAATAATCTATAATATATATAAAATGCAACGTCTCTCTGTCTGTCCGTTAATGGGCTTATAACTCGAGAACCACTTATCCGAGTTACGTGTTTTTTTTAGATTTATACATATGTGCTTTGGCCAGGTTATAGGATATATTTTATTACGTTAGGTAATATAAGAAATAAGCAGTAACGAGAGTAGTGAATCAAGTCGGAAAAAGTTTGCCACTAGCGAGTTCTCTTGCAATACACTGCCTAAACCATTAAATATGGAACAATACCATATAGCAAAAAATATAATATATGTAAAATGCAACGTCTCTCTGTCTGTCTGTCCGTCAGTGCGCTTATGACTTGAGAACCACTTATCCGATTTACATATATATATATATATATATATATTATATATATATATATATATATATATATATATATATATATATATATATATCTATATATATATATATATATATATATATATATATATATATATATATATATATATATGTATATATATATATATATATATATATATATATATATATATATATATATATATAATATATATATATATGTATATATATATATATATATATATATATATATATATATATATATATATATATATATATATATATATATATTTTAATTCATACATTTCTTGTCTGGCCAGGTTATCTATAATCTTCTATAATATATATAAAATGCAACGTCTCTCCGTCTGTCTGTTTGTCTGTCCGTCCGTTAGTGCGCTTGTCACTCGTGAACTACTTATCCGATTTAGGTGCTTTTAAAAAAAAAAAAAATACATATGTTCCCTGGCCAGGTTATAGTATATATTTTATAACGTTAGATAACATAAGGAATAAGCAGTGGCGATAATAGTGATTCAAGCCGAAAAAAAAAGTTGCCGCTACCGCGTTCTCTTGCAATACACTGCATAAACTATTAAATATGGAACAATATCATGTAGCAAAGAATATAATATATATAAAATGCAACATCTCTCTGCCTGTCTGTCCGTTCGTTAGTGCGTTTATCACTCAAAAATTACTTATCCGATTTACGTTTTTTTTATTCATACATATGTTCTCTATCCATGTTATATAACAATAATAATAATCTATAATATATATATATATATATAAAATTCAACGTCTCTCTGTCTGTCTGTCTGTCCGTTACTGCTCTTATCACTCGAGAATCACTGGTCCGATTCACTCACTCGCTCGCTCAATCACTCACTCACACACTCACTCATTCACATACTCCTATACTTACTCACTTATTTACTTCTACACTCACTCACTCGCTCACAGAACGCTCACTCACTCGCTCGCTCGATCGCTTACTCATTCACTACCTCACTCACTACCTCACTCACTCGCTCACTCACTACCTCACTCATCCACTCAAATTTCCCCATATTCACTCAATCAATCTATCTACAAAACTGACCTCTAAAACTGTCAAGGGATATACATTAGACTGCATTTTGCAACCTTTTGTTCCTAAATAGTAAACGGATTTATTTTTCTTAACAAAAAAAGCATGTTACCAACCCTTGTAAGTGTTAAAAGCGAGTTTTGTGTTGAAATTGAACATGAAACTTTATTTTTTTAGTGTCAAGTCAGGATTAAGAACTTCAAAAAACATTGGAAATAATATTTTTGTTCAATATTAATAAAAATTAAAAACAATTTTTTATTTAGTGGTTGCACATATTTATTTTAAACAGCATTTGGCTACGTAGCGTAGTTAAAGTGGTGTATGCGTGTTTTTTGTTAAATATGAAACACTTTTAAAGTTTTTATGATAAACGTAGATTCAGAACATTTAAAGATGTTCGAAATAATTGTTTTATTCCATAATTTTAATGATTTATACAATTATTAAAATGTATTTTTTTTTCAATTAAATAGTTTTCTGGCAACTTTAAGTGTGTTTTCTGAAGAAACCTCTCGGTGGATGTCTTTTTTTATGATTTTTTGGATTCACCATAAAAAAATAATTAAGATAACACGTGTCTCACTTAAAAGACTGAGAATTTTTTTGTGTATCTGTGTTATTTTTTATCAGGTTAAATGGACCACTGATGAAAACTATGACGCTTCCTTGTCTGCAGGATAACCACAAAAAA